>OY757912.1:88915924-89020924 GCA_963585895.1 Sepioteuthis lessoniana
TTGGGGTATATGCAGTTGCGTTGTAGGGCATTGTATATTTTGGCTGCCATGGATGTAATGTTATACCTCGGTAGTTTTTGACTAATCCGATGTCACCATTTTTAGGAAAAGGGAAGATGCGTCTCTTTATCCATATGTCTATCTAATTTTGATTATAATCTGCATTACTGTGTCTGAGCAATATGTCATCGAATTGTCTGGTCGTCCATACTTCTGGGGGAATTTCATCAAGGCCTGCGGCTTTTCTTTGTTTAATTTGTCCAAGTACTGCGTCGAGTTCTCGAGTCAACTGTCTTAATTTGATGTCTAATTGCTTACTAATAATTCACGTGAATCCACCCCAATATATATATATATATTATCTGCGAGTTATTATTTCGATCACTTTTGTTGAAGACAACAGAACCTGCTTTTTCATAATTTTTTTTTTTTCTCTCGATTTCTAACTATTTTTTTTATCAGAACCTCGTTGATATAGATGTAGCCCTAGATGATGTTCGCAAATGATTTCAGTCATATGGTTGTTTAAGGGTAAATATTTTTTGTCGATACTGTTTTTTTTATTGTTTTTGAAAGGGTTTTTATAGTTGGTGCTGCTTTAGCTAGTCTGTCATTTGTTGAAGATATCTGATATGTTAGTACTAGTGCTGAATGCTATTTCATATATGCTTGGTTGTTAATTCTTAATTCTGGTAGCTTAAAGTATGTGAAGGCGTCTTTTGTTATTAATGATTTTAGTGTTACTGTTAAGAGTGTTTCGAATTTCGGTACACATGAATATATCAGTGTTATTACTGTACTGTAATTGTATATTGTGTGATGTCTCTAGCCTTACAAATGCGATATATATCTATATCAGTATCTATATTTTGATTTCCCTTTATCTCTCTTTTTCTGTCCGTCTGTCTCTCATTCTACTAATCTATCGATCTATCAACGTTTATATATATATATATATATATATATATATATAGTCATCCACAGACAGACTGTTTCGTTTTATCAGAACTCTTCAGTGTGGCTAGATACGCAGGACGCTCGAAGCAGGAATCGAAACCCGTCCAACTTTACGATAGACTAAGGCTTCAGAGCACACGACCACAAGCGGACAACGTTGGTTAAGGGAATTTTTAGGTTTTTTATATTTAGCAAGCAGCAGCAGCAGCCTTTGTTTACATTTTTTCCTACCCTACCGGCTACCAGAGAGCTCAATTCTTTCGAAGAGTCTATATATATATATATATATATATATATATATATATATATATATTCTTCCATATATATATATATATATATATATATATATATAAACATTTACATACACATAAATATACTTTCACATGGATATATATACGCGCGTATAATACATACACATACACATATTCATGTACGCATTCACACATACGCTCACTAGCACGTACTCACATGTACACACACACACACACACACATATATATATATATATATGTGTCTGTGTATACATATATATATATATATATATATATATACACACGTGTGTGTGTGCGTGTGTGTGTGTGTATAAAGCACAGAAAGTATGACATAATCAGCTGAAAAATATCATCTTGATCGAATATTCAAGAGGCGACTGGGAACGTACTTTGAAGTTCTTAATTCAAAATCCCGATTTTATCTGAGATTGAACAGATGGCAAATGATTCCATTTGGAAGTATGATACTCATACGGTCACAAATCTGTGCATATTGGTTAAATGTGAAAAGAAAAAATAGAAATGTTATAATTATTTGCGTCATTATTCAATGTGCCTGTGTTTTCCCACCACGAAAACACTTCCTTTTTACCTGTCGTCAAATAATCAACATTGGCGCCTTTGAAGAATACGCAATCTTCCAATGCAGAAAATTGGTGGACTACATAATTTAATAGAATTAAATGAATCGATTGTTCAACAAGTTGAGAGATTGTTGTGTTGATAACTTCATAGAACAATTAAGTAATGGCTGATGAGTAATTAATTAAAACCAATCCTAGGAATCTAATTTTGATAGCATCCTTCGAAAAAAACCAGGTGTGGTAGATTTTATTCATCTTTATTCTTTGGGAAGTTGTATAGAATAACATCAAAGCAAGCATTTGTTAAATGCAAACAATTCAATTGGATTCTTCACTTACTAGATTATTGCACGCTCAACAACTAACGACCAACTTCTACTCGTAAAAACGTTACTCACAAGTCTTCGTATTTTTTTAGTTAAATAATCAGCTCAAAATCTTAAAGTATTTGAATTCTTAAGTGACGAATTTAGATTTCGTTTCTTTATTTCATGGCATATAAATTTCGTGGGTTATTTAATGCAACAGTAATTGATACTATTTAACAGGGAACAGGAGGTAATTACGTGTTGAAGAGTATCAGTCTGAGAGGTGACTGGTGTTCGAACTCGTTTAACAAGATGTCTCAGTCCAGCACGTTAGCTACGACGTCAAGGAGACCGTCTTTGACGAATTTCGATTTGCTTTGGTTCTTTTTTTAATGGCAAATCAACCCCGGTGGGGCGTTTGATAACAAAAACCATCCTTCTAGAAGAGCTGTGATATCATTTAATCCATAGTTGAAGGACCAGAGTGTTTATGCTTTTCCAAGGTATTCGTCCGAAAGTGAAAGTAACAGTACACTCAGTTACTTTGAGGACAGCATTAAACCACTTCAGCTAATGCACTCAGGGGTCTCCAGGCCAGTTGAGTTAATGTTGCACGTGGCCTCTTTGCCTCGTGAATCATTCACAAGCACCGTTAATCATGGATTCACATTGTATTTGGTCTTTTTGGCCTTATGAATCAATGATAATGATAAGTAATGACAAGAATAGATTCACATTGCATTTAGTTAATCAATGACAAGTAATGACCTATTTAAACCTGGCCTTCGAGCCTGGTGAACTTATAACCAGTAGCGTATAAGGCTCGGCTCATGCGCAACCTTTCCTCCTTTAATTTCCTTAAAAAAAGACCTTGTGTTAAATCCTACCAGGTGGAAGGTAGGGATAAATACAAGACAGGCATCAGAACGCGACTAGCAAAGGCATGGACAGCTACCAAGAGCCTATCGATCATATGAATATCACATCTGACAGATAAAATAAAACACAGTTTCTTCCAAGCAACGGTTTTGTCGATACTGCTATATGGATGCACTACATGGATGCTAACTAAACATATGGAGAAAAAGTTTGACGGCAACTACACAAAAATGCTGTAAGGAATATTGAACACGTTCAAGAGATAGTACCCTACAAAGAAGCAGCTGTACGGCCACCTACCACCCATCACGAAAACTCTCAAAATTAGACGAACCAGACGTGCGGGACACTGCTGGAGAAGTAGGGGCGAGCTCATAAGTGATGTACTCCTATTGAACCCTTTACATGAACAAGCAAACGCAGGACGACCTGCTCGAACCAACATACAGCAGATCTGTGCCGATATGGGATGTAGCCCTGAGGACCAGCCGGAAGCAATGGATGGTTGGGAGGGATGGCTAGAGAGGGTCAGGGATATTCGTGCTGATGGTGCGACATGATGATGATGATGATGATGATGATTACACTGCTAGGACGTCCACCATGGAAGCATTAATTTATTGATGATGTAAAAATTTTGGTAAATTAAGCATAGCTTTTAAAATATCTTATGATTCAAGTAGTATAATTCCATGACTATATTCCATGCAGAGAAGGTATCTCCTGTAAAAAACGGTGTGTCCTGTGTATTACATCAATCTGTGTGTGTTAATGAAGCTCCAAATATAGAGATCTGGTGAGTTGAATTATTGCTTGATCGTAACTGAATGTCAATCCCTCTTTTTTTTATCAATATTATTTAAAGCAGTTGAAGAATTGCGTCCATTGTATTTTTCTATTTGCATTTTTATGTAGGTATTTCTTGAAAGTATTATTTGATTGCTCATAGTCCTTTCAAATTCTAATAATTCTTAAGCAGATCTATACGACGCATAGATGGGACTTTAACACGTCCACTGTGGGTCAGTGTGGACCCGGGAATAATGGCAATAAGGTAGTCCACACTTACCAGATCTCTATAAATGAAATTCAAACAACAGATTCAGTTCTGTGTCATACTTAGCACATCCAAATTTTCGAGGGAGCTTAATCTCTGCGAGTGAGTTTTTTAAGCCCTGCTGACAGAGCGAAGATCTGGAGAGTGGGATAAAAAAAAAGTTCATTAATCTCTGGTCCACAGTGACCTAGAATTGACCTTTTTGGGTTAATTAATGGGTCAAATATGTTTTAAAACTATTTCTTTTTGATGGCTATAATTGACACCATATAACTGCAAATTATGTTTATTAAGAAACGTTTTGAAAGTTATAATCGGTTAGTAATGATTACCATTATTTTATTAAAACCATATAGCTGTGCAAACAAATTATTATTATTAGATATATTTTATTACTACAAAATATGATTTTTATTACATAAGAATTTTTGAAACCAAATGACAGTGTGCATAATATTTTTGATCCATAGAAATATAAGAAAATATACAAATGTTTGAAATATTCTAAATTATCTATTTAACAACCCTTCCACACGGTCCGGATGTGACACAAGGTCAATTTTTGAATGAAGTGTAACAGGTTTTGATTTAGAGTTTTTCTTCTCTTAGACCGTTTGCCAAAGCAAGGTTAAATACCACAGTCTGGCCTGCTATTTACCCTTAACCGGAGAGAGAAGGGTTAGATTCCTTCCTTTACCAATGGTATTAGTGTTATGTGAAATGCAGTTGGCCACATAGAGGATTTGAACATGTGTCGCTGAGTCAATTTCCTTCGACGTTAACCACGGGCACCTCCTAAATTTCTTTAGTAAAAATTACTTTAAAAATGTATTCATAAACAATAAATACAATTCCCCAACTTCTTGGCATAAAATAACATTAGATGTATTTACAAGTTTGTAAAATCGATCAATCTTTTTTTTTTTTTAGATATATTATAAATAATCCCAGAAAAAATTATGGTCTTGACAAATCCTTGGTTTGTAGCGGAGGCAATTGTACTGGCGAATAAGGAAAAGTCATCTTGGGCTAACTTAACAGGGACTAACCTGAAAAGAGTGAGATATATCTCAGCGATAAAGACGTTTTTGATAAAAATGATTCCTTTTTTGTTGTTGTTCGTTCAGAATCTCTTTCGTTTGTTCATTAAGGCGTATGACGCATACTTGCGTCGTAGTTAGGAAAGACCACGTGGAAAATCCATGAGTAAGTTTGATTTGGAGTGAGGCTTTCATGGCATAGCAACCATTGCAGGGTATTTAATGCCCCATCCATTTTTTCATATATACTAAATATATATGATTCATAAACACATTCATAAAATATATTTAAATGCATCTGAGCTCATTGTTGGTACACAGTAAAATGGTTTCAAGTATTGCTATCTAACACTCATAGTTTTATCTGACTGTTAAAGACTTTCAAGCATTTCTATTAAAATCTCATGGTTCAATTTAATCAGTCCTTTGTTTGCACACAGTTAAATAGTTTCATCTATAGTAAACGTTAACAAAATTCTATTTCATCCACTGATTGAACCCTAACATAACCTAGTACTCCCTGTCAGAATGGATTTTGCCCATTCGGCCGGGGCTTTAGAATACACCGACTGCTTCTCTGCAGAGGGGTAAGACCCCCCCCAAAAAAAAGATATGACACTAAAAAATCTAATGGTGAGGTCCAGGTGATACTGAAGCCTTGGGGGAATGCAGAGCACACCTTCATTGCTATAGCTCCCAGGGTCTTATATATGGGGTAAATAGAACTGAACTGCGTGGTTATGCTAAACTGAATTGTTTGAATTAGAACTGCTCGATTAATTGAATAACTTGAAATAGAAATGTTTTTGACAATTGAACCGTGTACTTATGTTAAACTGATTACTTTTAAATGGAACTGTTTTTGACATTGAAACTCTACTTACGCTAAACTGAATTGTTAATATAGAACTGTTTTGACATTTAACTGTGTGTAAACAAAATTTATACATATACTCAACTGAATTGGCTGAATTAGAACTGTTTGCATAAACGGAATAGCTTGAAATTGAAATGTTTTTGACAATTAAACAGTGTACTCATTCTAAATTGAATTGTTTGAAATAGAAGTGATTATTTGTATAAAAACGGATTTAATTAGAACTAAACTGCGTAATTATGCTGAAATGATTTCTCTAATTAGAACTGTTTGACTAAATCAAATAGCATGAAATAGAAATATTTTTGATAATTAAACTGTGTACTTATGCTATTGTAATAGAACTGACTGTTTGCATAAAAATTGATTTGGCGTTTAATAACCTACAAAGGTTGATATGCCATAAAACCGAACCAACCAACCAACTAAACTGATTCCCTTGAAATAGAAATGTTTTTGAAAATTACATTGCGTACTCACACTAAACTGAATTGTTTGAAATAGAACTATTGCATAAAAATGGATTTAGCGTTAAATAACCAACAAAGCTTGATATGCTATAAAACCCAAGCAACCAACCTGATCGGGCCCTATCAATGTGTAAAATAGAACTAAACTGTGTACTTATGTTAAGCTGAATTGTTTGAAATAGAACTGTCTGACTAAACTGAGAAGCTTGAAATAGAAATGTTCTTGACCATTAAACTGTGTACTTGAATTTAAACTCATTCTTATACTAAACTGATTTGTTTGAAATGGAACTGTTTTTGAAATTTAACTTTGTGTAAGCAAAATCTATACTTATACAAAACTAGATTGTTTGAATTTGAATTGTTTGACGAAACTGAATAGCTTGAAATAGAAATGTTTTTTGAGAATTAAACTGTGTACGCATACTAAAGAGATTTGTTTGAAATAGAATTGATTATTTGTATAAAATGGATTTGACATTAGATAAACTACAAGAATTGAAATGCCATAAAACCAAACCAATCAAACCATCTTCAACAATCAAGCAGCATAGCAAAACGCCAATTTGTTCCGACACAAGAAAATTATATGCTACAAGAAAATTATAAAATCAAGTGGACTAGGCAACTTGAATCTATTGTCTCTCCAGCTATAAACAGATAGTAGAGCAACCTAAGAACTTAAGCAATGGAATAGCAACCAGTATATGAGAAGGAAAACTGAACCTAAAGCATTTGTACCCCAATCAAAAATGGACTTGTGTTGCACTCTATAAAAAGTGGAGGTTTCAGATAAATACTAAACAGAAAAAAAAAACAAACCTGCGATAATAATGCGTACATGAGAAAGTGAATATTTGTTTGTTCATTAGATCTTATTTCGTTAGCTGTTGTCGTTGGTGGGTGTCGGTTGTTATAGTATCTGACTCCATTCTTCTCTTCATACTCCATTAACTTGTTGCCATCTTCTTTGTGGAAGATTGCAAAAGAATTCCAGAAGGAAGAAAGAAAATAGACGAATATACCTTTTTAATTTCAACTTTGTTTTTAGGGTTTAAAATGGCTATTTAGTAGCATAAAAATGTTTTCCTGGACTAATAGACGTTGTTACGTTTCCCCAAACAATGATTTGAAATATATTAGTCATTTCGGTTGGTGATGAGTTTAGAGTTTCTGATTATGTCCAACAGGTGTTTTTGTAAGGTATGTTTCCAGAGACCGCTGCTAACAAGAGATTCAATTTTAGTACTTTGTGAGTTTCAATGCCTACTCTATTATCTAGTAGACATGTTCTGCAAATGTTGCTATTGGTGGGAGGGTGTGCCAGGGTACAGCTAAGCATACACTTGGTCTTCCCCACCAGTGACAGGAAAGAAGTAGTTCTTTCCAGTTCAAGTGGTCACTATTGAATGTAAACGGATTTCCTTCTTGGTGTGAGTAAGTCTGTTTTTCAGGCATGCTCGTTTTTCGCTTCAGAGGTGTCTTGGAACTGCTACACTTTTGACTTTATCTTTATTTTTAAAAGCTTTCTTTTCATTAATCTCCACCCGTACTTTGTACTTTTCTTATCTTGTATGAGTTTTATACGTCGATGAGTCAGCTGGGGCTGTTGAATACACTGACTTCATATCTGTAAAGGGGCAAGACTCCTAATGAGTGTCCTGGATAAAACATTAAACAATTAGATGGTAAGGCTCCAGTCTTCGAGCTTAAGGGAATTTGGAATAGCAATTTAGGGGCATAGCTACCGGGTCCACTCTGGGCCGGAGTGGTAACACCAGATAGGGTTCTATGAATGGGTCAACTAGAACTGTTTGATATTTAAACTGAGTGCAAATTCAGTTGTTAGAAATAGAATTGTTTGATCATTCAGTTGTGTGTTAACACGTGATTGATGCTTAATTGTTGCGTTCTGGTTAGTGAACGCTTGTAATATTAATTAAAGGACAAACCATGATATGAGAGGAAATAGAGATATATTCTCAGGAAAAAGTATATACAATAGAGAGACTATTAGTAGACAAGAACATAGGATTAGTGAATACGGAATAAAGATATAATCCAACGACAGTATTGGCTTCCGTTATTACGGTAGCAAGTAAGGTGATCTAGTGCGATCTCCAGTCTTCACCGCTCTAATACTATTCCAGTAAGAAGCTGCTCTTCACCTTCTATTCTGCCCTGGTATTAGTAGCTACTGCTATATATGGCAGATGGACTAGTTCATTGTATGGAGAAAGGTGGGTGATACCCAACATTAATTGAATAGTGAAAAATAGAAATACTTAGAACAATTTAACGGTTGAAAATGAATGATTAATGTTGAATTAAATTATTAGTGATAATTAGAAATACTTGAAACTCTTTCACCGTGTGCCTAAATAGAAATATTGGTATAATGTAGCAATACTTGTAAACATTTGACTGTGTCTAAATGAATGAATAGTGTTCAATTGGATAATTAGTATTAAATAGCAATATTCGTAACCACTTCAATTTCTGCAAACAAATTATCAATATGGAATTGAAGTATTAGTGATAGATCAGAAATAATTAAAACAATTTAATAGTAGAAACAATAGCAATACTAATATGCAAAACAACTCATTCTAACTAACTTAAAAATGAAATTACCGACATATTCTTCATTTACATTTCATATGCATCCATTTAAATGAGGGTAAAAATGATTAATAGTTTATAGAATTATTTGTGCTTGATAGATCTACTTGAAACCATTTAACTGTGTGCAAAAGAGCTCATGCTCGTTTAAAAACCCAATGTACAAAATGCGTTAAAAAATCGTAAGTATTTAATGTACGAATTTTTCTCGTAAATATACAGAGGATTAAGCATTAAGTAACCAACAATATTTGCTATGCAATGAAAACCAACAAACAACCAACCAACCAACCAACCGTCCATTCAATGAGATATACAACGTTGATGGCCAAAAGACGTAATATTTTTCTCTGAAACTAAATATCAAGCTATCCAATGACTATTTTTTAAAAATTTTACGGGACATCGGCATAATGGTTAGAGTGTTCGCCAATGGCCCGGGAGACCTGGGTTCAATCCCAGGTCGAGTCATACCAAATACTTCAAAATTGGTACTTGATGCCTCCTTGCTTAACACTCAGCATTATAAGGTACGGATCAAGGGTAAAGTGGGGTAATCCAGGGAAAGGAGTAGCGCCCCCCTACACCTGTGTAGTAGCTATCGAAAAGGGAGCCTTCGGGTAGCCCTTGACTATGGTCACCAACTTTACTTTTTACTATATTTCAAGTCATTTTTGGGGGTCTGCAACACTGAACAAATTATTTACCCACATAAATGCCATTTTACATTTCACCACAAATGTATTAGAGAAGATTTATTGATTTTAATCAACAACTTAAAATCCTCCAAAAGCAAAACTTTTCTCAATGATTAACAACGACACCTTCGCCGGGGATTTCAAGTGTAGGGCCTTTTAACCAATCGAAGTTCAGCTGCCATTAATAGATCAATTCATAGTGCATTTACAGGTCTGAAAATGGCGTCAACTACGATCGAATGCTTTGCGCGATACTCACCTTCCCGCCAAAATCAAAATGTTTATTGATTTGTGAACATCAGCGAGGCGGAGATTATAAAAGAAGGCTAATTAAATAAAACAATTAATCTAATGTTTCGACTATTGTCTTAATTAATAGTCGCCTTTCAGTTCGAACTTGTAATTGTCGATTGTTATTCGATCAATCCTTTCAGTTCGAACTTGTAATTGTCGATTGTTATTCGATCAATCAATTATTTCCTTTCCTACTGCCCGTCCTCACCCATAACCCCGTCGAATTTGACTCCAGTAAATATGAAATTCTGGTGAAACTTTTTAACACCGACGCAAAACAATTAGTCGATGTAAAAGCACACCGAATCTCTGAAATATTTCGATCGTATAGTGATATCTCAAAATCATCAAATCTGAGATTCCATTGTAGAGTTGAAAATTAGCATTGACCTAGTGGCTTGGGAAACAACGGTTCAATCCCAGGTCGAGTATTACAAGATTCAAAAAATGGTACTTGGTACCTCCTTGCGTAACACTGGGCATCATGAGTTACGTATCAAGGGTAAATTGGAGCAATCCAGGGAAAGGAATAGCACCCCTCCCCCACACTGTGGTGTAGTAGTTATTAAAGAAAGAGCCTTCGGGTCGTCCTTGACTACGGTCACCAACCTTACTTTTACTTATCCAAATTGTAAGAAGGCCAGTATCAAAAATAACTCTTAAAGGATAGGATAATCATCCAAACTTTTTTTTAATCCTTTATTTGCTTATTGCTTTATTTACTCAGAATATGGGGCACACAAGATTGCTTTATGTTTGAAAACGTCATATATCCCTAAAGAGCAAAAAAATAAAGAAGTATAACGAATTGCTATTTACTTTTATTATTTTTCGAATACAGAAAGGTAATATTGAACAATATTTTCTTCAATTATTTTTTAAGCTCTTTTTTTTTTTTTAGGCCGGACAACCGTGAACTGAAATGGATTCCCAATAAGCGCCACACCTCACGAGTGAGAGTGTACAAGTGCATATAAAGCTGAAGATAATAATCTGCCTTTAGTAAAGATACCCAAGAGAATGGGTTGCTGATGCTGGCTTAGAGACGAACATATTTTTACATTGAGCTTGACAATAAGAATAAGAGAGAGAGAGAGAGAGATTGAGAGAGAGAGAGAGAGAGAGAAAGCGAACGATCCTTACTAAAAACTAATGTTAGCCCAAGTTTTTCTATTGCTTAAAAACTTCTAACACGTGACACAAACAATTCCTCAAAGGATTTTTGAAATCGAACAAAAACTGGTGGAGCCTTAACAGTACGGATAAACGGATATTTGATAAAATTAAAAAAATATTTCCTGCAAGATCTAATTGATATAAACGTAACAATATATGACAGTAGTATACATGTACATTTCAATGCAACAAGACAATCTGTCAGCCCATTTGGTTTTTATGTAAACTACAGTTTATACGGAAACTGATGTTTTTTTAGAAAGACGTGCACATTTCTAAATTACATTTCGTAAATAGCTCCGTCATATCCAGAATGTGGTTGGTTAATAAATCAAGTAGTGTCATGAAAGCAAATTCTGTAAAACGTTTCATTGGAAATGTCTTTTTTCTGTGATATTTTCAGCATTTCAATAGTATTGCTAAAATTTAAAAAAATTCTATGACACGTTTTCTCCACGCTATATATATATATATATATATATATATATATATGTACAGAGAGAGAGAGAACGTGGATGATTAATAAATCAAGCAGAGTTATGAAAGTAAATTCTACAAAATTAACATTTTATTGGAGATTATTTTATTCTCTCAATGACTCGTTGTTTACTCTTTGTTATATATATATATATATATATATATATATATGTGTGTGTGTGTGTGTGTGTGTGTGTGTGTGTGTGTGTGTGTGTTGGGCATTCAATAACTTTCCAGACTTTTTTTACAAGCATTAAAAATTGTCGTAGACTCTGGAAAATTCAGTATGTTATTGCTATACATCGTATGGGATGACAGAACAATTTTCATGACTTCAGGTTCAAATTAACAGCTACACCAGGTATTGGAATGCACCATACTAAAGTTTTATTGTCACAGCTGGTGAATTTCAAAAATGCAATCTGGACGTGAGGACACTTTAGAAGAACTATATACAATAAAATTCTGTTTTAAACTTGGAAAAATGCCACAGAAACGTATGAAATGCTTCAGACTGGTTTTCGACCATCTTGCATGAATCGAGCATCAGATTTTGAGTGGCATAAGAGATTCAAGGAAGGCAGGGAGTCTGTGAGGGATGATGAAAGGTGTGGGAGGAGTAAGGAAGTCAACACACCAGAGTTGATTGGAGAAAGGGTTAGAGTTAGGGTTAGGGCTACTATGTTTAGGTTTTAAGGGAGTTCAGCAAGAGATTCCGCCGGAAGAGACCAGCAATCTTCAAATCAGGTCAGTGGCATTTCCACCAGGACAATACACCAGTCCACAACTCCGTCCTTGTCACAGACTATTTGACTAAGATGGGCATCAAGATATTTCCCCGCTCCCTATAGACGAGACCTTGCTCCCTGTGATTTTGATTATTCCCTAAGCTCAGAGGCTGTCGTTATGAGACAATTGAGATGAAAGAAGCTGTGACACGCTCACACAAGAAGACTTACATGGGGCCTTTCAGAAGTTGTTGGAACGGTACAACTAGTGCATTGCAGCCAGAGGATATTACTTCGAAGGGGACTAGAGTTTCATGTGTGTACTCTTAATAAAAGAGCCCATACGAAAAAGTCTGGAAACTTATTTAATGATCCTCGTATATTGTGTTGTAGGTGTGATGGTTGGTTGAGGAAAATGGTACTTACAGTGCTTCAGGTATTTTTTATATATATTTGAGGTGTTAGATGAGTTATGTGTATGGATCGAAGTGTGAGAGAAGGTGTTTGTTCTCTTTTGAAAGGATTTCAGATTTTTTTAGGGCGTCTTGTGATGGGTAGGTTATAATTTTTCGTGGCGACAAA
Organism: Sepioteuthis lessoniana; assembly: GCA_963585895.1. Lineage (NCBI taxonomy): Eukaryota > Metazoa > Mollusca > Cephalopoda > Myopsida > Loliginidae > Sepioteuthis > Sepioteuthis lessoniana. The sequence goes on from OY757912.1 coordinate 88,928,946, forward strand.
AAAGGCATTTTTTTATGTTTTGTTGTAGACATATGCTTGTTTTAGCATCTCCAAGGTGATTGTAGGAGAGATGTCTGTGTCTTTGAGATTCCATATGTACTAAGACAAGGAGGTATTGGAGGCGTAGTTTCTGTTTTTGAAAGAAAGTTTATGGATGTAAATTCACTGTTTTTTGTGCCCCCCGTTGCACTCATGTAATGTTTGACGTAGTTGTTTGTTTTTACCGTGGCTTTGTATACGACGTTTTTATACAGGCATTTTTCTGGTAGGGGTATGTGCTTTTGAACCTACAATTGCGTTGGTTGGAGACGTGTGTTGTACTGTTGTTGGAAACGAATTTTTTTGTTGTGTTTTTTTACTATTTGTGACGTGTTGCATGTGCGACTGTAGCTAACCTTAATGTTGTTTTTGTCAAAGATTTTGGCAAGGGGGCTATTACTGTTGAAGTGCTTGGAGATTAAGTTTGGGAAGTCCTTAAGTATATTGGATGTTATATATATATATATATATATATATATATATATATATATATATATATATATATATATATATATATATATATATTTATGCCTTCCACATTTTAAATTGTCTCATGTATGGTGTAAGGAAACTTAAGCTAGTTGTAATGTCTTACCATTTTTTTTAGATATGATCATGAATTGGAGTCGTACACACCAGCGTTTGTTGTAGAAACATCTTTTTTTTTTCTTAAACTTCTGAATTTGTTATTTATACACAGAACGTCAGATAGATCCTGTTCTGACTAGAAAATTTTACTGTTCTCGACTGAAAATCCCTTGTACACCTTAAAATCCCGGAGATACAACTGCCGCAACGAGAACACACACACACACACACACACACACACACACACACACACACACATATATATATATATATATATATATATATATATATATATATATATATATATATAATTATTTTTACTTTTTTAGAATTATTATTCTCGGAAAGTAAAAGATGTTATCTTCTTATATTTCAGATTTATGAAAGTGTTTTTAAGCTGGTAGCTTCCTGCTGATAAAAAACAACAACAAAAAACATTACGTTAATATGTAAACATATCATATATCGTAAATCAGTTTACTATTTGGTTAGTTTCATTTCATTTTAGCTTAACTAGGTCATTACGTTGTTGTTTTTTATAAGGAGGTCAGATGAGGATAAGCGCGTGATGGAATTGCATTTTTATAGCTATTTAAACGGGTGAAATTCTTCTTTTTTGGTAGAGAGGAAACAACTCAAATAAAACAAGAATAAGAATATTGAAATCATTAAAAAGTGTAAGAATAAAAAACATAAATATGAAGTAAAAAAGCCCAAAATTTCTATCAATTTAATCATTGGTCAACTTAACAGGGTGTACTGTTAGACACTCTACCCATACGCGCTAAAATATTTGTAAGGGATTGTTCTGCTAGATCTTCGAATTAACATCGATTACGAACCAAACTTTTACCTCATCGACGTTAGATTTTTAGATAGGGAGGGATATCAGCTTGTTACGTACTTTTACATCAAACAGGTCACAGATCGCCAATTTTTTCCTATTTCTGTCGACAGTGCTAATTAATCAATTTACTTCAAAAATGACAAATCATACTACACTCTCTTGAAGAGCTGAAAAGTTGGAAAAATTTAACAACGAAAATATTTGGCTTAAGTTATGAACAAAAGTGTCGAAATATATGTACCGCAGAAGGCAGCTAAGTGGTCCTAGACAAGGAATTGGATGGACGTGTAATGTTTGAACCAGCAGTGGGTTATCCTGTATGACATATGGTGACATAGGAAACTGATCACCATTTTAAAAGATAAACAGGCAATTTTCCCCTCAAAATTGTTCCTAATCTGAAAGTTTGATATTGATGCTATTCCGAAGAAAATTATTTTTATATTATTGTAATAAAGACCATAGAGATGGGGTTTCCAATAGTACACATCAACTCTTATTGAAATTATTGAAACATTTTTTTTATGAAAGCACTAAAACCTAAATTGAACTCAATTAAAAATAAAAAAAGAAACACATTGATACCCAGCAGCTAGATTGATGAAAACCAGAGGAATCCATTAAGCTTCTTAGTTTATGACAAGATATTTTTTTATATTAAAAGGCCCACCTTCAATTATAACCTTTAAAATTTCATTCACTCTAATATTTTTCCAAATTTTAGCCAAAAAAAAAAAAAGACTCACTCGATTTAAAAGTCATAAAACTACTTCTCCCCCATTGTTGTGTACATACATGTTCTCCAACATATTTCTCCTAGCGTTCCCGAAAAGACAAGTTTGTAATGAACAGGTTAAAATCAAAAGAGATAAATGAATAATACACCCACAAAATCTAAACTTAATTACCGTGTATAATTTAAACTTTAAATATTCTGTATGGAGAAAAGTACCAATTTGTAATGCAATAGTACAAAACTGAATATAAAGGAGGGACAATGGTGGATTATTTTAATTATTATTAACGCACACACACGTATATTTCTATAAAAATTCCAATGGGTATAATTCACACGCCTCTGCATGTGTCTCACATATATATATATATATATATATATATATATATATATATATATATATATATATATATATATATATATATACGAGTGAGACACATGCACTTATATATATACTTTCATTAAGAAAAAGCAACAAACTAGTCACATTAGGATTATAAATTTATTTCCACCCTTTTATGCGTTTTTGTAAAAAAGAAACGCATAACGGGATGGAAATAAATTTATAATCTTAATGTGACCGGTTTGTTATTTTTCTTAATGAAATTATTGCTCTGTAATGTCTGTTACATTGAGCTCTTTACCAGGAAAATTTAAATGTTCACCCTTGAATAGTTTTCTTGTCCTGTGGAATTACTCACAACTCCGGTTTAACTGGACCAAATAACACACACACACACACACACACACACATACACACACACACACACACACACACACACACACACACACACATATATATATATATATATATATATATATATATATATATATATATATGAGTGAGACAAATGCAGAGGCGTGTGAATTGTACTCATTGGTATTTTCCCAGAATTATTCATATAAACATAACCGAATCAAACCTTTATTGTACTTTTAAACTGTATCATAAAACTGTACTGTATCCTAAAACGTATAAGGATAGAATATAGTATTCTTATGCTAAATTTTTCATATATTTGTTCAATTATAAAGGCTAAATAATATATAATAAACTAATGTGGTAAGACAACCGATTCTCATTGTCGGTCTTTTTTTTTTTTTAGATTTTTTCTTTTGAAATGGTTTTTAAAGAAATATGTAGGGTATTAGATAGCAGGGAAAAGAATGAATAATCTGATTTCCAGAACTAAAAGTTTAGAATTATTCAAATATTGCCAACTAAAAGAACGTAAGTATCTAAAAAGAGAATGGTAAAATCGATTGATTTATCAATCAGCTTGAAATGATTATCAATACACTTTGTATACAATTCACTCGTCATAAAAGTAAATTTGATTTAACATCCCTCTAATATCAAGAATATTAAGAGTTTCTTTTGGTTGGTTTGGTGGCTGGTTGGTTTTGTTTTAAGGTGTATCCACACTTTTCATGTCATTTAACGCCAAATTAAGTCATTCTGATAAAGGTTTCGAACAATTCAGTTTAGTATAAGTACATTTTTCCACAAAGCTAAATGTCAAAACAGTTCTAATTCAAACAATTCATTTTAGCAAAAATACACTGTTTAAATGTCAAAAGCAGTTCTATTTCAATCAATTCAGTTGAGCATAAGTATGCAGTTTAAACACGCAGTTGAATTTAAAAACTGTTACTTTCAATCAATTCAGTTTAGCATAATTACTCAGTTTTGTTCTCTTTGACCCATAGATAGCAACCTATCAGTTGTTCCCACTCCGGGTCAGAGTGTACATGGGAGCGATAGCATTGAGGCGTACTCCACATTCCCTAAAGCTCCAGCATTATTGGAACCTCAGCATCTGATTGTTTAGTGTCATATCCAGGACACTCGTTTAGGGAGTCTTACTACTCTGCAGAAATGTACTCTGTGTATTTTGAAGCCACAGCTAACTGGACAAGTTTTATTTGGTTCAGTTTCTTTGTTTAATGGCATATTAACCTACATGCGTTACTCATGCCAAAGCCGTACATGTAGAACCGTATTGATGCTATTTAACCTGTAGCTATGAGAATAAGGGATCCATTACTTTTTTCAAATAGTCTGAAAGTGAACATAATAGCGTTAATCAAGATTGAATCTATAATTGTTATATATATATATATATATATATATATATATATATATATATATATATATATATATATATGTGTGTGTGTGTGTGTTGCATTCTGGTTAGTGAACGCTTGTAATATTAAATAAAGGACAAACCACGATATGAGAGGAAATAGAGATATATTCTCAGGAAAAAGTATATACAATAGAGAGACTATTAGTAGACAAGAACATAGGATTAGTGAATACAGAATAAAGGTATAGTCCAACGATAGTATTGGCTTCCGTTATTACGGTAGCAAGTAAGGTGATCTAGTGCGATCTCCAGTCTCTAATACTATTCCTGTAAGAAGCTGCTCTTCACCTTCTATTCTGCTCGGGTATTAGTAGCTACTGCTATATATGGCAGATGGACTAGTTCATTGTGTGGAAAAAGATGGGTGATACCCAATAATATATATATATATATATATATATATATATATATATATATATTTATGTTTCTGTGTGTGTGTGTGTGTGTGTGTGTGTGTGTGTGTGTGTGTGTGTGTTGCTTCGATTTTGCATCGCTGTCTACAACCGGAACACAACAGATGGATGGACAAAAGGTTACATCCAAGTTTTCCCTAACAAAGGTGACCTTGGAATCACCAAAAACTACAGTTGCATAAATCTAACCACTATTGTGGCTAAAGTTTGTAACGATCTGCTTCTCAATCACATCAAACATGGAAATGAGAAACTTCTTAGAAAAATCAGAAAGTTTTTCCTAAAAAATGATCCACAACATTCTAGTTTTTAACGCTGCGTCGAATCATCGAAATAGTTTGTGCAAAAAATCCTGAGTCGATACTCTTACTTGCTGATTTCTCCAAAGCATTTTATTTCATACACAGAGGAAACATTAATAAAGTAGTTTTAGCTTTTGGTTTCGCTAAAGAAACTATTACAGCCATAATGAAGCTTTATAGAAACACAAAAGTCAAAGTTCACACATCGGATGTAGACACAGACTTCTTCGACATCTGGATAGACTAAGTACTTTGAACGTACTTGAACTGCATACTTATGCAAAAGTGAATTGATTGAAATAGAACTGCTTTTGTTATTTAAACTGTGTATTTTTGCTAAAATTAACTGTTTGAAATTGAACTGTTTTGATATTTAACTGTGTGTAAAAATTTACAAATACTAAACTGAATTGTTCGAAACCTTTAATTACCTTTGAGTTAAAGGTTTCGACATAAGGAAGAGAGATGCACAATCTTTCTATGATGACTTTTCCATCTGCCCACCCACATCCATCTCGCGCGGCGCCTGTAGCGCGCAAATTCGTCTGGCCTCTGCGAGCCCCGAAAGTCGACCCTTCTCGTTCGGTGTCTAGTTCTCAACTACTGCCTTTTTCAAATATCCCAAAATCCTCCGCGCACGCTTCCGGTGCATGACGTCATTCATATCCCTGGTACATTCTCTCTCTGGGATTTTTATTTTGACATCTGTGAACGACACATCCTCCCCGCGCGCGCGTCAACACCTGTTCTCAAGTTTGCACCTAACTAACCCATGTGCTGAGCCTAACTAAACCCAAAGGCAAGATATATAAAACGAAACCCCTCGGCCATTATATTACAAAGGGTCAAATATGAATACCACAAAGATTTAGACTTTTTGTTTTTATGGAATGATGCGTACAGAATAGATATGCCAGCTTCATTTGTGTGTGCAATAAAAATTTAGGTCAGAGGAACTATTACAGTCTTTACTTGTCTCATATATGATACTTCTATTTGCGTTTGTTATCTCATCGGGGATTTCATAAATGTATTTTTTTCTTTCCTTTTTTTCTTTTATTTCATTTTCTTTCCATTTCTTCAATATTTGTTGATAAAGTGTACTGTAACAGCAGCAAAGACACATTAGTCCCACGTTTTGAATTCACTGTGGTAACAAAAGTATACACGCGAAACAGTAAAACATACATCAAAGTTTTATTTACTATTTACATGTAGCCACCAGGAGAAAAAACGGAAGGATCAAAACATGAGACAACCGATTTAACTCGATAAAAATATAAGCAACATATGATGGTGGAAATAAAAGAGCAGACACAGCCCTTCAAATTTTTCCTAGTCGCGTAATCTAACGCCACTATGAATGCCACCACCGCCGAATTAGAGGGAGTAAACTTTCGTCCCTTACATCTTCGTGGCTGGTGTTTCACTGACGTCTTCACCGTCTAGCGTCTTGTCTTCAACACTTGAAAGGACACAAGTAGTCCCCTCAGTCCCGTGTCGGAAGCAGAAACATCAACTCCTGCTCACACTGCCCCATATGCACAAGATTTCTGACCTCCAGTTTTCCTAAATCATTTTCGGCTTGCTGTTCTACAATTACTGTCTGACTAATTTATTTATTTATTAATCTATTCATTCAATTTCCTATGAGCCGTTCAATTATGTTACACAAGTTTATTCAGTTTCTTGGTTCAAAGATCAATTGTTCAATTAACTGCTTTAAGATGAATCGTACAATTTTATCTTCTTTTCCTTTCCTTCTAACTTCTTCAATCTTTAAATGTTTGTGCTTTGACTGAGTTGGCTATGTTATTTCTTTTCTCTTCACCAAGGCAATTCAGACATCTATCTTGTTTGAAGCTCGTTGGTCAACTGACTTATACGCAATTCGTCTTTCTGGCGCACGAAAATCTGAATTTGCCACATGAGACCTTTCATCTAACATCAGCTTCCATGTTTAAATCATAATTCCAGTTAACTTTTTTTTTTAAAGACCAGTCAACGTTAGGGGAAATGCAAGTTTCGCCAAGACCCTGTAATCTCCTTTCATTGAAGGTCGGTTCACTAGTTGACCCATACTAAAAAGCTGTTGCTATTCAAGGTCAGGGCGGATATTTCTGTCACGTAACAATATATATATATATATATATATGTGTGTGTGTGTGTGTGTGTGTGAGAGAGAGAGAGAGAGAGAGTGTGTGTGTATGTGTGCGAATATATATATATATATATATATATAGAGAGAGAGAGAGAGGAGAGTGAAAGAATGAGAAAGGGAGGGAGAGAGGTACTAAAAGCGTAAAGGTTATATTACATTTTTCATTTAACATCGACACGCTTCGAATTACGAGTTTACTTTCGTTATTAATTCATACGTTCAAAAGTATTAAAAATCTTATATATATATTTGATAAAAAGAAATTTTCTGAATAATCTATACATTTCCTCTGTATTCTCCACCGCTCCTGTCAAAGAAACGTTCTCATCTCGCGTCCTCGATTTGTTTGACATACTTATTCCCTACATCAATTAATAAGCTGTATATCCCTTGTTGCACTTAATTATATTATTATTAGAAATTGTCTGTCATACACACAATGTCTTCGCAAAGTGAACTGGAATGAGCGTACGTCTATATTTTCCAATGCTAATCAGGCTCTCATCCTAACACTCCACAAGGTTTGAAATGCTTTCGAAAGTGATCTTACGCCTAGTTGGGAATTGAAACGACAAATGGTTATTGGACAAGACAAATCTTTACATTGGTTTCGCTTTAGAGGATGCAGTATATAGATTGATAACTTTTCTAATATTCACTATGCTTAATTTCATAGCACAAAGATATAACTTGGAGAAAATCGAAAGAACATCGCGGCGTTACCCCAACCTTTTAAATGAAAAAAAAACTGTCTGATACATTAATCGATATTTAGAATCAGGCTTTAATCTCAGCAGGAAAACGGACCTTTAATCCGATTGATATTTCTTTAGAACCTCACAACCTTTGATACTCTTGATTGATAGATTGATCAATTCTAATTGCAAGTAAATCTGTCTAGTGTTATTTAATGTTAAGAGATTAGAGAATTGTGGTCAGTGTATATTCTTATTTATATTTCCTGTTTTCTGCCTTCTCAAGACATTTTTGCACACTGTTACATGAAATCAAACATTTGTGACGGCAAATTCTTTAAAAGCCCAAAACGGGGACTTTATTTTTGTACGTGTGAAGACGGGGCAGGTTGGTACTTGATCCCTTGTAGAATAAGTCCTCGTTCAGAGTTTTTTTCTCAGGCATATAAGAACTGGCATATTATGTGGGGGATTAATTTATGGCCAGACTGACCGCCTCTGGCAAGGGGTTCCAAATTTCACACAATACACACACCCACCAAGGCCACTAGACATCCTCTCCTAGACAATGGAAGATATGGACCTCTAGGTTGAGACGTAATAATATTATATTGTAGTAGTCGGCAATTCCGGTTCCCGTGTGATATTTTAAAGGTATTTATAGGACCATTTTAAGCAAGATAACATAAGGCGAACAGAAGCTGAAAAGGAAGCATGAAGTAACAAATTCGTAGCAGAACTGCAAAGAACAACTTCGACCACGTGGGAACATTGAAATACAGGAATCCTTTACTATACATAGATATACGCCGTCAAGGTGTCCGATATATAATAAATGAACAGTCCATGAACATAAATGTCTTTCTTCTTTTCTTTTCTTTCGTTTTCCTTCAAATTGTGAGAGAGAGAGAGTGAGAGAGAGAGAGAGAGAGAGAGAGAATATAAAATTAGGCATAAGGAGAAACAGTCCCAAAGTCACTTATCTTTTTTGATGGATTCCTGTGGAGAATCTTTCTTCTTTTACGGGCTGACAAACTTTATGCTATTTTCATTATTGGCTTGAAGAAATTGGGTCCTTCGTGTCCGAGATATTTTTTGTCTTCTTCAACCGGAGTACTTGCTTTGGGTCTGTCTGCCACGAGCCCTGTCCAATAACTGACTTTTTTCTTTTCTATTTCCGCTGACGGGAGGGAGTCCCCACTTCCGTTTTAGGGTCCCAGCCAATCGTTTGGCTTCTACCTTCCCGTGTCAGGCAACCCGAGTGAGGTCACCAAGTATAAACATCTGGTCTCCCCTGTGACCCATATTCTTTCTTAACGGTCATTCTTTGACGGCTTGCTACTGTTAATTCGAACACGGGGAATAGTATTAATCTTATTTCTATCGTCTATCGGCAGTGGGAGATCACGTGACACATTCTTATCAAATACAAATAATTTACACACCGATGTATGGCTATCCCTAAGAGTAATAATTAAATGGTTTCAAGTTATTATTTCTATCAAATAATAATCATTTGTTTGCATGCAATTATACGGTTTCGATTAACTAATAATAATCCGTAATAATCAACTATAGCTTTAAGGTACGATTGTTAATACATCATTTTTTTACCCAATCCGTTAGGGCTACAGATTATGCCGACTGCATCGCTGCAGAGGAATAAGACATCCCTCAACTAGTACCCTGGACATGACACTAAATCATCTGAAGGTGAGGATACAGTCCTGGAGCTTTGGAGAATGTGGAGTATTCCTTCATTGTCATTACTCCAAGATCCACTCTGATTCGGAGTGAAAGTAACTTTGACGGTCCCATATATGTGTAAAATAGAAGTGTTTAACCATTTATTGTACTTGGAACAACCTGTGCACAAGCCAATGGGATCTGGCTCATTTAAAATTGTTACCCACAAATCATTTATAAATCATATATTTAATATATATGTATAAACAGAATATGTCATTAAATAGCTTACAAAGACTGACATACCACGGACTACGTGTTAAAGTAAGCAATATAAATTAAATGAAATCGCTGTTGCACCAAACAAACAAATAATTTACAGTTTTTATCATTTATCATTCCTATCGAACAAGAATTTTTTCCAACTGATCTATACGCCCACAAACTGGAGCTTAAGAGGTTCGACCGGTCTGTATACGAGTAAACTTGGAAATAATGGCAATGAAGTTATAGTACTCACAGCTCAGTTCTCCAAAAATAGATCCCCATCATCAGATACAGTTGAGTCATACGTTGGACATAGCTCCATTTGGGATGGCCTTTGCTTTTTAAAAGGAATAGAGTTAGTGTATTTTTAGACCCACGGACTACGTGTTAAGGTAAGCAATATAAATTGAATGAAATCGCTGTTGCACCAAGCTTTCAAGTGAAAAAACGCCTATCGGACACGAAAATAATCAGCCTAAATCTAGCTTTCATCTTCGTAGGAAAACGAACCTTTGTTACTACTGGTATTTATCTAGCATCCAACAACCGTTAATCCAAGTGTAGCCTTCAGTTATCTTAAGCTAAGTTTATTAAATATATGCCCTGAATCTAACTCAGGCAATTTTTGGACGGAGGTGGATACACGGGCAGTCTTAAAAGACATTGTTAGTTAAATCACGCCATCTCTGTCGGGTTTAAAATAGAACGATTGTGTTCTATTTAGAGGTATTTTTTGACTATGGCACTAAATTACGTATGATTGTGGTAACAATCCTGGATATTTTAGGAGATTGGCAAACCATTTTATCGTCATTACCCACAGATACACTCAGAACCCAGAGTTGTAGTATCTTTTAGGGTCTCATCTATCGAGCTAATAGATCTGTATAAAATTATTCCATTTCGGTGGACCTTTTGCAAAGAAACCTTAATTAACAACACTATAAATATAATAGTACAAAGAACGCAGTTACCTAACCTATAAGAGTAAAAATAAACCTCCTCGTGTTGACATACCGTTAAAATAAATCAATCATTCAGTCCATGTTAGTGAGATCCATGCTTATTTGGTTCTGTGCTTGCATTCCTTCGTGCTTATTCTGGATAATTTTTCTAAAAATCAATATACAATAGATACCTTGACACCTGCCGTTGACCCATATCTAATTAAACTGCCCATTAAAAGGGGAATATCGCGCCAAATATATGAGAATAAACATTGTTTTTTTTAATAAAACTTCATGGGTAGTTTCTTAAAATTCAAGCAACATTGCAATATACACAAATGCACTTTATCTGTCAGTTGAATTGTTTCCTAGGTAATTGCAGTTACATGTCTTTGCAAAGTCATTAATCCTGCAGACATAAGAAAAAACTGTTGTTAGAAGATGTAAGACCGTATCGGGTGATTTAACGACTGAATATAGGGGACCATTCTTTCAAAACAGAAAACACTGCGCCGCAGAATTTAGTATAAAATTCTTTCGACGGACACTATTGCATAGTTTGTTAGAAGCAGTTTTAATTCACGTTCTCAAAATATTCGTCATTAAAAACAGCCTAAAAGCTATGTTGTTGTTACTGTAGTTGAGGGAGACCAGAAGGCTCCCTTTTCAATAGTTACTACACCGAGGTGTAGGGAAGGGCGCTACTCCATTCACTGGATTACACCACTTTATCCTTGATACGTACCTTATATTGCTGAGTGTTAAGCAAGGCTTTATTACGTACTATTTAATTCTTTGGTATGACGCGACCTGGGATTGATCCCAGGTCTCCCGAACCATTGGCGAACACTCTACCCACTAAGCCAATATTTAAGTCGTTACAAATAAGCACTTTGCGTGGATAGATGATGAATAAGTAAGATTTTGCTTTGATTATGAAAAATCTTATTTGATTAATATTGCCGGCAGTCAGTACTACAGAAAGCGTTAAAGTGTGAGATCCCTTCTTAAATCTATAGAACTAGCATTCGTTGATGTTTCTTGGGAAAGATATATACCCCTTTACTCCATGTCTATCGGCGAAATTGCGTCTCTACTTCTCTTCGATAAAGATGGTATCCACATTATATAACGCTCGATAGTTGATACGCTTGTAAAAAAAGAAACTAAGTCAAGCATATATCTTTACACTTTTGTTCTTTAATATTGACTTACGACAGTTTGAAACATATCAACATGTAGATACACGTATGCATTTATATATATACACATAGATATGTATTATATTGCATTTATTTAGAGGGCTATTGCAATACAAATGTTGGTCTACTTAATTTCGATGTAAACATTACAACATCAGAGATATAAATTTTCAAAAATAAACTCGGTGTTGTACGTTCATTTTTTTGGACGTTGTAAACATGGTGTCACGTGGGATGTCAAAATACCATGTTGTGTGTTGTAACTGTGGTGTTACATGGGGTGTTTAAACGCCATACCGAAGAGACGTGACTTCGGTTGTCTTAATCAATTTCATTTTATTAATTTTTCCTTTTTTTATCTAAATATGTATTTAAGGAATGTTAATCAATGATATATTTAGTATTTAATTCTAAACAATTGTTAATATGAGGATATGACTATGCTATGGATAAAGCCTTCTTACTTCTGAGATTACGAACATTACCAATTATTGCTTCTATTTTAATGGAGGAATTATTATTATTTTTGCATTTGATTAAATGTTTATGGAATGAGGATGCACGGGTTGAGGTGTTCTTTATTTCTGATATGGAGGTGTCTAATTGTGCTTCTTATATAAAAAAATAGCATTTTATGCAAATTAAACGGTAAAAAGTGTACGTTTTTGGCATATATTCGGATCTCTTAATTGGCTGTTAGCTAGAGTGCATGTTGTGAGAGAGTTGTTATTTTTCTTCGTTTGGTATTGGCGTTGTGAGATTCCAGGGTGGAACAGTTGTATATCTACCCCTTCAGAATTAAGGAGGCTTTATCAATAGCTAAGTTACACCCTCAGATCAACAGTAGGCTAGAATTAGATACTGAATATATCATTAATTAACATGCACATTCTTTGTATATATATATATATATATATATATTTAGATTAAAAAAGGATAAATAAAATGAAATTTTCTTAGACAACTGAAGTCACGTCTCTTCCGCAAGGCGTTTAAACATCCCACGTTGCACCATGGTTACAACACCCAGCATGGCGTTCTAACAACCCGCGTGACACCGTGTTTACAACGTCCCAAATACTTGAACATAAAAACACCAAGTTCATTTTCTTAAAAAAAGTCTGATGATGAAATTTACTCGAAATTAATTAGAGCCTAATAATCATTTTGCATTGAAATAACCCTCGAAATAAATACAATATAATAAAATAATTTGTGCAATGCCTCAAGTAAATTCTAAAGCACACACACACACACACACACACACACACACACACACACACACATATATATATATATATATATATATATTGTCAAACAGAGAGAAAAATAATTATTTCAAAATGAATAGGTTGACTCAGAGGTTTATATATTTAACAATTACCTATTTCATATTTATATACGTGTACGTTTTCAGCTTGCTGCTTTTGTCAGAACACATTTAGTAATTTACAAGGGCTTCGCTTGGATATTGCACAAAGCTATATGGATGGAACACCAATTGAGACTCGAACGGGTGGAGACTAAAAGCTTGTCACCTTCACTGACAGTAAACCCGTCAGAAAACTTTCATGACAATATATATATATATATATATATATATATATAGTAGTGTCAGCTGAAAATTTCATAGGCATACCTAGATCGTTTATTAAATGGAAGCAAATGGGGTATATTTTAAAACATAGTCCTCTTACTGATCAAACACTTCTTACATAGGTGTTGCAATACTTTAGTTCCGTTGGTTAAAAATTTATTGACAAAAGATATGATGTCAGTATAACTTTTCAACCCACGCTAGTTAGGTTTGGTTTTATGGCATATCAACCTCAGTTGGTTATTAAATGACAAATGCTGTGTATACATATGTAATAAAGGCATACGATTTGTGAACACATTTCTACATGCAGTTAAATGGTCTTAAGTATTGCTATCTAATACGAACAATTCTATTTCCGGGTATTTTTTTTTAACACATTTAAATTGTTTCAAGTATGGCTATCTAATATTTTTCATTCATTTGCATCAAGTTAAATGGCTCTAAGTATTCTTATGTATAACTAACAATTCAATTAATCATCAATCATTTCTTTACACACTGATGATGAAAGTTTATTTTAAAAAATTCAGTTCATCATGAGTCATTTGTTTGCCCTCAGTTAAATGTCAAACAGTTCTATTTGACCAATAGATAGGACCCTATCAAGTGCTACCACTCTGTGCTAGAATGGACCTGGGGATGATGCAAATGAAGGGGCATTCCGCATTCCCCAAAGCTTCTTTATTACTGGAGCCTCACGATCAGATTGTTTAGAGTCGTATCCAGAACACTCGTTTGGGATTTTACACTCTCCACAGATTCAGTCGGTGTATTCTACAGCCCCAACCGATTTGGCTTGTTCACTCTCGTATATATATATATATATATATGAAGAGAGAGAGAGAGAGAGAGAGAGAGAGAGAGAGAGAGAGTGAGAGAGCTGGGTTTTCTACATTTACTCTTAGAGAAATCTTTTGATATAAAAATCAAAATGTATATCCCAAAAGGCTCGATATTTCATTGCTTAAATATTCTATAAGGAATTTTTTTAATACTTTATTTATCCTCGTAGAGATACTGTTATCTTTTGTTAAGTCTTATCTTCAGAAACATATCGAGTTCGCGATCCGAGCAAATATCATCGGGGACCCTAATCTATTCTGTATATCTCTTGGCAAACAAATATACAAAAGATGAAGTCTCACGATGTGTTAATGCTGCATCTAAAGAAATGGAGATGCCAAACTATCAAACTGAATGAAATATGAAATAATGCTGTCGTCTTTCACTGGATTCCTTTTGAGGAAGTGAAATATGTCCGCTGCCTACAAGATTAAAACAGAGAAAGTAACAGATATTCTAAAATCCTTAAGCAAATTCGGCAATCTCACAGATTAATGAGAAATACTAATTATTCAACAAATTGTTTCACTCTGAATTTATTATATAATCTTATTAGTTCAACTTCGTATTAAATTCAATTATTTTCTTCTTTTTTCAATTTTCTAAGGAACTTGAAAGATTTTTAAAAAATATCTAAAATATGATCTGCTGTTCCTTTGAGGACGAAAAATAAAAATAAAATTTCAAAAGTCAGTTATTAAATCTTTTTATTCTTTTTTTCATTTTTGACTGTTTTTTTAAAAATAAATTTACAATTTGCAATTAGTTTAATCCTTTCGTTTCAATTATTCAAAAAAAAAATATTTTCCTGTTTGTTTGTTTTTTTTTAAATTTCATAATAGAATTTTAAAGAATGTATTATATGAATATTGTTTATTATCTCTTATTCTTCATTCAATTTACAGCGAAACACTAAAGCTGTAGTTTGAACAAACGTCGTTAACAGAATATAAAGTAATGATTAAACACAAACAATTAAGAGACAGTAGATATGGTGGGAAAATGAAGGAGCCAATAACCTAAAACAAAAGCATGAAGAAAAAGAAAAAATAAACAAGAGGTCAATATTCTCTAATTGCACCAGGGTAAAAAAAAAATGATGAGAATGTCCGCTTTTAGAGATGCAAATATACATTTGGATTGTGAGATAGATTTGAGGGAGCTGAAAATTCTTGAAGAAACCGTCAATATGATAACGTGGGTGTCACGTGGCCAAAAGATTGTCTGTATTATTGCTCAGTAAGTTTTGACCTATACATCCTAAAGGCGTGTGACTTCAACGGAGAGAAATGGATCTAAATAGAAAAGAGAGGTTGGTGGACGAGACGCAAAACCAGAGAAGAAAATAGAACATTTTCTTCTGGAGAATAAATCACTTAAGTGGGATTTTGAAATCTTTGTGGAGGTTGAGATTTTTTTTTATCTCTTCACTATTTGCAATTCTTAATAATGTCATGAAACTCAAACTAACATGTAGAATAAAGTAGCTCAGTAACTACAAAGATTATCAAAAAAATTTTTTTTCAAGTATTGTTTTATTCTACCTTGCATTTTAATAACATTTGTTGAAAATTATTTTGCCATCTAAATCAACCCAAATATTACAGTAAATTCGTCTCTCTACCAAAAATAAGATTTCTGATAAGTTTACAGAAGAAGCTGCAGGGAAACAACTATCAATTGTCTTCTTGGAGAATGGATATGTCCGATAGGTGGCTGGTGGACTGTCACATAAATATTCCAAATCTCATTCTTGACCGCTAAACTACCCTGCTTATATAAAATAGAAATTATCTCAACAACTAATTATGATAAGAACACGTGTAATAAAAAAACGTTCCATGAACTCGTCAGCTAAATTAACTGTTATTGCATTCAATGTGTTTTTTCAAGGTCCTTTCTCTCGCAGATCTCAAAACAGAGTCAATTCCACATCCTGCGACACGTGTACCATTTGACCTTTCGCATGCGACTTACACTTCAACTCAAAGTTTTTTGCTAATCACAATGTATTACTACAAAGAGAATGATTAACTAATATAATTAATTACCATCCTTATCTATATTACTTTTTTTCTATGATAACGTAACTCATAGATACTTCCCTTGCGACTTAGATACAGGAAGGCGAATTAGTATTATTTGTGTATACTTAATGGCACATGAAGATTTGATGGTTTGTTTATTTCTTTGGTTTGTCGTCGGCGTAGATTTTTATTGTCAGTCTTTGGTCGTTGGTTTTGAGTTGAAGTATCTGGCTCCTTTGTTATTCCCCTTACCCCATTTAAGGCGTTGCAATGTATTTGTGTTTCCCTGTGCTGGTGTGTTCAAGGTCGGTGGTTATGTCCAGTGGGTGTTTTTCAAAAGAGATCACTCATAAAGGAGACGCAATCCGCACCGAAATTCAAGATTGAGTTAACCATATTTACCAACCCCTCCGTTCAGGCAGGATATGACACAAGGTGAGTTTTTAAGCGGAGTTTGACTGGTTTGAATTCGGAATTTTCCTTCTCCTAGACTAGTGGCCTCACCAAGGCTGAAGAACCTAGTCTGCCCTACTATTTAACCAAAGCTAGAGGGAGAATAATTGGATTCATAATTTTCCCAAGGGTATTAGTGCTATGTGAAATGCAATCAGTCTCATCCAGGATTTGAACTCGTGTCGCCGTGACCATTTCCTACGACGATAACCATTACACTACGGGTACCTTTTAAAGAAAGTGTATAATGGACTGTGTTTTTATAATAAAGTAAAAGTACCGAATAAAAATTTCTTTATAAAAATATTGTCCACAAAACAAGGCTCTGTAAGATTGGGTTAACACGTGCGCTACCAGCTTGCAGGCAAATGAAAAAAGGGTCCTTTCATTTCTACGGTTTAATTATTTAATCGATGACAACATTTATACATTAATTTACTGTTTTATACTTTCAAGAAAAAAATCTTTTGATAAATCTTTTTCTAAAGAATTGTTTATAAATCTTTACAGAATTAAAAATTTGACTATTTAACTATATTTTTTAATATGGTTTACGTTAAAACCGTAAACCGTTACTGTTTATTTACATCAATGAGACACTTATAGGCGGTAGATAAACAGCTTACTTTCTACAGTAAGAAAATTAGAACATAAATCTAATTCATTAAAATCTACAATTCTAACTTAACAAAGAAAAAGTTTTATATTCATTCATTTAAACAAAAAAGATTTTAAAAACTCTAACCCATGCTAAATCTCAAAATGTAAGTAGATTTGATCTGATATTTTTAATTATGATTTGATAGTTTGTTAGATTTACATACAGAGCCTTGTTTTTTGGACAGAATATTTTTCTAAAGAAAATTTTTATTCGGGACTTTTACTTTATTATAAAAACACGGTACATTATACACTTTCTTTAAAATAGTGTTTTCTTTTCGCAACTCACTTCGTCGTAAAAATAACCCTTAAAGTTATTTTTTTAATAAACAGCGTATAAAAAGAACCAAATAAAATTAAAAATTAAATATTTTAAAATTGTAATAGATATTGTTTATCTTACAGTTATTCTATGATTAAAAAAGATTTGTGTATTACTGATTTTAATTTGATATCATTTTTGGAGACATATTGTTAAGTTTTAATCGGAGCCACAAGTTAAATTATAAGAAACATTATCCATGATTCAATTATTTCCTGACTTTTAGAATAATAAGATTTAGATAATAATGCTATTATTTTGTTATCATACGCCGACAACGCTGGGTATACTTGGTTGCAAAAACAATGTTAATAATGAGATTTTATATCTGTAAAGTAGTGCATCCATAAAGCAGTATCGACAAGACCGCTGCCTCAGCTGGAGAAGAAGCTAGACGGCAATTACACAAGAATGTTGCGAGCAATATTGAACAAGCCCTGGCGGCAACACCCCACAAGGCACCAACTATTCGGCCACCTGCCTCCCATCACGAAAACTATCCAAGTTAGGCGAACTAGACATGCAGGACCCTGCTGGAGAAGCAGGGAGCAACTCATACGTGATGTACTCCTATAGACTCCCGCATATGGCCAAGCAAAAGCAGGACGACCAACTCGAACATACATACAGCAGCTATGTGAGGATACGGGATGTAGCCCTGAAGACCAGCCAGAGGCGATGAATGATAGGGAGAAGTGGCGAGAGAGGGTCAGGGATATCCGTGCTAGCGGCACGACATGATGATGATGATGATGATGATGATGATCTCTATTAAGAATTGCATCAATTTTAAAATTATTTTGGTTTTTTGAAGCTTTTTTCCCTAATGATTATAATCATTTAAATTTTTTTTTTTTAGAAAGAAAATCCTGTAAAAGCATTCAAAGTCTTTTATTTGTCATTTCATTTGTGTGTTCATTTTCTTTCATGTGTTGGCATTTTCTATTAAAAAAAAAAAAAAAAATAAACAAAAAGGAAAAAAAATTTGGGGAGGACTTTGAAAAGCAACACCCCTTCTTGCTGGAAATCTGCCAACAATCGTACAATGAACAATGCATTAAAACAATCTTTTTTTTTTTCATTTGGAAAGATTTGCATTTTTTACTTTAGAAATTACTTTGAAGAAATCCTCTTAGACTATTATCATTTACATTCTTCATTATTTCTTTAATATTCTCGCAAAAAAAAATAAAAACTATACTATCATATAATATGATATTTTTTCACCCTTTCCTTACAAGTGATCCTTTCAAACGACCTCTCTCTCTCTCTCTCTCTCTGTATATATATATATATATATATATATATATATATAGATAGATAGATAGATAGATAGAAGTAAATAATGAAACTAAATCCGTCAGTATGTAGAGAAATCAAAATAATCCAAATTTAATGAAGTTATTACGAAAGTCGATGTTGGATGATTCGGTTATAATAACCTTCTTCGCAACTTTGAATTCATCAAAAATGTTGTTGAAATAGCGAGGAATATTTGAATAAATAACAGAAGAAAAGAAAGTATGAATAAAAAGAAATGTTTATAACAGTGTATTTAGTGTCCTTATTTTTGAAAATATTATCATGTCGTTGGCACGTGGAATAATGTTTAAAATTTGTTGGGTTTCTGAAAGATATAATGAAAGTTGCTAAAAACAATGGTATCTAAACTATAAAGGAGAACGTATTATTCATGAACAATACGTTCGTATTAACTTTCCTACTTCCATTTTAGAAAAAAATGTTCTATCACTGTGAATATTGATAGTCGTCGACTGTTGAGTAATTTAATATATGATACCGTAGAAAAATCTTGAAACATCACTAGTAGAGTTATTGGGATATTTCTGTGACCACGTGTCTGACTTGGTTTCTTTTTCCTTGTATGAACTCGACTTCATATCTTGATCTTGTTTTATCCTCGACAATTCACTTCCGGAACCCGCAACATTACAAAGTGTAAAACTATTCGTATTAAGAAAAGTTACATGAAGCCATAATTATTAACTAATTATCATCACCAGTTACTTGAAACAATGAAATTGTCTGAAACAAGAATGATTTCGTTATAAAACATCCCAAAATGGTTGAATATACTGTAAAACCACCCAACCAACCATTCAACCAATCAACCATTCAACCAACCATCAAATGATAATATCAAAGTTTCTACTAAGTATTAATATATATCTATTGATTGCTTTTGGTTTTTTTAAAAGAAAATTTGACCAAAAAGTGTTGATAAAATAAGATAAGATTAATAGAAAACGGAAAAGTTTACAATAATTTGACTCTTTACATAAATCATTTTATTAGTTTAATTTAAAAGTTTCCTGAAATCTTTGACAAGATCTTATATAAATCCAGTGGATTAAAATAAAAGCTTTTTCATCATCAGTCATCGGTCTTATCGACAAATTATTTCTATTTTGTGCAAAAAGAGGTAAGTATCTAACCATCGACTTAGGCTTCTTTAAGTAACTACATGTGAAATACATTTCCTCTGTTTAAGGATTTAAGATTTGCATACCAGTCCGTAAATTATACGTTTTTGGTTTGTTACTTGTCTTTTATAGCATATTCACCTTTGTAGGTTATTTAATGCCAAATCCTGTTTATATATATATATATATATATATATATATATATATATATATATATATTGGGAGGGAATATAACAGCTTCGTTGTCATTACTCCCAGGTCCACTAAGAACTGGAATAGTTGGACCTGCTTGAGTCAAATCTATGGGTAACATAGTTCTTTTTAAAGTAATGCTTAAAATTATTTTGGATTACATTAACTCTTTAGCAGTTAATATTGCAGTAAAGTATAGGTTTACATGTCTAAAAGGATTGTGAATGTTTCTAATGCCTTATTAATGCATTGTTAAGGATATACTTATATACTTTGTGAGTATAAGATATTACGGGATAGATTAATGAAATATAACCTAAATTTTTAAAATAATTGTGAATGTTTACAGTCGTTGATTGTTGAGTAATTTAATCTATGATACGTAGAAAATCCTGTAACATCAATAGTGAAATAATTGGGATAGTTCTGTGACAACGTGTCTGGCTTTGTTCCTTATTTTTGTGAACCTCATCATATTTTGATCTCGTCTTTATCCCCGACAATTCTCTACCAGAACCTGTAACACTATCAAGTGTGAAACTTATTTGTATTAAGAATAGTGGTAATTTACTAAGCTTTTTTTTTTTTGCTTAGATGTGGCACAAGGCCATATGAAAGGGACACCCAATGAGACTCGAACTCACTCGTGTAGGTTTGCTAGTCGAGCTTGCTAAACATTACACCACCAAAGGCGCCTTATTTGTATTATGAATAGTTGCATGAAGCCATAACAATCAGAAATTATTATCTCTAGAAGCTTGAAACGATTAAATTGCTTGAAACAAGAATAACTTCTATATTTAACAACCGAAAATCTATTGACATGATGTAAAACCAACTTCCAACCCTTTAATAATAATATCAAAGTTTCTACTGAACATTAATATATTTCTATTGATGGATTTTATTTTTTATAAAAGGGAAATTTGACCGAAAACTTCTTTTGAATATTTACACGACGTTTATCAAAACACTAGCAAAGAAAAGAAGCAGAAGATACCCCGCAAAAACAATTACCGACGCCAACTACGCTGATGACATAGCGATAGTGGCAATATATAATAATATATTAATGTATAATATATATATATATATATACAAGCAATATATAATAATATATCAATATATAATATAATATATATAATATATATATATATATTATATATACATATATATATATATATATATATATATATATATATATATATATTTCTATTTCGATGGTTTTTATTTTTTATAAAAGGAAAATTTGACCAAACACTTGTTTTGAATGATTTCGACGACGTTTATCAAAATACTAGCAAAGAAAAGAAGCAGAAGATACCCCGCAAAAACAATTACCGACGCCAACTACGCTGATGACATAGCGATACTGGCAATATATAATAATATATTAATATACAATATATATAATATAATATATATAATATATATATAATATAACATATATAATATATAATATATATAATGATGACTTTTATTTTTTTAAAAGGAAAATTTGACCAAAAACTTGTTTAGAATGATTTCGACGACGTTTATCAAAACACTAGCAAAGAAAAGAAGCAGAATATACCCCGCAAAAACAATTACCAACGCCGTCTACGCCGATGATATAGCGATACTGGCAAATTCACCCAACCAAGTCGAAACACTACTGCATAGTTTGGAACGAGCAGCCACAGGCATAGGCATCAATGTCAATGCACACAAAACGGAATATATGTGTTATAATCAAACAGCTGACATCTCCACACTTGACGGAACCCCACTTAAACTAGTAGACACATTCACTTACCTAGGAAGCAACGTCTCATCAACCGAAAAGGACATCGACAAGCGGCTAATGAAGGCATGGACAGCTATCAATAGGATATCGATCATATGAAAATCAGACCTAACCGATAAAATGAAACGCAGTTTCTTCCAGGCAGCGGCCGCATCGATACTGCTGTATGGATACACTACAGGGACGCTAATAAAACGGCTGGAGAAGAAGCTAGACGGCAATTACACAAGAATGTTGCGAGCAATACTGAACAACTCCCGGCAGCAACACACCACAAGGCACCTACTATACGGCTACATACCCCCATCACGAAAACTACACCAGTTAGACGAACCAGACATTCAGGACACTGCTGGAGAAGCAGGGACCAGCTCATAAGCGATGTACTCCTATGGACCCCTGCATATGGCCGGGCAAAAGCAGGACGACCAGCTCGAACATACATTCAGCAGCTATGTGAAGATACGGGATGTAGCGCTGAAGACCTGCCTGAGGGGATGAACGATAGGGAAAAGTGGCGAGAGAGGGTCAGGGATGTCCGTGCTAGCGGCACGACATGATGATGATGATGATGATGATGATAATGAACACTAATAATATTTGTATTGGGAATAACTATGAAGTGCTTACAAGTTTAATATGATTACGTAATGTATTAGAAAATTAGCTCTTAAAACATAGATAGAAAACAAAAGTATAAATTATTTACTTCTTTGAAATAATTGTGAAATATTCTAATGCATAGGCTTTTAAAACGCTGATATTGCCATAAAATATGAAGATTTTCCTTTTTAAAACTTTGATGGAATTTATAAATAATTTTACTTTTTGAGACACTGATATTGTACTTAAGTGCTAACTGCTTACTTAGGAGTGTCCTCGTGACGTTGTTACTAAGATGGTGACTTGTGTAATCCTAGGAAGCGAGTTCGAACTTCAGTCATGGTATAGCATTTATTACAGACTAATACCTATGGGAAAGGTATGAACCCACGAACTATGGGTTAAATGTTACCTCTACTATTCTTCTGCAATAATGGCTTTGCGATTAAATAAACCAAGAATGTTTACATGGTATTAAACAAAACAACCAAAGTAAAAATTTAACTTGATTAAAAGAATGAAGAAATAAATCAACACAGTTGCTTTTAAAAGACTGATATTACAATTATATATCAAGTGGTTTTCTGTTTAAAATGATTGTGAAGATACTTTTTATACTTTATATAAAGTTGATATTGCATAAAACCAACCAACCAAACAAGCAAATCAACCAACGAAGCAACGGACACAATTTTCTCGGTTTTAGTTTTTAACGTTGAATGTTCTATGCTGGTTTTCTGATCTATCATTCTAGCCATTAATATACTCTGCGTATCCGGATCAGAAACTTTATGTTAGTCTTGCGTGCTCTGCTTGAGTTAGGGTCAGTTGACAGATCCATTGTTCTGTTGACTGGGGATGGGTTTTCTGTGATGAAGTCAGCTTTTGCTACTGTTGGGGCAAGATTTGCTCGGCCGTCATTGAAAAGCAAAGCCAAGAAAAAATAATACAGTAAGGCTGTCGGGTAAAGGCTAACAATGCATGTCGGTGGGGAACAGAAATCAGGAACATCACTTACAGTAACAGCCAAGTCATATAAATGTTCCTGAAGGAACATTAATTGTATTTCTCGCATGTGAAGTTTTATGTTTGCCTCGCTACGGAAGAAACATAAGCGAAATAACTTCTATAAAACAAACAAATAAACAAAAATCGGGCGGGGAATGGTGCTCACATAACCACACACACACACACACACACACACATACACACACACACACATATATATATATATATATATATATATATATATATATATATATATATATATATATGTATATATATATATGGGTTGTGTCATGAATAATTTCCATTCAAGTAAAATATAAACTATTCATGAAAAAGATTATAATGAATTAATTCAAATCAATAGCAAAAAGTCATTCAACATAATGACGAATTGTATTCGTTATTATTTTCTATCATTATTCGCTATTAATTGAATTGCTTGTTGATTCCTCTCAAGTAAAATTCCCGCTCAAAAGCTTTTCCGAAAAGTTTTGATCTGACCCCTTTTTTAGATCTGATCCCTTTTTTTGATCTGATCCCTTTTTTTTTTATTCAGAGCATTTTGCTGTGAACGAAAAAGATGGAAATCACTAGGTTCAAGATCTGCTAAATATGATAAATCGGGCTGATTACACCAGCTTAAATTTTATATTTTTCAGCGTGATTCTTGCGTTATTATTATGGAGAAGCATAACATTTATCCAATTGACAAGAGGCTGGGCGTTTTCTTAAAATATTTACATGCTCACTTTTCCTATCTTTTACGAGTGGTGGTAGATTGTGGATAGCGAAGGGGTGAAATAAAGTACAGATCCTCGAGCTCGTTTGCATGGATTGCATTCCAGTAATTCTCTTTGAGTAGCTTAATCGAGGTCTGATGATCATCCAGATCTCGTTTGATCTCGCTATTATGTATCGCTCGAATGAAACTTATAAAAGAAGTTTTAAATTCGGTGGGCAGTAATGACACCTTGGTCATAAATAAATAAAGATTTTATTTGCTATTTTTTAAAGGTTTTTTTTTTATTCTTCAGTTCCTACTATATTACAAACCTAACCTAACCAAACTAAACCATCTTGATCAAAAGCCTGAGTGAACTCTTTGAATTATTGGAAATTGACGATTAAACTGAACTATTTAATGTCGATGTCACTCTTTTTTGAAAGTATATACTAGGTTTTAAATAATTTACGAATTTATCTATTTATAAAAAATTTATATTCAAGTATTATCATTGCTAATGTTTTACACACAGTAGATATCATATTATACTTCTAATGATAATGATAGGATTCTAATAGATACATTATCACCGGGTCAGGGAGGAGTAATCGTGAAACTTATAACTGCGTGTTGGGTGGTAATTTTCCTTTTTTTAATATCATTTTTTCAGCTAAAAAATCATGTTTCGCTTTGAATCCAGTTTTGTTTCTTTCTGCTTTCACGGTCATTCTAGTCTTTAAATTGATTTTTATGTTCGGTGTTTTTGTCTCTAAGTGTAGTTATTTTAAAATTATACGTATATATATATATATATATATATATATATATATATATATATATATATATATATATATATAAGTGTGTGTGTGTGTGTGTGTGTTTGAATTCAATTTGCAAATATTTGCATGTAAAATGAAAATTGCATATATATATGTATGTAAAATATATGTCTATAAATATAAGTGTGTATGTGTGTGTGTACATGTAAAATGCAATTTACAATATTTATTAAAAAGTTTGACAATATCGGTTATAGAGTATTTGTAAATATAAACTAGTAAAGCCTAGACTAAGAGTCGATGAATCTGTGTCTATTGTATTCCTAAATCTATCTATCTATCGATCGATCGATCTATCAGTAAAGAAAGAAAATAAAAGAGAAGTAAATAAAAGAGAAGAAAAGAGGGAATCCCTGAGACGCAATGGCTAAAGACATGATTGTGGTTTCGATGTAAACGAGTTAAATTCATCAGCAAATCAATTTTATCCAACTCTGCGTGTGCACATTTTTTTTAGGTTATAAAACCTCCAAAACTTTTAAAACTCGTTTAAAAGACAACACTCTTTACACATGCAAGCAACCCCAAATGATGGTCTATGAAGGGTCCGAAAGCGCTTTGGACAATTTTGGTAAATTCATCCATCAATTTCGACCTGAAACCAAGACACTTATCAGTAAACTCGGAAGGATATTAAATTATACAAAATATGTGTTTACTATTTAATGAAACATGCTTAAATGAACGACTGCTGCCTAACCTGTGTTATATATATATATATATATATGTGTGTGTGTGTGTGTGTGTGTGTGTGTTATTGTTGAAAATTATCGAATCAACAAGGCGAATTCAAATTTCGATCGAACATGTCTCTGTTTCACTTCACACAAATGCTACTGGGTAATTAATTTTTCTTCCTGTAGCTATGAGTCAACAGAAAGGCCTACTTTGGTGGGGCTACTAATTTAGCAGAATAAGATATTTGAATTCGCATCCACTACCAACACGTTATAGTTCAGCGTGGCTTGTCAAGGTCATTTACTCCTAGCTAGCAACTTCCATTGGCGCAAGTAAATCCATTGTGTAATTTATCCACCGTGCAGACGTATAAGGATATGTATCAATAATTCCGTATTATGTTAATAAGCACGTATACGTTTATTTTACAAAACACATATTCATTCTATTTCGTAATAATATATACTTCCTCGTTAGGACACAAAACTACATTAGTCAGGCTTCATTTCCGGAACTTTAGTGTGAATCTTTCGTTGCCTTTATTCGCAAATAAATTCTGACGTGGAAATGTAATACCTGTTTGCGTCTACTGTTTTTGTTGTATAATTTGGTGATGTCTATCACAACTGTGATACAAGCACATTTACAAATGCAGGCGGAAACAGGCGGACTCTGCTGTTTATTAGTTTCTGAGTTCGCTTGTTCGACACAAGGAGAGAGATACAATTCTTACTATGCTGACCATACCAAAACGCAGCGCATCTTGTGATATTTAAGATCTCTGTCCGTAGAGATATGCAAAACTTCATCTACATGCCTCAACGGGGAGAGAACTCAATTCTCTATGCCCTGTGGCAGAGAACTCAACTCTCTGCCTGCATGGTCCAATCCCAACTCTCAACTCTCTCTTTCAAAATCCTCAAATTCTCAGGACCATCTCTTCCGGGCATGACGTCATTAACACTCCCGCCCATTTCCTGTCTGGGGTTTATCATGACAATGGTGATTGTCATATACTTTGCGCGCGTGCGTAAAACTGTACCCAATGACTATGCACCTGAACTCTTAACTTGAATTGTTCAAAGTCAAACCAAACTGAATAATAAAATATTATTAACATAAAATGATTAATATTTAAAAAAAATCATTCCTTAATTATTCAACATTTAGATCGAATAGATCTATTCAGAAATCTTTAAAATTAGAGAGGAATATCTGAAATCTCATAATTGTGTACTACTAATGAAAATCAAATATACCTACATGAAACTATCAATGTTTATTAATGATAACTCATTACTTATTTGAAATCATAAAATTGGTTGTAAAAAAATGACCTCAACATTAAATAACTCTGCAAGTGTTAACATGCCGTTAAACAAGTATGTAAGGATTATATATGTTTGAACAACATTCATTTTTGATTAGACTATTGAAAGCGTACGGCTGTATGTAAAAAGAACGTAATTATTATACATATATTCCTTCTTGAAGCCATTTAGTCACTTGCAAATCGTTTCTATTATATAAGAATACTTTAAAACACATAATCGTGTGCAAATTATTAACTGCTTTCAAAAATACTGACCTCTGAATTTAATAACCCAACGAGAGATGACGCGCCAAAAATCCAGCGTTTATAGAATATATCTATTTGAAAAGTATTCATTTTCATTTGGCTTTGGTTTCTTGGGATATCGACCTCCATTTAGCATATCAGTCTTCATATCTTATTTAATGCCAAAACCATCCTTGCCGAAAGATAGCAATGACTCTAAGTAATTCAAAAGCTGTGACGATACATGAGTTTCTACTTTTCCCTGGTCCGAAAGTGAATATGGCAGAGCGACTGGAGTTTGAACTCTTTTACTTCGAGGCCGCAGTTCATCGCATTAGCCATCAAGGCGTCTACTCCGATTAATATTTGATGGGATTATTGAAATGTCATTATTATATGCAAAGATAAGTTGTTTTTTATTATTATTAAATAGATATAGTCTGCGGGATCCATTTATTTTCTTGTATATTGATACAATTAGATAGGAATCATCATCATCATCATCAAGTCGCGCTGACAGTACGGGTTTTCCTGATTTTCTCTCTCTCTCTCTCTCTCTCTCTCTCTCTGCATCCATCCCAATCATCCATCCTCTCAAAGAAGGTGGTCCAAATCACATCCTGTATCCGCTGAGAGCTGATGGAAATAATTTCTAGGTGGTTGGCCAACACTGGTACATTCATGTGAAGGGTTCCATTGAAGAAAATCATATATGAGTTCGTCCTTTCCTCTCCTGCATGTCTTGTTCGGCTTACTTGGATGGTTTTTGCAATGGTAAGAACGAGGTTGTCTCTATCATGCTTATATAGGAATACTTAAAAAACTATAATCGAGCAGACATTATTATTATTAGACAACATTACTTGTATTCGTACAACAGTGGCCAGATTATTTTTTATCAATAATAACAATATTAAACTATAGCTGTTTTAAAAAAAATAGAGTGCTTCAATAAATTGATGACTTGATAATATTTCATCGAGAACCAACCAACTAATCAAACAACGAACCAAATAAAACTTTACCCTTGTCAATGCTTATTGAATCAGCCCTGTTAATCTATTACTGTGATCAATCTCAAAACTAAAATGTTCAATACCAAATGTATCTCATAATTAAGTGTATATCAACTGACTGAATACTGATTCATGCTACAATATAAACATATACACACGTATATATATATATATATAAAGGGTGATTGAAAAGTAGTTTATTAATCATAAGTCACTTTCAATCACTCACCTTTTATATAAATACGTGCACACACACACACACACACATATACATATATACATATATATATATATATATATATATATATATATATATATTTTAATTTGTGGATTTTTTAGTCTTTTTCTGAAAGGAATATATATATATATATATATATATATATATATATATATATATATATATATATATATATATATTCCTTTAAGAAAAAGACTAAAAAATCCACAAATTAAAATACCATGTTTGTTCTTTTACTAATAAAAAAGTATAAATCTACGATGTGTTCATTTCGAGTTTTGTTGTCAGATTGTTCAATCCATGGAAAGTATATTGTTTTGCATTTATCTTCCCTAATTCATTAGCAACATTCCTCGATTGACCATACTAAATGTTTTCGACCAGCAAAAACATTTTCACTCGCTTTGTTCAGATACAGGATGTCGTCTAGTAGACTCATCAAGGGTGATGACCGATAGAGACGAATGGTTTGAGAGTTTTTAACGCATCAATTATATCGCGCCCATTTTGGACAATGATAATTGATATACTTATTTTTGGTAAAATTCACCCAAAACAGGACCAAATTTAACCACATATTATAGCGTCAAGATGTCGTAATGGAATGAGACGAATGTTCGAAAAGTGGGAAATAGGGAAAAGGTTCATCGTGCTTTTAAATGACCTAGGAAGATATGGCATGACCTAAAATAAAATTTAAAAAAACAACAAAAATCCTACCAAAATCAACAAAATACAAACAAACAATCAACCAAATTACCTAAGACCTAACCAATGATAACCTCCCTTGTTGATAAACTTAAAATCAGTCTACTTTATCTATCATTCAAATGAAACAACACTGCGATTTCCGGATTATTGGTTCATGTTAATGTATTCTCTTGCATACATGATGGAATATATATATATATATATATATATATATATATATATATATATATATATATGTGTGTGTGTGTGTGTGTGTGTGTGTGTGTGTGTGTGTGTGTGTGTGCGTGTGTGTGTATTACAATAAGTTTGCGTTCTGCTTTTGACTCTGATGTTAATAATAAAACTTCTATGCAAAATCAAATTTGCTCAGCTTGGTAATAGGATTTGGGATTAAGTGCAATTCTTGTCTCAAACGTGACCCAGTTGCTTGAGAATACATTATTTAAGCATCAGTAATATAACCTGATCTGAATTTTGTGGAATGGAAGATAACAGCGTGAGGTTCAGGCATTTGTGCGCACGCGTATCTTAGCGGTTCAGTTCGACGATATGTCTCTTTCCGAACATTTCAGTTAATGAGGAGAGAATAAAGGAACGAAATTGGAAGGGTAATTAGCCTTTTTTCCTAATTGCTTCATATTTTAATTGCTTTATTGTATGAAAGAATATTTATTGGCGAAATAATTAATGTTTGCCTGAATTATTTTCCATATATATATATATATATATATATATTTCGATAGATAGATAGATAGATAGATTTAATAATTGAAGTACACAACATCTATAGATGGAGGAACTTATACGTATCAAAATATTAAGACCCGGTTAAAACTGTCAATGAAATCAAATAGAAAATAATTTCCTGTACAAGCATTTACAGCCAGTTTCATTAGGTATTCTCAACAATCAGACGCATAACACGATTCCTTCCCAAAGGAAAATCCCTGTTATGCTTAGAAAGATTTTGTGTGTGAAAGCCTTATTTGACCCATTTTTATCAACAGTTTTAACGAATTTGCTAAATAACACACACACACACACACACACACACACACATATATATATATATATATATATATATCATCATCATCATCATATCGCGCCGCCAGCGCGGATATCCCTGACCCTCTCTCGCCATTTCTCCCTATCATTCATCGCCTCCGGCAGGTCTTCAGGGTTACATCCTGTGTCCTTACATAGTTGCTGTATGTAAGTTCGTGCTGGTCGTCCTACTTTTGCACATCCATATGTGGGGATCCACAGGAGTACATCGCTTATGAGCTCGTCCTTGCTTCTCCAGCAGTGTCCCGCGTGTCTGGTTCGTCTGACTTGTATAGTTTTCGTGATGGGGGGCAGGTGTCCGTATAGTTGGAGTCTCGTGGGGTGTTGTCGCCAGGACTTGTTTAATACTGCTCTCAACATTCTTGTGTAATTTCCGTCAAGTTTCCTCTCCAGCCGCTTTGTTACTCGTGGAATTATTTTAAAGTTACAAAATTTATGATACGAAGTTACAGAATTTATGATACGAAATAACTCCTGGAAAAAATAATCATCTTTATTTTTGATGAGATGAATTGAAGAGTTGTATGTAATATCATGCGAGACCCTAGAATACTGAAAAAAGTGACTGATCGAAGTTTTTACCCATCGTTTGAATTTCCCTGCAAGTTTATGGAAAGTCTTGTATCAGTCTCTTTCTGTTTCTGTTTGTTTTTTATTCATCTTAAGGCTTATATCGTGGCAGCATATTTTTATTTATACTGATTTTGTTAAAGACCACAGAATTCTCCATTTTTATCATCTTATTATGTCTTTTTTTCTTTAGCTTTCTTTCTAGTTTCTTTGAATCAGGGTCCAATTGATGGAGAAGTTGATCTTAGGTCTGATTCCTACCGCTTTCGATCATATCGATTGATCATCTTCAGGAATCTGTTTTTATAGTTACTATTTTTATTTTTATTTTCTTTGGTTAGGATATTTATTTTGTTGAAAGGGTTTCTTATTAGTGGATGGGTGCTTTAGTTACCTAAAAAAACCGGAAGATGATCAATCGATATGATCATAAGCAGTTAGGGGCAGACCTCTGGGCATCTAACCTATCAATTGGACCTTAATATAAAGGAACTCGACAGAAAGCCAAAAAAGAAACTTAAGATCTTAGGAAAGAAATGTTCTGTGGTCTTTAACCAAAACCTGTGCGCGCACGCGCGCGCACACACACACACACACACACACACTAGTGTGTTGGAAAAATACACTTATCCGCGCGTTTGTGTGTGTGCGTTTGTGTGTGTGTGTGTGTTTTCATGTGTGTGTTTGTGTTCACGCGCGAGTGCGTGTTTGTGCTTTATGTAACTAATCCTACAGTTCAGATTAGAATTATTTGTACATACTCTCCCAAACATTTTTAGCTAAAAATTGAACTCATTCTGAACGTTAACTTAAAAAGGTAAGCATACAAATAGATTTTACCACCCCCACATATATATATATATATATATATACATTGGAAACCAAAAGTTCTATCATTATTTAACGCAATTGGGCTCGTAATCATTTGCATCAATATGCTGAGAAACAACCGTAATTAGGTAGATTCCAGATTCTAAGAATTTTTTGCGTTGATATCCAGAGTGTCTCAGTTGGTTGTCCACACCATATGGAGATCATGTCTTTATCTTTAGCTGACTCAGACTTTAAAAATAAAAAAAATATACTGAAATTCTATTGTATCATGCAAATATCACTGCGCACTGTAGTAAGCGGGGTATTAAACCCCGTTATTTGCGGAAATAATCTGAGTTACGTTTGTATGATTGTGAACAGTCTTTTGGTTTTTAGTTAAAAATACTACTCAATACTGACTATTCAAACCTATATAACACCTAGCAGAATTTTTGGGTAATCTTACCGAAAAAGTTAGTGCATTATAAATCCCAACTTGGCTTTATTGGTTGATTACGAAACATTACAGAAGATTTTATGAGGTTTTTGGTATACATCAGTTTTAAAAGTTTCTTTTGCTTTATTTGTTTAATGGCATATCAACCTCTTTTGTTTTATCTATTGATCACACTAACTTTGTAAAACAGCCGTGATACTATGGAACTCATATCTGGAGTTTCGAGGGTTTGGTTTGGTTTGGTTTGCTACTCCGCAGCCCATCGCTTTATCCATTTCACCACGAGGACACCCCTTTAGAGGGTTTATAGATTTCCCAATGCTATTATTTTGAGAGTTAACGTACCATTAAGGTTCGAACTCGTTTACTAAGATGTCACAATCAACCCGAGTATTCACTACGCCACTGTGATTCCCCTCTTAATTTGAAAATGTCTTTAATTCTCACCAATATAACCCTGAGCCTCCCACAATCCTAGGGCTTACACGCAGAGCTTCAGGCTTGAAAAATAATTGAAAACGTAAAATGATGTAAACTGTTAATTAACCGATTTATAGGCTGTTAAACGACGGGTTGCAGATTTCTATTGTCAATTAGAAATACATTAAAAATGATAAAACTATAGATAAATTATAAAAACGAAAGAAATATCGCTATAGCGATGTAGAAAACGAGGAATCCATGGCAAAAATACCAGGTTAATTCAAAATAATTTTAAATAATATATATATATATATATATATATATATATATATATATATATATATATATATATATAATAGGAAGGTGCGCGAAGAGATTTGTATTTTTTGAATAATTTTGTTATCAATCGCAAATAAATCTTGGTCTTCTCAGTCCGCGGAAGAGATAAAACCGATAACTGTGATTTGTCCTCTTGAAGATGAAAATTTAAAAAAATTTGAATTTTCATCTTCAAGAGGACAAATAATAGTTATCGGTTTTATCACTTGTCCTCTTGAAGATGAAAATTTTAAAAAATTCTAAATTTTCCTCTTGAATAGCACAAATCACAGTCATCGGTTTTATCTCTTTCGAGGACTGAGAAGACCAAGGTTTATTTTGGATTGAATAACAAAATTATTCAATAAATACAAATCTCATCGTGGACCTTCATATTTGAAATATATTCTTATTCTTTCTTTGGACCTACAACAACCATCTTTAAATATATATATATATATATATATATATATATATATATATATATATATATATATATATATATATATATATAAGCAAATAGTTGGTCTGTAACTTTATTTGTAAATGAATCGTTAGAGATCATTTGTTTGCACTCAGTTAATTTCTTTCAATTATTGCGATATACCATCAACAATTCTTTTTAGCAACTATTCCTATGTGATATGACCGTATTACTTCAAAATAAAAATCCTAAGTAAATACTGGAACAATTTTAATTGATGCGAGTAGTCCTAGGAGTAATGGTCATGAAGGGATTGTCTACACTTTCCAGCTTGCCTGAAATCGAACCCAAGTCTACGAAGTTGAGGAAAAAAGATGCGAACGCATAAAGATATATTCATGTTGGGGCTGCGATAATGACCGATCGTCGTCCGAAAAAGATGGCAAGATGAGTATCAAAAATATATACTGATATTCTCATTTTATTGGTGATACTAATACAGTCAATTAAAGCAGTTCCCACAGAGATTATATTGGCATGTTGATTTGGTTTCGAATAAGCCGACTTCATCAGGTAAAAAACTTAACAGATATTAAAGTCTAACACTAAATTGCACCCGATGAGGTGTCTATTCCGGATCTTTGGAATGAGTTGAGTAACCCATTTGAAGCAACTATTTTCGAGTCTACAGGACAGATAGATCTATCTAAAAAATTATTAACTTGAGTTAGATTTATTTGAAATCATAAGGTAAAAATTACTCATAATTGTAAAATTCTAATTCAAAATTCTTTACTTATTTGTTTTCAATGGCATACTAATCTTTTAGGGTTATTTAAGGCCAAATTCACCCCTCCACAAGAACCGAAGGGGACCTATATAACCAATAGTTGGGAAGATAAGGAGGTTCATACCTTTCACAAGGGTATTTTTCCGAAAGTGAACCTAATAGCGCGACTGTAGTTCGAACTCGTTTACTACGATTCCGCAGTCCATCGCTTAAAACATTACACGACAAGGACACCCTCTCAAGATCACTTACCTTTATTTAGTTATTTGTTTGCAATTTTAAGGAAACATCTACAGGCTCGATATCTAGGTTGATATCCACTCGAGGCGTCATTTAAGTGAGTATTGAATACAATTAAGTCTTGTTATTTAATGCTTGACTTCTTTTGATTAATATGTTGATTAATCCTCGAAATCTTTTTTCCCTATTAGCGAGTTTAATCTATTTATGATCGATATTGCCAACGTTATCTATCAAAGTATCAAATTGAACGTCTATCTTAACAAATTACGTTAGTCAATTATTATCTGTTCTCATTTGCTATTAATGTTAAAGCGAAGCTAAAGATGATAAGAAATGATGGTTGTAAACATATATTAAATGCTGCCTAATCTTCTTCAGTTTCTCTCCAACATTAATAACAATCGAGGCCATAGATTATGACTGACTAACGTAATTTGCACAGATAGACGGGCAATTCGATAGTTTGATAGATAGCCCCGGCAGAACGATTAAAAATAGATTAACACGCTAATGAAAGAGAAAGATTTCAGAGAACATTGAAGATATTAATCAGAAGAATTCAATGATAAAATAACATTCAACAAAATTTTAGATAATGATAATAATAAAGGGCAATAGATCAGATAGTGTGGTTAAAGGCTATAAAAGAAAAAAAATTGCATTCTAATTGATATGGCAGTGCCAACAGATAATAACTTATCAGTCAAGAAATACATTAAAATAAGTAAATACAGAGTCCTGAAAACAGAAAGTGAAAAAAGTAAGTGGCATCGTAGAAACTAACATAGTGTCAATAGTAGATGGAACCCTGTATATGATCAAGAAAGGGACTGAAGCATATGAATAAGCTTTCTGGCAATCCCAGCCAATGTGATATATAAAAAAATACTGCACTTTTCGGAACTGTATATCTCCTAGGAGAGTACAACCAATATGACTGAAAAATACTGAAAAAAAAGCCACAAAAATAGATACATTGGTTGCGTGTAAACACTACGTTCCTCACGTTGAATATTGGGGAAAGAACCGGTGAAGGATTTTAAGAAAGCGATAAGAAAACTGCCTCGAGAGAACAATAAAACTATTTGAAACGAAACAACATAGCAGAAATCTCATCAAATGGATAAAAACCTCAACCAATCGACCAGAGAACAATAAAACATATGATGATGTATAAGGCCTTCCTTCCCAGAGATGGCTCATACAGGCACGCTGTTTGAGTCAAGAAAAGAAAGAGGGAGAGGACTTACCATCCTTCCAGATAGCGCTGGTGCATCGATATAAAGACTCAAAGATTACATAAACAAGTCTGACGGGAGACTGATTACAGCCACCAGAAGCAATATAGACAATACAGGCATCAACAAAAGAGAAATAACCAGTAAATAAAAAAATAGGAAGGAAAACAACTGTATGGATATTTCAAGCGATAAACAAACGAAATCTCACACGTGAAAACTTTAACATGGCTTAGAAAAAGAAACATTAAGAGAAAAGCTGAATTTCTCCTGATCTCATTGCAAAACAATTCCATAAGGAACAACTATATCAAGCCAAGAATTGATAAGGTGCAACAAAATAGCAAATGTGGTTATAGAGATGAAATGATCAATCATATTATAAGCAAATGCAAGAAAGTAGAGCAAAGAGAGTATAAGAGTGAACAGGTCCGGGTTGTGATCCATTTGGAATTGTGCAAGAAGTCTAATTTTGACCATGCGAACAAGTGGTATGTGCACATCCCGGAATCCGTCCAGGAACGAGAAGCACAAAATTCTCTGGGATTTTGATATACAAAACCTACTCTTTGCGTGACGACAAGGCTTAGTGATACTCAACAAAAAAACAGAAAACTTGCTGTCCCAGCCAACTATAGAGTGCAATTGAAAGAAGGCAAAAGAGAGATAAGTACTTGGACCAAGCTAGAAAACTGAAAAAAAAACAAAAAAACATGCAACAAGAAAGTGACGGGGATATCAATTGTAATCGGTGCGCTCGGTACAGTCACCAAAGGATAATTAAAGGGACTGGAAGAATTGATAAGAAAAACATCAGTGGAGACAAATCAAACGACTGCACAGTTAAGATCAGCCAAAATACTGAAAAAGAGTCCTGGAGACTTGAGGAGAGTTACTGTCACTCAGACTTCAGTGAAAGACCATCAGCTGATGCTGGTGTGAAAAACTCTCAACGGACTAAAATAATTATTATAATATTTACATGATACAAAACAGTTCTTGAGTAAATGTATTAAGGAATAAAGAGAACAGAAACTCTTAGCATTATAATATAAAAAATGAATTCCAAGAAATTCAAGATAACCCAGAGGCTGAACAGTCTATATTCGCTAATAGTAACCCCTGAGAAAATTTCAAATTGGAAGGCACCAGACCGCGAATGAATATATGGATTTTGCTTCAAAAGATTCACATCTGTACACGACAGATTAGCTCTTCAACTGCCAAATGCCTACCGGTGAAAAAATCGAATTGATTACGATATATATATATATATATATATATATATATATATGTGTGTGTGTGTGTGTGTGTGTGTGTGTGTGAAGAGGACCCCCACCCCACCAGAAATAGCCATTTTAAGCAATTTCAGGGGAATAAAGTGTTTACTAATGATGTGGAATATACTCACTGCACAAATATGAGAATAAAAAATAATCACTCGAAAGCTGCGGGCTATTTCCAATACAGAATGAATGTCACAACGGAACTAGATGCCGAAAAGATAATTTATAAATAGACCAGCACGTTTTAAAGGAGGTAAAAACAAGGAAGAAAAAAAAAAGAACAATGTCATGGAAAAACAACAAAAAAGTCTGATATCATCGAACAAAAATGGATGAAAATGTCTGGAAATGTTCACAAAAAAAGTCTCAGCAGGTCCTTAAACTTCAGTAAAAGATCTATTAAAAACTGTAAAATTAAATAGAACTTTTTCAGGTAAAATTCCAAAGAGGTATTTTTCGAGGAAAGCATTATCACCACTACTACTTATTACAGTAATAATACCACTGAATTATACTCTAAGGATATGTACAGGAGGCTACAAATTAATAAAGTTGCGAGAAAAGGTTAGCTGCCTCATATACATGCAATTTCTGACAGTCTCACGGGGATCGAACAGTAAAAATGAACCTGTTTATTATATATTATATCACTGACTTTAATATGTTTCCCGTTAAAATCATTTTCTTGTTTCCTTCCACTAATAATATTCCAATACTAATTTTAATTAGTAATGCCTCCTATCTATTTCCTGACTTATCTCACCAGTTACATGGAGTGTGATAACACTGTCAGATATGATTTTCCAGGTTTTTATAGAAAAGACTCTTACCACTCTGAAATCTGTGTCGCGTAAAAAAGCCTGTACCACCGTTTGTGTTCAAAATTTTAACAACCCCTCTGAAGGCGTCATTGACAGGAAAATGTGATCCTCGTATTTCATATTTTATCGACCCAATCTGCCTATGGTCGCATCAATTGTTTGGGCTCCATGAACGTTTGGCAGAAGTTGATGGATCGAAACCGATTAAAACGTTTTTGATTTCTTGGAATAATTTCAATGATACGCATCGGTTTTTATATCCGACTCTATTTTGAAAGATTGCCACCCGTCTGCTTGTAAATTGTAATGACATTTGTCGGGAAGGTTGAACCCCTCCTGCTATAGAATTAACATTTTAGGAGCATTACTTGTGTAATGGTTATCGTCGGAGGAAATAGACATGGTGATCCGAGTTCAAATCCTGGTTGTTTGAATCTAACATTTATTTTAATTCCATACCACAAGCCAATGTTCACTGTAATAAATCAGGAATATTATTGGTTATTTAGATTTACTTCTAAACCAAAGAAACCATTATTGTATTATTGCTACAAGAAAGAAATGAAAAGACTGCATTATATCGTATTTGAGAATCGTTGGATATGCAACTTTGGAGATATATGCCTCTAACTTTTCTCTTTGGAGCAATGGATGAACTGACTTTTTAAAACTTACTTTGACAACCGGTCAAGGAGAAGGTAAACTTTGAATCGAAACCTGTAAAATTCCTGTTGAATATTTGACTTGATGTTACATCTTGCTCGTAGGGTGGGATTTGTAAATACCAACCATCAACATTTCTCTCTAATTTGTTGCCCCACTATTGTTGGAATGACCGTCTTTCAAGTGAGTCATGAATATCTTTGGACATCACCAGCGAAAATAGTCAGATGGAGTGATCATCAGAGAACTTAGACTTTTGTAGCAGGATCTCTTCTCTATCCAACGGTGTTATTTTGCTCCCAGTTTTAGGTTCAATGGAAATAAATAAGGGTCTTTGACTTTGGACCACCACCTAGTAACACACGGATTATCCTAATTTCTCAGATCATTAAAATTTTCAATTGACGAATAAAAGTTTCTTGACGGTGAGGCTACTTAGAGTGACAAGTTCTAAAAGTTTATTCCGTAAAGTATCGGTACTGTGTAGTTTCTTTGTTAAATATCATATCAACCTTTGTGATTTATCTAAAACCAAAGCACCCCAAGTATAAAATAGCAATGATACTACTTAATTCAAAGCAAGTGGGATATGGGGTTTCTTAATTTTTCCAAACATAAGAGTCCGAACGTAAAGGTAACAGAGCGAGTAGAGGTTGAACTTGTTAACTTTGAGGACACTTCTTGTACTTTAACCATTTCGCCAGAAGAACTTTCTTCAGTAATTGTTTGTTCAGATTTAAGATTTGATTCTTTAAAAAAGACAAACTGTGTGATGTTATCAAACCAAGAAAGTTTTTTTTCTTCATTACATTACAGCGTAACTGGTTGAATACTAAGGTAGCTCTTGAGAAAAATTAAAATCTCAAAGTGAATAAAACAAGAATATGTTTCTGAATAGGCAACATTAAGAGAAAAACAAAATCAGAAGGAAGGAGAAAAGTTTTGAAGGAAAACTGGCTAAAATCATATTAACAAAAAAGAATGAAACTATTATAGATATTTTTTTATAATACAAGTGAGGCACAGGGTTGAATTAAAAAAATACTTTTTACACAAGTAAATGCATCTTATTTACTGATTCAATCAAATCAAATAAATAAATAAAAAAACTGTGCATATCTCTATCCTCACAGTGAAACAAAGGATCCCTTCTTAATAATGTATTATACCGTATATAATCGTGTAATAAATGATTCTTTAATACAACGTTTTCCCCTCAAAAACACAGGGGCCGTTCATTGAACTAGATATGTTTTTAAATGTCAAAGTTAACCGCGTTTCTAGGCCTAACCTTGCCCTATTTTCGATCAAAAATGTTCCCGCATAGTGTATGCCTAAATAGATATTATTTATTAAGAAAAAATATTTTTTACTAAACAATGTTTACTCTTTAAAACACATGTGCGTATAAAATGCCCGTATATCATAAACAGTAAACAAACTTATGTAGAAATTTCATTTACTTAATCAAAACTCTTGTTTAGTTTTGGCATTAGCTAACCTATGCGGAAAAACAAACGGGAAATTAATCCAAGCTATTGATACGATTACATTACATTGGTTTTGATTGAATTAAAGTATACTTGAACGTGTTAAATAATAGAAAAACTGTGTCAATTATTAGAGAGATAGGGTATATTAGTATGAATAAGTTTTAACCGTTAAAAGATATGGAAAATACCATGGAGTCATTTAGTTTGAGTGATCGATGATGATCTTGGGTTTATTGGAATCTATGGCTGTGAAAGATTTAAGCACACGCTGCAAAAACAGATTAAACGTTTGATAGTCAATTTCATGGCATCGAAATGCAGACATGCGTGAGGATGGAGCGAGCATATTTTTCCCTCTGAGTTCCAATCCTCAACTCCCCGAGTGTAGTCGGGTTATATGGAAATAAAAAACGTTATAGATCAGAAATAACAAAAAAAGAGGTGAACACAAATGTAGCTAATTCTTTATTCTTCCTTATAGAATATTTCTCCATGATTATTTCTCGTAAGAGAATAACACGCGGTCCGCTACGAAAGAATAGAGCTGGGCAATAGAACATATACAAATTAGAACGATCATCGCGTATGAAGACGGGTCCTGATTATAAAAATGTATAGATGTTTTAATATTTTCTTTCTTTCTTATTGAATGATGAAATAATATTATGCAGACTAGCATAGCGAAAACTTAGGTATCGTTTATAACATATAAAATTTGATAAAAAGATATTTTAGTGGTAAAAAATTGGTGGTCGTCCATTACACAAAGCCATTAATTACTCAACTATATACGGTATATAAGTAAAATCATCCTATCGTTCATAAATAAGTACACTCATACAAGCTCTTTTCTCTTTTAAATAACGAGTTAATTTTCTTCTAAACCGAAGTGATTTTATTATTGTCTCAAGAAAGAAAGGAAAAGACTGCATAATGTAGTGTAATGCTATGTGTACTGGTAATATATATATATATATAAGTTAACCTTAGTCGAGAATGACTCGAAGGCTCCCTTTTCGATAGCTACTACACCAAGGTGTAGGGAAGGGCGCAACTCCATTCCCTGGATTGCGTCACTTTACCCTTGATCTTTACATTATAATGCTGAGTGCTAAGCAATGCGATATCAAGTACCATTTTTTGAGTCTTTGGTATGACTCGACCTGGGATTGAACCCCAGTCTCCCGGACCATTGGCAAACACTCTACTCATTCCGAGAAAAGTTGTCTAAGGATTAGACTTTATTAGATAATTATACAAGGAGGATAGGAATATCCAAATGAGTGTCCAATGTTAACGGGTATCGAATATAGAATTAATATTTGATTAAAAATACATCGAAACTCACGTGCAGAGCAAATATATTTTTTGATAAAATTAAAGGAAAAATAATTCAATTTTGTAATTCCATAATAAATTTTTTTCAGACATATAAAATGACTTCATTCAGCTGTACGAAATACAGTTATATATGTGAATATAATGTTGACAGGTTTACATTGCTTCTGGCAAAAACAGAATGTAAAGAAATCTTTTTAAAAAAATTCAAATAGACCCCCCCACCAAAAGAAATTTAATGTTTATACAATCTTTTTTTTTACTAAAAAAAAAACAGTTGGCTATAATTCAAAACATTACTTAATTAAAAAAAAAACGGTGAATACTAAAAGATATTAATAGTGAGAATCAAATAGGATATAAATAAAAATTAATCCCTAATTTCGTTGAAATTATTGTTCATAATATATATATATATATATATATATATATATATATATATATATACGACGGTATTTAATCCTGTAAATCCGGAGTAGGGAACAATTCCATTCAGGACAATTAAAATATTCAAAATTAGAATATCAAATTTAAGTAATTCCAGTCAATAGCTCAATGCAAATAAAATCTACAAAGTAAATTATTAAAAGAAAATCAACAATCAGTCACATTAAGATAATAAATTTGTTTCCATCCTGTTAAAAAGCATAGATTTAAATCAACAGGTTCATTTTTGGAGCATTGATTTATATCAATACTTTTTTAACTGAATGGAAATAAATGTATTATCTTAATGTGACTGATTGTTGTTATTTTATATATATATATATATATATATATATATATATATATATATATATATATATATATATATATTTATATATATATATATTAGTATCAACCCAACAGCTCAATCACGAGTAAGGATGTAGATAAAGGTCAATTTTGAAGGGGAATGATACTGGTTTGTATTAAGTATTCTTTCTCGTTGACAAA
The DNA here is from genome assembly GCA_963585895.1 of Sepioteuthis lessoniana. Taxonomy (NCBI): domain Eukaryota; kingdom Metazoa; phylum Mollusca; class Cephalopoda; order Myopsida; family Loliginidae; genus Sepioteuthis; species Sepioteuthis lessoniana. Next base: position 88,971,559 of record OY757912.1, read on the forward strand.
GTTACTGAGAGAACCTAGTCAACTCATGTACCCATAATCAGATGGATGGGAGACTAGATATTTCACAAGGACCTAAGCGCGAAATGAAACGCTAACACCATTGCTACTATTTAAACTCAGTTCAACTATCTTACATTATCCGTTTGATTGATCTTGTTATCAAATGATAAAATCATGGTATGTTTAGTTGAAAAAAAAAACAAACTTCATGAACATATTTGTTGGGATGGGTAAAAGTTAAATATGTATGTATTCATATGTGTGTGTGTGTGTGTGTGACAGAGAGAGAGAGAGAGAGAGAGAGAGAGAGAGAGAGAGAGAGAGAGAGAGAGCGTGCATGTGCTTTCACGTGTGAGTGTCTCTGACGTTATCCCAGTAAAACTTGCACTTCATTGTAAAATTATCCTTCGAGAAACACATAAATTTTTCTGAATTAGAGATTAAAGCTATTTTCACTTTGATTTAGAATCGAATGATAATTTTGTGGTGTCTGCTTTGCGATGAACATCTGTTTTTCTTTTGTTGTTTTTATTTCTTTATCTATTCATTTATTTATTTTCTTTTCCATATTCTTGATCAAACGGAGATAACTATACATTCCTATTTAGACTATTTAATTTCTTCTTAGATAAAAGCATTGACATCATTCATCGACCGCTGTTGCATCATGAACTAAAGAGGTTTACGATGCGTTAAGATATTTAAAATCTAAAATCAATCAAGACAATCAACTTGTGGATGGGATGGCTTAGATTACCTTTATTGCATCATTTGAAAAGTAGTAAAACTCAGCCAGCCAAAAACGCATGCCCTTAGTATGATAAAATATTACATCTGATAGTGAGGTTTATCTTATGGAAGATTTGTGGGATTGTCGGGGACACCTTCATTCTCATTACTCCCAACAGATCGACTCCGAACCGGAGGTTTAGTACCTATTAGGAACATATCTATGGGTCAAATTGGCCTTTTTAAAAATTATTCGTTTTAAAGAAGATCTTGTACACACACACACACACACACACACACACACACACACACACACACACACACAAGAAAAATTCAAAAAGTGAAAAAAAATGTACATCATTTTTTATTACTTCAGAACAAATATTCATGCGAGACTGAACCTATTCCAAACAATGCAGAGTTTAAATTTATGGAAAAATTCTCAAAATTTTCAAAAAAATTCATTTTCTTTATAGAATGACTTTCATATGAATATATAATGAACGCGATTACCAAAACTCAAGGCCTAAAATAAACCTAGATGGGTTGCCATGCCGTTAAGAGATAAATCAGTCGATTAATCAATCGATGAAAACAAATACGAAAAACCACTTAGACGATGTCCCTTCCAAATCACAGTTTGTTCAGAAGACGTTGTCTTCCTTAAAAACATCGCTCCGTATTCGAGTTCCAAGAAACCTGTCTTTATTGTCTTCGTGATTAGCACTGCATCCGATGGCTGACATGGAAATTCCGGTGAATGGACCGTTTCCAAATAGCACCGGAAGAATGTTCCGTGAGCGGAATGCTCGGATGTTACTTGATATTAATTTTTCCCCATTGCTGTGTTATAAAATACTTGAAAAAATTGCAACCAACTTTTAAGAAGTTAATTAAAACTTCCCTCCAAATCCATTAATCAGTGATAGTTTATTAATCAATTCTAAATTTCAACTCAATCTCAGAGTTTGTTGTTTTTTCCGCTTCAAATACAAATTAAAAAAATACAGTCTGCAGGTAGGAGTAATATTGATCGCGGTTACATTTTTTCAGTTTTGATTATCATTTTGTGACATGATAGTGTTTTTAATCAGTTTTTCCATCCGAAATTTACAACGAGTTATGATGGCTTTTTTACTTGATTATACAAACACGGACAGACTACATCGCTTACAATGCCCTGTCGGTGGGGGATAGAATACGAAGGCTGTAGTCCGTGCAGAATAATAAAACCCATTCCCAGAAAAAGAAGTGTGCTAGATGTGACACTAAACTGCATTTGATAATGAATCTCCAGTATTGGAGTTTGGAGTAATATTATCCCATTAAACCCATTATTCACATGTCCACTCTGACCTGGAGTGATAGACCTGGGGTCGTATTTATAAAACAAATACATATGCTTTAAGATAACTTGTATTCGATTGGAATATTTGATGCCATATAACTGTAAATTATTTGAACTAAGTATTGTTATTTGAAGCTATAAGTATTTATAGGATTATTATTCGTAACTTATATTTTGAGAGCAATATTGAACACGTCCTAGCGGCAACACCCCACAAGGCACCAACTATATGGCTACCTGCCTCCCATCAAGAAAACTATCTAAGTTAGACGAACCAGACATGCAGGATGCTGCTGAAGAAGCAGAGACGAGCTCATAAGTGATGTGCTCCAAAGGACCCCCACATATGGCCGAGCAAAAGCAGGACGACCAGTTCGAACATACATACAGCAGCAACCTGAGGATACGGGATGTAGCCCTGAAGACCTGGCAGAGGCGATGAACGAGAGGGAGAAGTGGCGAGAGAGGGTCAGGGATATCCAAGCTAGCAGCACGACATGATGATGATGATGATGATGATTTGTAACTTGAAATGCTGCAAAAGTGTGCAAATTATTTGCATCAGATTGGGATACTTTTCATCATATCTTATCGCCCAGTTCTCACGGATTTCCCTGACTCTTACTTTCGCCATTCGTCTCTTATCTATCATCCAAAGTCCGTAACGAGTTGTTGTTGGTAAGTTCTAGTTGGTTGGCCAATGCTGATACATCTGTGTGAAGGGGTCCATAAAAGAACTCCACTTATGCGTTCGTCCTCGCTTCTCCAGCAGTTTCATGCCCTTTTTGATTTATTTGGATGGTTTTGGAGATAGGAGTTAGGTGGCTATACAGATGCTATTCAGTGGGATGTTGCATTAAGAATTTGTTCAATATTGCTCGTAGTATTTTTGTACAGTTTCCGTTTACTTTTTTCTCTAAACGCTGGGTCAGCGTTAATGTGGCGCATACCCATTGGGGAAATGACACAACCACTGCTTTGAAGAATTCTAAATTATTTGTATTAAGTATAGTTATTTGAAGTTATAAGTGTTTGTTAAGGATAATTATTAGTTACTTGAAACCATGTAAAATGTTTAAATCATTTGTATTTGATTGTTGTATTATAAAGGAATACTTATGTAATATGTAACTCTGAATTGTATTAAGAATAGTTCCTTGAAACTATGTAAAGATTTTTTTTGGTGACTTGAAACCATGCAACTGTGTGAAGATTAGCTGTAATTGATATGAATAATTTATAAATAACTTTAAATCATTTGTATTAAGAATAAACTCTTAAAGTTATAATTGCTTACAAAGAGTTATTATCATTTTGCTCCTAGAGAGTTTTACACGGGATTTTGGGTGACAGCAAGTCTCCTTAGGTCTCTCCTCCATCAGTATTCTGGCCGATCTCAAAAATACTATTGTTAGAGCAGTGTCCACCCGTCCCGTTATTTCCAAGTCCTCCAGGCCCAGTACTAATCCTTTAATGACTGTAACAAGAGCTCCAATTACAATTGGTATAAGCGTCACTTTCATGTTTCACACTTTTTTCAATTCCCAAGCAAAGTCTTGGTACTTATCTACCTTATTGCATTCTTTCAGTTTCAGCCTCTGGTTTGCTTGGAAGAACAAAGTCCATAATTCTGCAAGCTCTCTCTTTTTTGTTGGTTATTACTACAATGTCTGGTTGTCTGGCTGATATTATGTGATCCGTTTTTTTTTTTTTTTTCAAAATCCCTGAGGGGCTTATGTGTCTCATTCTGCAGGACCAATTCTGTGTTGTGTATATACGATTTTATTGTATGGTTAAACTTCAATTTCTTGCACAATTTCCAATGGATACCCTTACCCACCGTGTCGTGCCAAGTATTTACTCTCTTTCTATGCTAATTTGCTGCATTTGTTTATTATGTAATTGATTGTTTCGTCTCTATCACCACATAACCTACATCTGTTGTGTTGCGTCTTATCTATCCTCACTTTGATATGGTTCTTCCTTATGCCATTGTTTGGTGCTGCTTTTAGAAGAGATACAGTTTCTCTCTTAAGGTTTCTTTTCTTAGCCGTGTCCACGTTTTCTCGTTTGAGTTGTCACTTGATAATCGCTTAAAACGTCCATAGAGTTGTTTTTCTTCCCACTTTTGTTTTCTAGTTATTGTTATTCTGCTGATCCTCGTGTCGTTAATATTGTAATCAGTCTTCCCATACACTTTTCTATGTAGTCTTTAAGTTGTTGTATCGATGTGTCAATGCTGTCTTTAATGCTGGCAAGTCCTCTTCTTCCCTCTCTTTTTGACACATTAATATTATTATCATTTGAAACCATAAAAGTATGTAAATTACTTGCAATAAATAGGAATACTTCATATATGACGATATTATTTCTATTAAGAATAGATACTTGTGGCTATTATTGATTATTAAAAATTCATCAACATCATCATCATCATCATCACCATCACGTCGCACCGCCAACTAGGATCTCCCTGATCCTCTCCCGACACCCGTCTCTATCGTCCATTGCTCCCGGTAGGTCTTCAAAGCTACAACTTGTATCGGCACAGAGCCGTTGTATTTGGGTTGTAGCTGGTCATCCTGCCTTTGCTCGTCCATGAGAAGGGGTCCATAGGAGTATGCCTCTAATGAGTTGGTCTCTACTTCTCCAGCAGTATCCTGCATATCTGGTTCGTCTAACTAAAAATTAGTGTTAGTTAATGAAAACCCTTCAACGGCGTTTAGATTATTTGCATACTTTATACATAAGATATTTAAGCTATAATTGTTTGCAAGAGAGTATCATTAATAACTTTTAATCATATAACTGATTGCAAATAACACTGATTTCAGCATTAAATAACTGCAGCCTGATTTGGATGATCCGTCTTAATCTGAAATGATACAATGCTTTTATTAGGAATATTTAATTGTTTACTCATGATTTTTATTAGTTACTTGAAACCATAAAACTATGTTCCAACAAATGATTATAATTAATAAAATTAAGTAATTTAACCGATACAACTATGAGCATTAGATAGAAGTACTTAAAACCATACTTCTCCAGCATGGGTTTAGAGGGTGTCCTCGTGGTGTAATGGTTAAAGCTTAAAGCGTTAGACTGCGGAGTCGTAATACGCGAGTTCGTACTCCAGTCGCGCTATTACGTTCACTTTCGGGCAAATACCCTTGGGAAAGGTATGAACCCCCTTATCCTCCCAGCTGTGGGTTAAATAGTACTACTTCTAGGAGAATGGATTTGGCATTAAATAACCTAAAAAGAGTTGATATGCCATTAAACAAAGAAACCAAACCAAGTATGGGTTTAAGTACGCCTATCTATTACTCATAATTCTATCGTTTAAATTAGGGACGAGCTCATAAGTGATAAAATCCTATGGACCCCTTCACATGGCTGGGTAAAAGCCGGGCAACCTGCACGAACCTACATACAGCACCTCTGTAAATTTACGGGGTGTAGCCCTGAGGATCTGCCGGAAGCGATGAACGATAGAGAGAGGGTAAGGGATATCCGTTCTGATGGCACGAAAAGATGATGTTGATGACTTAAAATCATAAACCTGCGTGCGAATTGTTTTTATTTGTTAAGAACATTTGATGTAATATAACGCGGTCCCAAAATGCTTAAGAAAAAACAGCATGGTAAAAATATAAATGCATATTGATCTCAATTCTCTAACCTTCAGGTATAGAATAAGCCTGTATTACATAACTCTGTTTTGTTTTTACTTTTTTATTTTTGCATTGTTATTGAAAATGTTTAACATCTTGAGATGCAATGTACTTTACGGCGAACTGCTGCATTGAAATGTAGAATAGCATGCATATTTACTTTTGTTTGTTTTCATTATTTAATAGAATATCAACATTCAAGGGTTATTTAGTGCCAAAGGTAATCGTGTACTATTTATCTTATAACTGATAGGATAAGGAGTTCATATATTTCCCAAGGTTATAAGTCAGAAAGGGAACATAAAATCACAACTGGACTTCAAACTCGTTTACTTCGAGGCCACAGTTTAGCTTGATAGCCATTACGACTTTTTGATCCCCGCCATCATGCATGTTTCAATGCGTTGGGTAATTTTCTTCTCAGTTGAACAGTAAACTTATCCGATTCACCATGTAATACTGCCGTTATAGATGGATTCAGACGCCTATAACGACGAATCAAATATCGAATGACCTAAAAAGATGTTTCCTTTTCATTTCCAGGTATTTCATTTTCACTATTTAGTATGTCGATACTCACGATGGGACCAATGTTAATTTCTTTCTTTAGGGTGAGAAAAATCTTATTTCATCGTCTGTCCTTGGTGTGACCCTAAACTGCATCCAATCGGGAGGTTTCAGTTCTGGATTTCTGGGAAGTCTTGAGTCACCATTTCGTTGCAGTCGAGCTCATGTTCTCAATGACCTGGAGTGGCAATGACCTGTTAGGATGCCATGTATGGGTCAAATAGATATGTTTGAAAAATGATTACAGTTAGACAAGGATACTTGAAACTATATTATAGTGTGGAAAGTAAGGATTGTTATATACGAACAATGATAAATGATTATTTAAACATTGTGAATCCTTATCTGAATAATCATTTAATGATGAAGGATAATTAAATAAGAACGAAATCATTAAAAAATAATTATCAAATAAGAATGCGTAAAACCCAGTAAGTAAATATAAATTATTCGTACAAGGAATATGAATTATTCGTATCAGAAATTAATATTTAAAGCTATAATTGTTTGCAAGACAGTATCATTAATTACTTTTAATTATATAACTGCTTGTAAATAACACTGATTCAGCATTAAATAACTGCAGCCTTATTTGGATGATCCGTCTTAATCTGAAATGATACAAGTTCATTTTTATCTTCCTTATTTGCATAGATTCCTTTCAGTTTTTTTTTATCAGATTTTCTCCTTGACAGTCAAATCTCAATTCCGCATTTTGAAATTGCTATTTAATCAAGTAAAATGTTTGATGTTTAATTCAACTATTTGTTCGCGACGCCAAATTCTTTTTAATGTTGGTAACTTAATCTGGTTCAAATGCTAAAATTCAAAATCACCAATCAAAAGAACTGACCAACAAGTCGCCACTCCAAACAAGTTATATCGTTAACTATAACTCATCGGTAAATTATGTCTATTTATTTGTTTGTGTTTTTTTTTTTTTTTGCATATCAACCTCTGTAGGTTATTCAATGACAAATCCTCTTTATACATATACATTAAAAAAAAAAAGATTTGGTTTGTTTGGGTTTTATGGCATATCAATCTTTGTTGGTTATTTAATGCCAAAGTCATTTTTATACAAATAAACAGTTCTATTGCAAACTGTTCACTTTAGCATTAATACAGGTTAATTGTCAAAAACGTTTTTTTTTCAATCTATTAAGTTTAGTCTGACTAAAAAAAAATATTTTAGAATAAGTACAGTTTTTGTTTACACACAGTAAAATGGCAAAAGCGTTCTTTTTCAAACAATTCAGTTTAGCATATGTAGAGTTTCAATCACGAAAACAGTTCAATTTTGAACAATTCATTTTAGCATTAAGACAGTTTCGCTTCAAATAATTAAGTTTAGCATAAGTACGCAGTCTAATGTCAAAACATTGCTATTTTAAACAACTCAGTTAAGCATAAACACAGAGTTGAAAAGATGTACGCAGTTTAATTGTCAACAAACTTCTATTTAAAGCAATTCAATTCAGCAAAAATACATAGTTTAGTTCTATTTGACCCATTGATAGGAACCTATCAGGTGCTATCACTCCAGGCGAGAGAGGACCTGGGAGCTATAGTAATGAATGACTACTCCGCATTCCCCAAATCTCCAGCATTACTGGAACCTCACAATCAGATTGTTTAATGTCATATTTAGGGCTCTCTGCATAGAAGGAGTCGATATATTCTACAGCCCCAGCCAACAGGGCAATTAATGATGTCTCGTGATCATCCTCTTCTTAAAAAGTATGTTGCGACTTACAGTCGAAACACTTTAAAACCATCGGTTTTTAGTAGATAAACATGACCCCATTTTACTAGCAGGTTGCGAAAGCAATTTGAAGTCTATGTTCCAGACAAGGAAAAGCTTGATAAATTCTAACACCGCCTAACAGTTTTACTCGTGATATATTAGTTGAATTAATTATAAAAGTGCTATTTACACACGTGTTTACCTACACTTATACAATTTACTTCAACGAAAATCATGACATGCCAGTGAGGTGTTAATTTGTCAACTTACCTGGCAGTAAGACAATTCTCATGAATAATGTTCATACAGTTACCGAATATCTTACGGTGATGTATTTCGTAGTCACAGGCAATTGATATGTTAGTGATGGCTAATCATCGGATAGAAGAGAGAAAAGGAAAAAAAAATCTCATTTCGATTGTTCAGATTTCTGTTGATTTATTTGTCTAAATTTCATCGATGAAGCTTGATAATTTTTATCATTTAGTGAATTTGGACAATTGCCTTCATCTTTTATTGCTATATCGATCAAATCGTTAAGAATATAACGATAAAAGATGAAGATAATTGTCCGAATAAAGAAAATGATAAAAAAAACTATATTGCTTTGCAATATTAATCGTCCACTTCTAAGCATTTTGATGGCATACACAGAAGGAAATTAGAGCAAGTACTTTTCGCCTACAGCTTCCCCAAAGAAACCCTTGCATCCATAATGATGCTATATAAAAACACGAAAGTAAAAGTCCGCTCAGCGGATGGAGACACAGACTACTTCAACATTGTAGCAGGTGTGCTGCCAGGAGACACATTAGCCCCATTCCTGTTTATTATCTGCTTAGACTACATGCTTAGAACGTCTATAGATTTAAGGAAAGAAAACGATTTTAAGCTGGCAAAAGAAAGAAGCAGAAGATACCCCGCTCAAACAATTACGGACACGGGCTACGCCGATGATATAGTTCTTCTAGAAAATATACCCGTCTAAGCCGAATCCCTGCTACATAGTCTGGAACGAGCAGTAGGTGGCAAATGCCTCCATATAAACGCAGACAAGACAGAATATATGTACCTTAATTAAAGAGGCGACGTCTCCGCACTAAGGGTGGTACTTTGAAACTAGTGGACAAGTTCACCTACCTTGGAAGCAGCTTCTCATCAACCGAAAATGATATCAACACGTGACTAGTAAAGGTATGGACAGCAATTGATAGGCTATCGGTCATATGAAATTTAGATCTGGACGATAAAATAAAACGGGGTTTTTACCAAGCATAGATCGTGTCAATATTGCACCACATGGACGATAACTAAACGTATGGAGAAAAAGCTTGACTGCATTTACACAAAAATGCTACAAGCTATATTGAACAAGTAATGGAGGCAACACCCAAGAAACCACCAGCTGTACGGTTATCTACCACTAATCACGAAAACTATCCAATTTAGATAAAGCGGACATGCGGGACACTGCTGGAGAATAGGGGACGAACTCATGATGGGCATATTCCTGTGGACCCCTTCACATGGACAAGCAAAGGCAGAACGACCAGCTAAAACCTATATACAACAGCTCTGTGCTGATACAGGTTGTAGCCTTGAAAACCTACCGGGAGCGATGGATGATAGAGACTGGTGGCGAGAGAGGGTCAGGGTTTTCAGTGCTAACAGCGCCGCATGATGATGATGGTAGTATAGCTTTATTCTCTGATTACTCTCATGGGCCGTGGAAACGGGTGGAATTGCATAACAGACACAATGCCCTGGGTAATGCATTTGTTATAATTAGAGTGAATGACGAATTTTTTTGTCTAATATTAGGGTTTCCAGAACACCAAACACCCCACTTAAACATTGTGTGAGTGACATCGTTGTCGCTACGCAACGCCATTTAGATGGCTGTAGCATAGGTATAGGCATGAACAGTTAGCAGGGAGAGGTATGCTACGTGGTCACTCAGGCATAGGTTGTAGGGCGTGAAGTTTGACATGGAAAAACATCTCAAACACTTGAGTATTTTTCAGGGTTTTCAATACTGAACACTATGTTTTACAACTAGCTCACTACGAGGAGTTGTCCGATAAGGGAGACAAAATATTCGTTATCTTGCAATTGAATGGACACTTCATTCTCACTATTTTCTGCACCTCTGAATTTGAACATTGCTCAGCTTCTCTTTGACCCAACTTAGACCCGACTTCCTTGCTCGTCGGCCGCTCGAATTTTTCCGTTCAAACATGAGTTGCCCCTTTATTTCTGCCTAAGGTATCGTTTTCTGTGTTTCTACACTTGCTCAGTAGATTGTGAATTTCCGGTTATTTATCTAGTTATTTTAATTACTGCTGTCATTCAATGCTGGCTGGCTGGCTGACTGACCAACAACGAATGCTTTGCCCAGGCTCACTCAGGGGTCACTTTTCATCTTGTTGGTCACAGTCTCTCTCTCTCTCTCTCTTTCTCTCTCTTTCTCTCTCTCTTCCCTCCCTCTTTTTCGTCTCTGTCTGTCTGTCTGTCCGTCTGTCTGTTTCTCTCTCTCTGTTACAAATATTATTTTCTTTTTCCTCTCTCTGTATACACAGAAATTAGCTCCCGTTTTGTTTTTCTATTTCAATTTTCTATAAGCCATTAAATTACGCTGCATACCTTCAATTTATAAGAGCCGTTCAATTATGTTACATGGCCGAACGTGTTTTGTGACCTCAGCACCCGATCCACTGCTGTTTTCAAGTTCGGGGTGCTGGATCAAACATATCTTGTTCAACCTAGCCCACTGGACGAAATGTTTATCTTTTTCTACTTGTATTTCTTCTGATTTCATGTTTACTCTGCCCGGAGAGGTAGCACTTTACAGGGTCCTATCTATAGGTAAAAAAGAATTAAACTGCGTACTTATGCTAAGCTGAATTGCTTGAAATAGGAGTGTTTTGACATTTAAAATACGTATTTATATTAAACTGAATTGTTTGAAATAGAACTGCTTTTGACATTTAAACTGAGTACTTATGCTAAACTGAATTACTTTAAATAGAACTTTATTCGTATAAAAATTGATTTGGCACAAAAAAGATGGCTATGTTTGATGTGCCATAAAACTAAACCAAACCAAACCAAACCATGTATTTGATGGCTACTATTACAGTTAGATCGTTACTTTTCCTTTTCTTAGTCGGATTGGAAACAACTATAATAATGTTCCTAATACATTTGAAAGAGGAATTGGAATGCTAAAACTTGACGCATAGATTGTCTTCCAATTTTGACTTACTAAAAGTCGTTTCTTAAATACCTAGCGTAGCCGGGAGGATATATTGGCTTCATTATAATGATCAAAACAGAAAAAAAAAATAATGACTAAACTTCAGGATATTAATTTAGATCTCGTATCCGTAAAAGAAATATATCAAGAAAGTAGCAAGTCAGGATATTACAAACAATGAGATAAATAAATAAGATAAGGATAATACCCAGAATAATTTAAGGTATTATCATTATACTTTATCAGTGACTACTGGAATATTCTAGGAAAGAAGCAGATAACGTCACGTGATATAAAATGACTTAGACAACTATAAGGATTGGAGCCGGAATAATACGTGGAATAATGACTAGATTACTCGTGTAATCCAGCTGTTTATTAATGTTGTTACGATTATGGGTGTGCGATTTTAGGGTAAGGACTCACATACGTGGTGCTTCAGATTAATAACCTTGAATAACGAAGTCCAATGCGAAAACACTTCAGACAAACACCTACGTGATGGACAGTCTTGGAAACATGCCCAGGATTAGTTCACTCACGTTATCTTGTCAGATACAATCACCGACAATACTAAAAGGATCTACTCACTTGGCTAGATAATAACAGATATGCCAGCCACATATGAGGACTTTGTCTGAACACTGGTAAAAGCGAGACTAATGACAAACCTACATCGAATGGTACAAAACAAATCTTTCCTACTTATCTGCAATCATTAATATTTTTTTTATTCGAGAGTTCTTCACACAGAGCCTTAGCTGATGGTTTTCTACTGTAATTAGAATGACAACAAGTCTCCTGGACTATTCTCAGTATTCTGACTAATATCAGCAATACTAAAATTTGGATGGTCTCCACTCATCCTCTAATTTCCAAGTCGTCCAGATCCTATATTAACTTTTGGTGACTGTACAGAGCATGCCAATTATAATTGGTACCACCCTAACTTTCATTTCATAGTTTCTTCAGTACACTTGCAAAGCCAAGGTACGTATCACTCTTTTCGCTTTCCTTCAGTTTTACTCAGGGATCAGCCGGAACAGCAAAGCCCACAATTCGGCAGATTCTCTTTTTTTGTTGACTATCTCTTGGACTGTTTATCTGGCCGAGATTAGATGATCCGTTTGTATCTCAAAATTAATGAGAATTTTGTGCGTCTCATTTTCCAGGACGGATTCTGTGTTGTGCATATAGAATTTATTTTCATGGTCAAACATATTGCATGATTCCCATTGGATCCCTTTCCCACCCAGTCATGCTTACCCTTATACTTGTTCTGTGCTAGGTTACTGCATTTCCAAATTATGAGATTGATCGTTTCGTATCTATCACAACGTAACCTACAATTTCAATTTGGTTGCGTTTTATCTATTCTTGCTTTTAGATAGGTTGTCTTTATGGCGTTGTTTCGTACCGCTATTTGAATAAATTCAGTTTCTCTCTTTAGTTTTCCTTTCTTCGCCGCGTCCACGTTTTCTCGTCAGCATTGTTTCTGATGGCTGAAATTAGTCCTCCTCACGTTTTTTATGTAGTCGTTGAATCGATGCATTGACGCTATGTTGAACGCTGCCAAGGCCTATCATTTTTACACATACAGTGTGTCTACGTTGTGTTTTGGATGTAAGGCAAATTTTTATCTCGTCCAAATCGGGAATGTTCCTGAGTATCATACGAGTCCAAGTATTTATCACTTTGAAGAGATTTCTGCTATGTAGTTTGATTTCGAGTAATTTTCTCGTACTCCTGATGTAATCTTTATTAATTTTTTTCTTTCATCTCCGAATGTATGATAGTGTCCGCTTCCAATATTCCTGAATACTTGTAGGCTTTCATTCCTCCAATCGTTCTGACTTTATCTTGAGATGGTAGATCTATTCCTTCCGTCGTATATTGTTTGCCGTTTTTCATTATTCGGATGGCACATTTTTCTACGAAAAATTCAATCCCTAAATCTTGACTGTATATTCCCATTGCCAGTATTCGGGTTTCCAATTATTTTTAATTTTTATCAATTTGATTTCCATGCATATAAAATATTTGATTTTGGAACAATTTTGAGGGGTGAAAATAAATGATCTCGTTTCAGAATGTCATCAAGAAACTTTGCGTTTACACTATATATATATATATATATATATATATATATATATATATATATATATATATATATATATATATATATATATATATATACGTGATGCCTCCATAAGTTTCCATATTTTTTTGTACAGCCATTTAAAATCGTCGTAGACTCTCGCGAATTCAGTATGTTATTGCTATACATCTTATGAAATGACTGATTGTCACAGCTGGTGAATTTCAAAAGTGCAATATGGACTTGAGGACACTTTAGAAGAACGATATGAAATAAAATTCTGTTTTAAAATTGGAAAAAATGCCACAGAAACGTATGGAATGCTTTAGACTGCTTTTAGAGCATCTTGCATGAATCAAGCATCAGTTTTTGAGTGGCATGAGAGATTCAAGGAAGGCAGGGAGTCTGTGATGGATGATGAGAGATGTGGGAAGAGCAAGGAAGTCAATACACCAGAGTTGATTGGCCAAAGGATTAGGGTTATTATGTTGAGGTTTTAAGGGAGTTCAGGAAGAGATTCCGTCGGAAGAGGCCAGTACTTTTCAAATCGGGTTAGTGGTATTTCCAACAGGACAATACGCCAGTCCACAGCTCCATCTTTGACACAGACTATTTTACCAAGATGGGCATCAACACAGTTCTTCACCCTCCCTATAGTTGAGACCTTGCTCCCTGAGACTTTTGCGAATTCCCTAAGCTCGGAGGCTATCATTATGGGACAATTGAGGAGCTGAAAGAGGCTGTGGCGAAGGTCATTGACACGATCACACAAGAGGACTTCCATGGGACCTTCCAGAAGTTGTTGGAGCGGTACAACAAGTGCATTGCAGTCGGAGGAATTTACATCGAAGTGGACTAGAGTTTCATGCGTTTACTATCAATAAAAGTGCATTTTCGAAAAATGTCTGAAAACTTGTCGTATGCCCCTTGTTTATATATATATATATATATATATATATATATATATATATATATATATATATATATATACCGGATTTAGCATTTAATAACTTTCAAGTTTTTTATATACTATAAAACACAGCCGATATTAAAAAGACGCAAACGATTATTAGTTAAGGAAAACCATGAAATTTGGCGCCAAAACAAAGGAAAACTGATTTCAGAATTAAATAACTTAGCAACGTTTGATATACTAACCAAGAAACCTATGTAAGCATAAGTTCCTGGCAGATCAAAAAAGTTAGGCAAAAATGAACCTCTTAGATGGATGACTTCACAGTAACAACACACAATCTAAACAATGCCTATGTGATAAACTAACCAAAGTTTTCTAAATCAAAGGAGAATATACCCGCATTAAGCGAGGATAAACTTAACTGCCAAATAAATAAGAACTCCAAGAAACAAAACAAAACACAGAAAAACTTTGCCTAGATTTTAAGCGAGTTTAAAAAATATAAACTATCGATTTTCCGGTAAATATTTTAAAGTGTACCTTAAATATATAAGGAGTGTACCTGTGGTTAAAGCGACTGACTTCAAAATCATAAGTGAGTTCGAACTCCAGCCGCGCTATTACGTTCACTTTCAGACAAATACCCTTGGGAAAGGTATAAACCCCCTTATCCTCCCAACTATGGTTTAAATAGTACCACTACTATTCTTCTAGGAGAATGGGTTTGGTATACAAAGGTTGATATGCCATTAAACAAAGAAACGCAAACCTTTGAATATATAGTTCATAAGTATCTGTGGATTTCACAGTTCAAAAGCTTGACAGTTGTAATTAATGTTACTCTACTGTCTATGGTCTTAGAAATGAACCTTAACGGAATTAAACGTTATTGGTCGGAATTGAAATCTAATCGCCATTACTTCAGTATCAGAATATCAGCATTGAACATCGTAATCTAGTAAATCATTTGCATCCCTTGGGAGTCTTTTCGACTCGACCCTACCACTCTACTAACGACCCACTTCGCTGGACTACATTTTATCGTAATTTCTTTTACGTTCTGTGTTTTAATTCGTTTTTCGTCCCCAATCAAAATCTCTTTCTTCCTTTTACTTATTTACTTTTATCATTATCGTTTAAACAGACAATATGTTGCTCGATTTGCGTGCTTTCTTTTACAAAACTTCAGTAAAATCAATACTACTTGTTAAAACTAAATCTATTCTTAGAACACGGTGCTTTCATTTGAATGCATTGGCAATGTCAGCATAAGTACTGAAGATATATATATATATATATATATATATATATATATATATATATATACACAAACATGTATGCACTGAAAATACAAATGCATTAATATTTGCAGATATTAGCGCATACATTGTGTTCACACACACACACACACACACACACACACACACACACACACACACACACACACATATATATATATATATATATATACATTTGAAAATCTGCAAACCACGACGAAATACCTCCTGTAGTATGAAAGATAAAGACATCTGAGAAAATACATCATCGATTATGCAACAGTGTTTACAAACAAAACACAAACAAAACACAATAGAGAAATGGACTAATGACTGCATCCTCTCTCTCTCTTCAACGAAAGTGTCCTCGAAATAACAAAAAATAAAAAAACTAGAAAGGCAGAGATATTACTACTTACATAGCTGTTCAATATCAAAATAGATAAGCGATATTGAAATCAAATATATTCTTGAAAGAAAAATCTAGATTTTAACTCAAAAGGAATACAACCAAAAGTTTGCGTAGAAATCGGACGATTCATCCCTTCTGGTAATTGAGTAAGTATAGGACAATTCCCTGTTTACTAAGGAAATATTAATTTCTTCGCTTATTTATACAGTTAAGTATAAACAGTTGATTATTCACCTATAATTCTAATTGGCGAAAGACTTTGTATTTTAACAATCTTCATAGGAAATATGTCTTAAATTATTTTGGATCTTAATCCTTGAAATTTTCGCGGCAAGTCAAATATTTAAGTCGGCGAAGTATCTTGAAATCTATGAATTATCGGAAAATCCGCAAATGGATAATAAATGCAAAAATATAAATACAAAAATTAGTTTTGGAGCTTATTTTTTGCACAAAATCATTAAATAACTTATTGAATAATAGCACTTATGGTAAGGGAAACAAATACAAGTAATTCGAAGATAAAAATATACAACGAATCACTGCCTCGGGGAAAAAAAATATATATATATATATTGGAAAAAAAAGAAAAGGCCAACCTTGTCATACCAATTGAAAAAAATCAAAAGATACGCAATTGATTGGTCAAAAGAAAAAAACATTGGTAAGCTACAAGTGAAAAAAAGTGCTCAATACTAAGTAGAGCAAAATAGTCGGGATTAGGTACCCAGATGAGCCGCTTTGGCGAAACTGTAGTAGGTTATTTCCTGACTCACGAAATAAGTTTTGTCACTATATATATATATATATATATATATATATATATATTCGATGAGAGGGTTGCAAATTTGATCATTGTTCGCATTTGATTTTAGTGAATGAATGTGAGGTACAGTAACAGTAATCCTTGTTGTAAATAGACTTGGCAAACCTAGTTCGAAATCTTTTTGAGGCTGTTTGTGAATGATTTCATGTAATGCTTTAGGGAAAAGCACAAACCCATCATTTTCAACTACCAGATATGGGTAAATAGTTGAACAGTTGGGTTATTTTGCCTTATTAAGTGAAGAAGACTAGACGAAGGAAAAATCAAAACCTGAGATATACTATACAAAGGATTTAAAAAGCAGTGGTGCTCGGTTTTTCAGGTATCAACAAGCACCTGTCCCTGTGGCATAGTGGCTAACGTGCTAGAATAGACATAGTAAGTCATTTCAAACTTAAGTCGTGTCATCAAGTTCATTTTCGGAAAAGCATCCAAGAAAAAGATATGAACCCTATTACCAATCCCCAGCTAGTAGTTAAATAATACCACCTCTGTTCTTCTACAAGAATAGCTTTAGCTTTGAATAAGAAAAAAAACGCGAAAATTGATATGCCGTCAAACAAAAACATCAAACCAACCAAAAAAAAACCTCTTCTAACATGATCTAAACAGTATTTCTACTTCTAGATAAAATTTCACCACCAGAAAAAATCAGCTGTGTATTTTAAAAAAAAAATATTTTTCTTTCTTAATTGTCGTCATCGAATAGAAGGGTGGGGATTTATTTTGTGCGCATAAAAAGGCTCTTTCTTTCAGATCCTTAAAATTGCATACTCACAGATTTTATATATTATTGGAGGATGCAGATGGCTGCCTATACATACACTCACCCAGGCATATGACAAAAAAAAGGGTAACCAGGGTTCATTTCCATTAGACAACATAACGTCATATGTGAGTGTATATATATATATATATATATTCATATATCATAAGATTGTTGGTTGTCACTATCTCACTTCGCAGGTTTGTCGCAGACCAAATGCAATATAATTTGGACAGTGCTCAATATCTGTGATAGAGCTATTACATATATATATACGCGTGTGTTGTGCAACTTTTTAAAAAATGATCTCATGTGGTGAAGATCACGGTATACACTGCTGATGAGACTTAATTAGGTCGAAGCCGCTGTCCAGTATTTCCGTATGTCGTTCGTAAGTGTTCACCGGATTGTCTGGTCGTATTAATTCAATTCACTATATAATTTCTCTACTTACAAACGAAAAATTTAGATTTTATAATATATGTATATATATATATATATATGTGTGTGTGTGTGTGTGTGTGTATGTGTGAAGCTGAGTCGGTAGTCTAAAAGGAATTAAGTCGGTGAATTTTGATTTAAAAGCTTCACTATATAATAGTTGGCCTGTAAGATTATTTTCTTTCACTGCATTAATTATACGGCTAAAAATGTGATTACATTGACGATATATCTTCACAGTGCGAAATAAAATGCTTTTGCTCTCGTTATCGGTGTCCTTGTCATCAGGCAGTAATGAATTCGAAAAAAATAATACATTCCATTATTGACTGATGAACGTGAAAACACAAGAATGATAGTTGCCACTGATATATTTACATTTTGAAAGCATTAACATAGAAAAAGCTTTGTCTTGGATATTGAGCTCGGTTTTAGAAAAGACTGCAAGACATACCGAACAAATACATTTCTGTATATACGAGGTGCATACGATAAGTTTCCAGACTTTTTTCGCATAGGCACTTTTATATATAGTACACACATGAAACTCTAGTCCCCTTCGATGTAATCTCCTCTGGCTGCAATGCACTTGTTGTACTGTTCCAACAACTTCTGAGAGGCCCCATCGAATTCCTCTTGTGTGAGCGTGTCAATGACCTTCGTCACAGCCTCTTTCATCTCCTCAATTGTCTCATAACGACAGCCTCTGAGCTCAGGGAATAACCAAAGTCACAGGGAGCAAGGTCTGAACTATAGGGAGACTGAGGAACTGTCTTGATGCCCATCTTGGTCAAATAGTCTTTGACGAGGATGGATTTGTGGACTGGTGCATTGTCCTGGTGGAAATGCCACTGACCCTATTTGAAGAGTGCTGGCCTCCTCCGATGGAATCTCTTCCTGAACCCCCTTAAAACCTCAACATAGTAACCCTAACCCGAAACCATTGGTCAATCAACTCTGGTGTATTGACTTCCTTACTCCTGCCACACCTCTCATCATCCCTCACAGACTCCCTGCCTTCCTTGAATCTCTTATGCCACTCAAAAACTCATGCTCGATTTATGCAAGATAGTCGAAAAGCATTCCATACATTTCTGTGGCATTTTTTCCAATTTTAAAACAGAATTTTATTTCATATCGTTCTTCTAAAGTGTCACATTGCATTTTTGGAATTCACCAGCTGTGACAATCAGGCTTCAGTAGGGTGTATTCCAATTGCTGCTGTTGCTGTTCATTTGAACTTAAAATCATAAAAATTGGTCAGACATCTAATAAGATGTATTGCAATAACATATTGTATTCACAAGAGTCTACGACAATTTTAAATGCTCATGCGAAAAAAATCTGGAAACTTATAATATGCTCCTCGTATATATATTCTGCACAGGTTTACTTAGAGGCTTTAAAATTGTCTTTTTCATGATATCATCTTCTTCTCTGCCTTTCTTGCAAATATTTTGTGTCATGGTTGAATTGATGGAAAAGTTGGTCTAAGTACTGCTTTCAAGGGCTTTCAATCATATAGATTAATCATTTTCATGGAAAAATTTATTTAGGAGTTGTTAGATATTTTATAATTCATTTCTTTGGCAGGGTGCATTATAGGTGTGGGTGTTTTAATATATATATATATATATATATATATATATATATATAAGAAATGCATATAATTGAAAAAAGTAAAACTTTTTAAAACATCCATGAGAAACTATTTTTTAAAAAAGTATAAGAAAATATAATTTTTCTTCCCAAAAGAAAGAGAGGAAAACATATCAAATTAATGTGCAGTGCGCAATGGTATTTTTTCATTGGTCATTCCGTTTAACGGAGGCTTTTACGTTGATATTTCTCAAAGATTGTATTTCTTGTAATATATCCGAAAAAAGCCATTTCTCGTCCATCGTTCCTGTCCAGAGACAGTTTTCATTTTAATCAATTTTATCTCCCTGTCAACAATTAAACTCCCTTTCTCTATTTCTGTATATCTGTTATGTTTCTTTTCTCGACTACGATTTCCCCCCACTTTTCGTTTAATGATTTTTTTTGCATTTTTATTTTTATACATCCCTTTTGCCTTTAAATCAAGTTACCGCATCTATTTCACTTTGATTTTTTAACGTCATGTTTTATTTTACTCTTCGTCTTCGTATTACTGTCTGCACTTTGTCATTTGTTTTTCCTTATCGACTCTTCTAGAAATGTTCCCCTCATTTTATATTCTTTTTTTAATGATATACTTCTTCTGTTTCTTCTTAGACTGCTGATTTATCTTTTCCTCTTTTTTTCATTTTGTAACAATTTTTTATGGCCCTGTAAGCTGGGGTTGGAGACTACACCGACTGCTTCCTTGCAGAGGTATATGACCCCCACCTAATGAGTGTCCTGTATATGACTCTAAACAATCTGATGCTAAGGTTCCAGTAATGCTGGAAATTTGGGGAATGCAGAGTACACCTTCATTGCCATTGCTCCCAGGTCTACTTTGGCCCGGAGTGGTTGCTCCTGATAGGTTCCTAATTATGGGTCATATGGAACTGAACTGTGTACTTGTGCTGAACAGAATTGCTTTAAATAAAACTGTTTTGACATTCTAACTGCGTACTTCATCTAAACTGTATACTTATGCTAACCTGAATTTTTAAAAATAGAACTGTTTTAACATTTAAATTGTGTACTTTGGCTAAACTAAATTGTTTGAAATGGAACTGTTTTTGTGTGCTAAACTGAATTGTTTGAAATAGATCTTTTTTTACTTTACTTATGCAAAACTGAATTGTTTGAAATAGAACAATTTTGATACTTAGCTGAGTGTAAAGAAAAAAAAACTACACTTCTACAAAACTGAATTGTTTTAAATAAAACTGTTTTACTAAACTGAATTGCTTGAAATAGAAATGTTTGTGACAATTAAACTGTACTAACGCTGAACTGAGTTGTTTGAAATAGAACTGTAGATTTGTATAAAAATGAATTTGACATTAAATAACCTACAAAGCTTGATATGCCATAAAACCTAAACAATCAAAATTTTCTTTTATTAGTTTATCCTTTGGTTGGAAATTTCATTCCATCCTTTGTAGTTTTTCATTCTGTAGTCATTATCTTAAATTTAACGTTCTTTTTTTTTCATTCTTTTGTCGTTCATTTTATTCTCTCACCTTTTCGTTCATTTTTCGTTTCTTTCCTTCAAGCTTTCTCACCTTTATTTCATATATTCTTTCTTTTTGTTTTGTTTTTTTTTGTCCTTTTTCAGTTGTCATGCACTTTCATTCTTTTTTCTTTATTTTCATTTTTTCTTTTTTTTCATATTTTCGATCTTTTTAAATGTTATTTCTTTTCTTTAATCATTTTTTCATTTGCTTCTTGAATTCTTCCAGCATTTCATTTCTTTCTTTCAATCATTTTTATTCCTTTCATTCTTTGGCTTTTTCAATCTTTCGATCTTTCTTCTTTCTATCCAGTATTTGTAAATTATTTTTTCTTTATTTCATTTTTTTTTTACCCTTTCGGATATTTCAAAATTACTCCTTTCTTTCTTGTTTTTCTTTCGTCTATCTCTCTATTGTTCATTTATTGGTTGTGTCTTTCTTTCTTTTATCCTATCTTTCATTTTTCTTTCTTTTTTTTTAAAAATTCTTCCGCAATTTTATCTTTCGATCTTTCTTGCGTGCTCATGCGATTACTTTCGATGTGTTTTTCTTTTTACATTCACTGTCCTTTGGTTCATTCGTTTTTTTTTTATTATTTTTCTTTTCATTAATCTGTCAAGATTTCGTCAAGTTTCGGTCCTTTTATTCCTTCTTTCATTCAACATAGAAATTGATATTTATTGTTCAAATAAATGTTTTTTCAACAGTAGGCTGGTCATAAGTATTTACACATATTTTATATATATATATATATATATATATATATATATGTGTGTGTGTGTGTGTATGTATGTATGTGTGTGTGTGTGTGTGTGTGTGTGTGTGTGTGTGTATCTTTAATTCCCTCTTCCCTACGCTGGCCTTAATATATATTTCCTTGAAAACACACTGGACGAAAGGTCCCTCCATATATATAAATATATATATATACTGTGACATGCATAAATATTGGATACTGGTTATTTTCTGTTATAACTCTAGTTTATGTTTGCCCTATTGCCTGATATTTGGTAAGTAATATCTCGAAAAGTTGTTTTTCTTGTATGTGGAAGGAAAATTAAAAACTCCTAGTTGAATCCTTTTTTTTATCAAAGTTCACAATTTTTTACATGATAGTGCTACTAATCATTAGACTCTTTAATGTGCCTTTTGCACAGGACAAGGTTACCGAAAAATTAGCAAAGAAATGAATCTAACTCTAAGTACATTAGGAAATATCATCAGAATGTATAAGAAGTATGGCGTCGGTATATGAGCAAATAAATCCCTTTCTGAAATTTAAACTGATCTTGAGCGTACTCAAATTAATGCAAGTAACGATGCCATTAACAGAGCTCTATATCGTGCAGGTTTTCATTCAAGATCACCAAGAAAAGTGCCTTTACTGAAAACCAAACATGTAAAAGACCGATTAAAGTTTGTCGAAACTTATAAAAAGAAAGATATGCAGTTTTGGGAAAAGGTATTCTGGTCGGATGAAACGAAAGTTGAACTATTCGGAAGGAACATAGCGACAAATGCTTGGCGAAAAAATGGCACTGCCTTCAAGAAGCACAATACCATCCCCACAGTTGTTGGGGGGTGTCACTTATTATATGGGGATGCTTTTCATCTAAGGGTATTGGAGAATTTCAAGTTATCCATGGTAGAATGAATGGTAGCATGTACAGGTAGATTCTTGAGAAGAACCTTTAGAAATCTGCAACTTCTTTAAGACATGGTTGGAATTTTGTGCTTCAACACGACAATGATCCCAAACATACAGCAAAATTTACAAAGGAATGGTCTGAAAATAATTGTATTAGTACCCTCAATTGGCCAAGTCAATCTCCTGACTTGAATCCTATTTAGAATTTGTGGAATATTTTGTAGGTTAAAGTTCATAAGCGGAATCCACAAAATATCAAGCAATTTGAGGAATTATGCAAGGAAATATGGGATAACGCTGACCAACAATAGAAAGCGATTGGAAGCAGTGAAATAAAACAGAGGCTACGCAACAAAATATTAAATTGATGTATCCAATCCTTTTGCATAGGGTAATTTTAAACTTTGATAAAAAATGGATTCAACCATGAATTTTTAACTTTCCTTCCACATACAACTAAACCAACTTTACGAGATATTACTTACCAAATATCAGGCAAAATGGAGAATATAACCTAGAGTTATAACAGAAAATGACATGTATCCAATACTTATGCGTGTTACTGTATATATGTAAAATTATTTTTCGCTGTTGGTCCAAAACGTGAAAAAAATATGTTTGAATTAAGAATCTGCAATCCTCTTTCTTAACTCTCTATCTATCTATCTCTCCCTCTCTCTCCCTCACACACACACACACACACACACACACACATATATATATATATATATATATAAACTTTCCAGCAAAATAAATTTCCTACCCCAATTAAATAAAAAGTACACAATACCTATACTATATCAACATCATCGTAATCATCATAAAAACATGGAGATCCCTAAATCTCTCTCCCACCATCCGTTCCTACTGTCCATCGTTGCAGATGTAATTTTTTGACAGCATCTAATAGTTAACACCAAACTAATGAATATAAGTCTTTTCTGGCGAGCTAACACTGACGTGTCCAGGTGTTATATAGTCATTTGCCGTATCATAACGACTCAATAATAAAAGACAGACGCACGCAGAAAGATAGACACATGAAGAAAGGAAGCATGATAAAGACGCAGGAAGCTTTCTTTAACAAAATATTTACCTCTCAATTTATTGCAAGGTTCGAAAGGGTTGTTCAATGTTTGCATGTGAGAGGGAGCTGGAGACCGAACATAAATTTCATATTTTGACCCCACTGTTATGGCCGTCATGTTGTGTCTTTCTTGTTCTCCTGATTTTGGGGTCCACTCCAACGGGGGTTTCCCGAGGGCCCCCTCGGTCGGGTGTGGCCTTCCCTACCACATCTGGTCTCTACTGTCAGGAATTCTGCTGGCAACTGCTTTGGCACCTCGAACTCAACTGAGTTAAATAATAATTCAACGCCCACACGATCCCCCACTAGATCTTTGAAATCGAATGTTTAATCGTCATCAAGCGGAAATAACTGTCATGCAGTTCAGAGGTTACTCTCTTCCGGTGTATCACTGTAGTGGCACAATGGGACCTTCACCTTGTCCCATATCATAAGCCTTAATCCGCCCACGCGATCTCTTTCGATTACAGGCCATTTGAATGCGTCACTTCCTTCCGGTGTATTACCTTGGAATAGCATTTTTGGGCCTGGTCGTAGGTCAAAATATAACATTCATCCGTTAATTATTTTTCAAAATTCCACATGTTGAATTTTCTTCACGTTAGTCTCCATCAACCTCACACATATTTTACAAAATAATTTACGAAGGACAATAATGGCTGAAAACACAAAAAGAATCAATTGAACCACAGCAAACAAAATCTTACTTAGGAGGCGACCTTCTCTCATTGTAACACTTGCCCGGCTAATTATTATCTAAATTTTGTTTTACTATATTTACGTGGTTGGCCATCTTGACATGTGTGCATCAAGGTACAATACGGATGCATCTTTTATCCTCTCAACACAGCGGGCCCTCCATAATTCCTTGAAGAAATTTCAAAACCCTAAAAGGACCATACTCTGGTCCCATATCCTGGTCACAAACTTAATGACCCTGGTCATTCCAGCAACACATTTCGCCTGGATTCCTCATGACCACACTCCAGTTCTTTGCTCAAGACGTTCCTACCTGGAGTAACCGGATAATTTCATGAACTAAAACACAATATCTTCAAGGCCCAAAGCATTCCACAAAAATCCACAAAAATCATGGCCCAAAACAACGTATCACAATACATCCGAATGTTTCACAATTTGGCACGCATGCTGTAAACCACCTAAAATAGTCCACGCAAAATACTAATTCGCAATGTGTTACCCATTTTTTTTCATTACGTTTCTGTTTCCATGCCCATTGGTTTGCAAGCCCTTGAGGAACATCCCTTACCTGATCAAATCTGCGCCGGGTTTCTTTTCAATTTAATCAGGAACCCACGTGGCTACCAATATATAGGCATCTCGCCTTTCCCAGATCCATTTCACTTTGCCAAATCACACACGAATCCAAAATATCATCGTGACTGAAAGACATAGACATCATCCACAAAATTTTGGAGTAGGCCACGCCTTTTTTCTTTTATTCCATTCTTGGAACTCCAAACTAAAAAAATAGAACAGCTTCATGGGCCGGCGAATTCTTCGATAGAATTGCTTTCTTTGCCGTCTACCCATCAACAATCTGAAACCAATTTGATGAATGTCTGTCCTATTCTCGCATCAGCCACCGATTCCTCAAAACAGAACCCCCCCCAAAAAAAAATTTCCTATTCCACGAAAACCCCAAATTCTAAAAAAAATTTAGAATCAATATAATCGCAAATATTAGTAAACCTAGAATAAAATCCTCTGTTAATGGCTTTCGTCAAATTTCATAATATGAACAGGAAAAAAAAATTCTAATGTCGCCTTTAAACTCAAACAAACTCAAAAAGTTTCACTTTACAACAAGTCAAAACAATGTTACAATCACAGTTCAAAAATGTTCAGTTTTCTTTTCTTCTTTTTTTCAATCTATGTACTGATGTACTGTCTATTTTACTAAAAATGTATGTTCTTTCTTTCTTTCTTTCTTTCTTTTCATTATATGCTGTGTTCCACATTGTTCAAGTTTCTCCTTCTTTTTTTTTTCTTTTTGTTTTTCTTGTTTCTCTCCATTTTCATCGTCCTGTAGCTTTTTGTTTTTGTTTTGGTTTTCATTTCTTTTTTCTTTTTTTTTTTCATAATAAATTGCTCATTCAATGTCCCTTTTTTTTTTCAATCTTATATCTACCTCTCTGTCTTTACCTTAACACGATTATAGGTTCGCTTCCCAGTTTATTAAATTTCAGTCTATAGTACCATAAATTAAGCCTGATTTATAATACAACTTTTTCAATAGGTTACGAGCATTCTTCTTTTTTTTTCTTTTCACAAAATATTCCGTTTTTTTTTCTAAACAACCCAAACTTCTATAAATTCTGCCAACATTTCCCAATTCAAAATATTTCCGAATCTGCGAAACTTCGCCACACTTGGTTCCGTCAAAATTTTGCGCATCTCTTAATTATATCCAAAACCCTGTTTCAAAATATCTTCCCCAATAACAATCTCAAAGTTTCACTCCAGGGGGAACTCACAAAATACCTGTCTGCCTCGTCAGACACAAAAAATCATCTGTCTCTTAGTTACTCTGCCTCCACGGCAAGACCGTTTTCAAGAAAATACCTATGTCTTCAATAACTGATATCAACAATTTCCACCGCAAAACAACCGGCCTGATTCTAACAGCGCCGAAAATATCGATTCTCCCAACTTCATAAATATCGAAAAATTATATGCGCATTATTCAGACAAACCCCCAATGTGCAAAATTCTTGAACAATCCCATTGATGCTCCCAGGATTACATTTCTCGGATTAAAATTCTCACTTCCAATCCACAAGTTCAAAACATGAAAACTTGCCCAAAAGATCTTAACTACAGATATGCGGGATTCCAAATCTTGGACTGAAATTCTAATTTTCAATCACCACTTGTCTGGACCAATGAAAAGATACAACAATTTTTTTTTTACTCGCAAAGACCTATTAGTGATAAAAAAATCCCCATTCATAAAATTTATTGTTTACGATAAGCTGTCTATCAGAAAACGGACAGCAATTGTCCCCAAGTCATCTTTTGTTTTTTTCCACCCACACTTCTATACAATATTACATCATCATCATCATATCGTGCTGGTAGCACGGATATCCCTGACCCTCTCTCGCCACTCCTCCCTATCGTTCATCGCCTTAGGTAGGTCTACAGGACAACATCCTGTATCCTCACATAGCTGCTGAATGTACGTTCGAGCTGGTCGCCCTGCTATTGCGCGGCCATGTGTGGGGATCCATAAGAGTACATCTCTTATGAGTTCATCTCTGCTTCTCCAGCAGTGTCCTGCATGTCTGGTTCGTCTAACTTGAATAGTTTTCGTGATAGGGGGCAAGTGGCCGTACAGTTGGTGTCTTGTGGGGTGTTGCTGCCAGGACTTGTTCAGGATTGCCCGCAGCATTCTTGTGTAATTGCCATCTAGTTTCTTCTCCAGCCGTTTTGTTAGCGTCCATGTAGTGCATCCATATAGCAGTATCGATGTGACCGCTGCCTGGAAGAAACTGCGTTTCATTTTATCGGTTAGGTCTGATTTCCATATAATCGATAGCCTATTGATAGCTGTCCATGCTTTTGTTAGCCTCGTTTCGATGTCCTTAGGGACCACACATTTTTTGAAAAAATTATTTCCAATTTTATGCTTCTAGAAAGGCCCTTGTCATTAAAACAAATCTTTCACTATTTTACCCAATTTAAATAAAAGCGAGAGATAGAAGTTACATGAATGCTGCAATCTACTTACAATTGGGTTACTTACTTCTTTAACAACATATTTAACTCTCAATTTATTGCAAGGTTCGAAAAGGTTGTTCAATGTTTGCATGTGAGAGGGAGCTGGAGACCGAACATAAACTTCATATTTTGAGCCCACTGTTATGGCCGTTGCTTTAAGTTTTGCTTTGCCCCAACAAGAAAGAATAAAACTGTGGAAACAGCACTTCGAAAACTTACTTGGAAACCCACCAAAAATAACACATGAACCAATCACCAGAATAATTAGCAAACAATTAGACATTAAACTAGGACCGTTCACACAAGAAGAACTCGACTCGGTTCTCAGAAAAATTAAAAATAGGAAAGCTGCAGGGCTGGACGAAATTCCCCCGGAAGTATGGAAGACCAGACAATTCGACGACATACTGCTCCGACACTGCAACGCAGTATACAATCAAAATCTGATAGATAGATGGATGAAAGGATGCATACTCCTCTTCCCTAAAAAGGGGGACCTCGGATTAGCCAAAAACTACCGAGGCATAACACTTACATCCATAGCTGCCAAAATCTACAATGCCCTACTACGAAACCGAATAGAACCCAAAATCGACAACATACTTAGAAAAAACCAAAATGGCTTCCGAAGAAATAGATCCACGACCTCACAAATATTAACCATCCGCAGAATCCTTGAAGGTGTACGGGCAAAGAACCTACAAGCGACATTAATATTTGTCGACTTTACCAAGGCTTTCGACTCCATTCACAGAGGAAAGATGGAACAAATCCTACTAGCGTACGGCATACCTAAAGAAACCGTAGCGGCAATAACGATTCTCTATAGAAACACTAAAGTAAAAGTACGATCACCCGATGGAGACACAGAATACTTTGACATTGTAGCAGGAGTACTACAAGGGGACACACTGGCCCCGTACATCTTTTTCATTTGTCTAGACTACGTACTTAGAACATCGATTGACAAAATCAAAGAGAATGGCTTCGAACTGACGAAGAAAAGAAGCAGAAGATACCCCGCAACAACAATTACCGATGCTGACTGCGCCGATGACATAGCGATACTGGCAAATACACCTGACCCAGCCGAAACACTTCTACATAGTTTGGAACGAGCAGCAGCAAGCATAGGCCTCTATGTTAATGCACACAAAACGGAATATATGTGCTATAACCAAGCGGGGGACATCTCCACTCTAGATGGAACCCCGCTTAAACTAGTAGACAAATTCACGTACCTAGGAAGCAGCGTCGAATTAACCGAAAAGGACATCGAAACGAGGTTAACGAAAGCATGGACAGCTATCAATAGGCTATCGATTATATGGAAATCAGACCTAACCGATAAAATGAAACGCAGTTTCTTCCAGGCAGCGGTCACATCGATACTGCTATAGGGATGCACTACATGGACGCTAACAAAACGGCTGGAGAAGAAACTAGATGGCAATTACACAAGAATGCTGCGTGCAATCCTGAGCAAGTCCTGGCAGCAACACCCCACAAGACACCAACTATACGGCCACCTGCCCCCTATCACGAAAACTATTCAAGTTAGACGAACAAGACATGCAGGACACTGCTGGAGAAGCAGAGATGAACTCATAAGAGATGTACTCTTATGGATCCCCACACATGGCCGCGCAAAAGCAGGACGACCAGCTCGAACTTACATTCAGCAGCTATGTGAGGATACAGGTTGCTGTCCTGAAGACCTACCTAGGGCGATGAACGATAGGGAGGAGTGGCGAGAGAAGGTCAGGGATATCCGTGCTGCCAGCACGATATGATGATGATGATGATGTTATGGCCGTCATGTTTTGTCTTTCTTGTTCTCCTGATTTTGGGGTCCACTCCATCGGGGGTTTCCCGAGGGCCCCCTCGGTCGGGTGTGGCCTTCACTACCACATCTGGTCTCTACTGTCTGGAATTCTGCTGGCAACTGCTTTGGCACTCCGAACTCAACTGAGTTAAATAATAATTCAACGCCCACACGATCACCCACTGGATCTTTGAAATCGAATGTTTAATCGTCATCAAGCGGAAATAACTGTCATGCAGTTCAGAGGTTACTCTCTTCCGGTGTATCACTGTAGTGGCACAATGGGACCTTCACCTTGTCCCATATCATAAGCCTTAATCCGCCCACGCGATTTCTTTCGATTACTGGCCATTGGAATGCGTCACTTCCTTTCGGTGTATCACCTTGGAATAGCATTTTTGGGCCGGGTTGAAGGTTAAAATATAACACAGGTTTAGTAGTCCATCACACAACTTCGCTCATAAGCTTCTCCCTGCTTTACCAGCAGTGCCATTCGTGTCTTGTTTGTCATACTTGGATGGTATGTGAGATGGGATTTAAGCGACTTTAATACCGCTGTTTTATGAACAGTTGCGATCTGAATTTTTTCAAAACGGCACGCATCATATTTGCGTAGTTCCTATCAAGCTTTTTCTGAATGCGTTTTGTTAGTGCATTGGGTTTTGGTCGTACATTTATACAGAAGTGATGATACAGTCACAGTTTGGAAGAAGTTCTGTTATATTTTATCAGAGGTCGGATTTTTGTATAATAGACAAATTCTCAATAGCAATCATACATCAGTCGTTTGTTTACTCAGCTAAATGATCAAAGAGTTCTATTTCAAACAATTATGTTTAACATAAGAACATTTTTTTTAAAACACAGTCAAATGTAAAAACAGTTCTATCCTAAACAACTCGGTTTAGCAAAAGAACACAGTTTAAATGTCAAACAATTATATTTGACCAATAGATAGGACCCTTTTATGGCAAGAGTGGATCTGGGAGCAATGGTAATAAAGGGTTACTCCGTGTTCCACAAAGCTCCAGCATTACTGAAACCTCATCATTACATTGTTTAGTGTCATTACTAGGGCACTCGTTGTAAGGGTGGCTTACTCTTCTGCAGAGAGTGTATATTGACATCAGATTCAGTAGATGATATATTCCTGCCTTGGTATATGAACTGATCAACTAATTTCATTTGAGATGGCTTCTTCTGATTCAAAACATATTAAACCAGTCTTATCTGCGTTCACATTGATATCAGTTCTTCTTTCTGATTAAGCCTTACAGTTGGGATTCAACTTTGGCTGATGTATTTGGAGGAATATTTTGGTCATCTGTGTAGTCTGTGTCTCTTAGTTTCTGTGGAATATTGATTGCTTTGTGCCTTTTTAGTGAGAAAACTTTTTCTTTTATTGTGTCTATTAATGATCGAAATTTTCACTTTAGGAAGGTTTTGAGCATATATGGCACTAACGTGTCTCATTGCAAGACTCTGTTGAAAATTTCGAAATAGTCCATGTCATCAACGGCCGAGGGAACTATTGCTTTGGTGTTTTTTTAAAGAATCTTCAGTGTTAACAGATTCTTTGGTGAGATCATTTGCTTGTACTATTACCTCCATGTTCCATCTATGTATGGAATCCAATGTCTAGGAAAAATCTACGAACAAAAAAATTGCCTCGAGATTTCAATGATTCGAAGGATAGTCAGAATCAATGAAGTTGTGTATCAATTTTTCCGTTATCCCTTCTGATTTCTGCACAGTTTTCTCAAATTCTGGATATATGCAATTGAGAAACAAGAGGTTATAAACCGTAGAAGCTAGTGCAGTAAGTGTTATGCCTCAGTAGTTTCTTTGGATTCAGATATCACATTTTAGGGGAAGTTGAGGATTCTGCGTTTTCTCCATTTCTGTATCCTATTTTGTGCAATCATGGTGTTTCATAATTGAAGAAGTATGTCATCAAATCTTTTCTCCTGTACTTCAGGAGGCATTTCATCGACGTCGACTGCTATTTTGCTTTTAATTTATTCCATTACTCCGACAAATTCTTCTTCTATAAACTGCCCTAGTTTGAAGTCTAGTTAGCCACTTGTAGTTTTATAAGTGAGTTCAGGAGAGATTCTTAAAATATTCATTCCACTTCTGAAGGTTTTTTTTCTCTTGGGCTGCCATCTTTTATTTTTCTCACGAGGAAATTTTCCTTCCGTTAACTTCATTTACGTTATGCTATGCTAATCGTAATTGTCAATCTTCTACCGAATTTTTGGTCTTATTGATTTTGCCTTGAATGGATTCTACTTGTTCTTTTTGGTATGTATTAGCGAGTTCTCTCTGGGTTTTCTTTTCTGCGCATTGTTTTGCTGAATTTATTTTATGAATTAAAAATACATTTTTCCTGTTATCTCGTTTATTCCTAACTTCTATGGTCTCCAATTTGCCTTTTTGGTTTATTGGAATGCACTTGGTTGTTGCTTCTTTATGAGCCTAAACCAAATTTTAATATTTCTCATACGGAGAATGTTTTTTAGATGTCTCTTGTAGGGTATGAAACTATTTACTTACAGATACCGAATATTGATTATTTATATCACTATATGTCCATGAGGATTAGTCATATCGTGAAGATTTACCTGTTTGTTTCTTATTTCTGTAAATATTTAGGCGAGTCTTTACTCGAACGATTCTGAGATCGGAAAATACTCCTTCAAAACGGAAGTGTGGCTCTCATTTCGAAACGCTATTTATTCTGGTTTGGTTTCTTTTTTTTTAATGGCATATCAACCCTTGTAGGTCATTTTAATGCCAAAGCCATTCTCCTAGAAGAACAGTAGTGGTACTATTTAACCCATAGCTGGGAGGATAAGGGGGTTCATACCTTTCCCAAGGGTATTTGCCCGAAAGTGAACGTAATGGCGCAACTGGAGTACGAACTCGCGTACTAGGATTCCGCAGTCCATCGCTTTAACCATTACACCACGAGGACACCTCACTATTTATTCTTTTCTTGTTTATGAATAAATAGTCTAACTGTACGTTAGTGTTATTTAGGTAGGCGTAGGTCCCTTGTTTTCCTTCTTTTTTATTAAATTTTGTTTTTAGGCATGCAAGCCTGTTCTCGTGTTTAAAAAAATGATTGATATTCACCATTTCTGTTAGGCGAATTGTGTAAGTGGAATTTATAATTTTTTTCTTTGTTCATATGAAAATTCGTATGTCTACCATTGATTAGAAAGTTGTGCTTGGGAATGTTTTGAAAAAGTAAAGATACCTAGTTATCGAAAGTGTTGATGTTCATTTCATTACTGATAATGGAGAAACTATGGCAAGAGAAGATTGTGGCGCAGTTCAAATTTTCAGTATACTTTTTAGTGATTTTATGGCATGAGAACTGAAGATCATTCTTAAATGTCATATGATGGTATTGATGGATTTTGTTTTCCTTGAAGATGCAGAGACAAACTTTTTCTCCATTACTGGTATCTTGGCATTTTCAAGTCTGCAATAGTAGTATTTATATCTCTGTATGTAGATATCTGTATTCTGCAGATATTGTCAGCTGAAGTTTTATATGGTATAATGTCCTAACGTTAAATTTCTCTATATTCATTCAACATTCATCCATCAAGATTTATTTTAAGCTCTGAAGCAATGGGGGCAAAAGTTCAATGTCAGCAGAATGTGCTTTTTTTACCCGCTGGAATACATTTTAGACGAATTAATTGAATTACTATTATATTATATTATATAAATCATTGCATGACTATGTTTTTGTGTCCTGTAATTGCCAAATTTTAGATGAATAGCGGTATATTCCAGACTGAACTACTTCTTCCTGGCCGTTGAATATGAGAGTACTCCGCTTAGAATCTT
Source organism: Sepioteuthis lessoniana (assembly GCA_963585895.1). Classification (NCBI taxonomy): domain Eukaryota; kingdom Metazoa; phylum Mollusca; class Cephalopoda; order Myopsida; family Loliginidae; genus Sepioteuthis; species Sepioteuthis lessoniana. Next base: position 89,004,936 of record OY757912.1, read on the forward strand.
GTGAAGCACGTTGTTGATCCGTCTTACTTCACATTCACTATGCTACGTCCCATGGCTTCAAATGACTTTTGATTGTATAGCTCCTATAATACACTCCATCCACAGTGATTGATATCCAGCGATAAGCCGAGGCAGGATAACTATAGCGGAGTTCCATTGTCGCAGGTATATACATATCTGGTGTGTTGTATCGTCGAGGTGGATTATACACCGAGAAGAATGAGTGCTTAATATATTTATTCAGCACCAGTATCCGTTGCTAACGAATACATACAAAAATGACAGTGCAATGAGTTACAAACAATTAACAAGAGAACTTACAATAAATAGAGGAAGGTCAAAATGCTGTATAGCCGAACGAAGTAAGATCGGTTCGAATATTAATCAGCTTGATATTGACTTAGTAATCAAGCATCGAAGTCATTAATCGTTGGATTTTTATGGCTATGAGCCAGTCCATCTGTTACAGTGTTGAAGTCTTTGGTGATATGAGCTTTCTTATTCTGAAGAGAAAAAGAAATGAATTTTTTAAACTTTTAATTTAGTTAAACGTAACTATGCTTTTTTTTCAAATTTTAATCAGGATTAGTAGACTGACCTAATTACTATTTTTAAAAGAATGTTATAGTCAAATATTTTCAGAAAAAAATCAAACTGCAAATTCAAACATTCCGCCCCATCTTGGAAGACTAAAAATTATATATATATATACATGTGTGTGTGTGTGTGTGTGTGTGTGTGCTGGCCGATATATATATATATATATATATATATATATATATATATATATATATCGAGCGGCTTATGTGCATATATATATATATATATATATATATATATATATATATATATGTCACGTTATACCAAAGACTATAAAAATAGTACTTGATGCCTCCTTGTTTAACTTTCAGCAATATAAGGTACGTATCAATGGTAAAGTGGAGCAATCCAGGAAAAAAGATCACGCCCTCCCCTACATCTCGGTGTAGTAGTTATTGGAAAGGGAGCCTTCTGGTCACCCTCGAGTACGGTCGCTAACTTATATGTGTGTGTGTGTGTGTGTATGTTTCAGCAGGCTTCTGTCTGTACGTGTATGTGTATACAAGTTAGTCTGTTTTCTTAGTTAGTTTTTCTTAGATTATCAAACTTCATGGGATATTTAATGCCAAAAGTCATCCTCGTAGAAGAAGATTAGCGCATAAATATACGCATAAATGAATAATATCATACACATACAGGCACACTAAAACATTATTCATCTCAAATATATATATATATATAAGCAAGGACGAACTCATGAGTAACGTTTTTCTATGGCCTTCTTCATATGGACGTGCCAGGTTTGACCGAGCAACATGAAATTATTTACGTCAGTTCTGTCAGGACACGGGATGTAATTTGGAGGACCTGTCGGGAACGATGAATGATAGGGAGGGACGGAGAGAGAGAGAGGTGGGGAATTGTTGCAGTCAGCGGGATATGATTAAAATGATGATCATGATAATTATACTTACATTATTATTATGTTTGCATATATGTCATCATCATCATCATCATCATCATCATCATGTCGTGCTGCCAGTACGGATATCCCTGACCCTCTCTCGTCACTTCTCCCTATCGTTCATCGCGTCTGGCTCGTCCTCAGGGCTACACCCCGTATTCTCACATAGCTGACGTATGTATGTTCGAGCAGGTCGTCCTGCTTTTGCTTGGCCATATGCGGTGGTCCATAGGAGTACATGACTTATGAGCTGGTCCCTGCTTCTCCAGCAGTGTCCTGCATGTCTTGTTCTTCTAACTTGGATAGTTTTTGTGATGGGAGGCAAAAATGCACAACGATATTTTTATTAGATCAATAAACTACAATGATCTAACTCAAAAAATAAAACAATTCCCCGTCTAATTCGCTAAGGATAATATTAATTGGGGAGTCAGCCATCTGGCTAAACATAATTTTTAAATCAAAATAATTCATGGTAATTTTGAAATGATATTTAGAATACGTGCCTTTTTATCTTAATAGAAGTATCAATGCCATTATTGACTGCTTTTAACTATGAAATTCTAATTAGAATTCTTTCCTGTTCCCAAAACAGAAACATTTATATCATATTTATATCATATCATAACTATAAAATTTTCCTTAGAATACATCCCTTTTTTTTAAACAGAAAAATCTAAATCATCATGTAGTGTTGTGAAATCTGAAATTCTTTGTAGTATACTTCCTTTCTTTACAAATAGAAGTATAAATATTCTCATAGACTTTTGTTAACAATCAAATTCTCATTAGAATCGTTCGTTCCTTCCTAAATAGAATCCCCAATATAATAATGGATCACTGTTAACTATGAATTGCTAATTAGAATCATTCACTCCTCCTTGAATAGAACAATGAATATAATCGTGGACTGCTGTTAATTATGAAATGCTAATTAGAACCCTCCCACTTTTCTAAAAAGAAGCATGAATATTATCATGTTGTGGTGTAAATTTTGGTGTGCTAATTAGTAATCCTTCACTCCCTAAATATGGAAATATGAGAAGTGTGGAATATCCATTTATTATCATTACTCTCAGGTTTACTAAAACCCGGTGTTCAAGTACCTGTTAGCTCCTGTCTTATTGAAAAAATAGATCTGTTTAAAAAAATACTCATATAGGACCATGTGAAAAAAAAGACATAGCAAAAAAGTACTTATGAACATACAATCAAAGCAGTTCACAATAAAATAAGCAAATATGTGTTGACATACGGCTGAAATCAATCACTCAATCAATAAATCAATCAATGAATATATCAAGCAATTAAAAAAAAAATAGAAACATCAATATATGCATGGGCTAAATTTAACTCTAAAATTCTTATAAGAATCATTTACTCCTTCCTTAGCCCGGTTGGCTGGGGGCTGTAGAATACGTCGACTGTGTCTCTGCAGAGGAGAAAGACCCCGCTTCCAATAGTGTCCTAGATATGATACTAAACTGCATCTGATGGTGAGACTAGATTTCGAGAGCTCACGGGAATAATTTGTAATTCTTCATTGCTGTTATTCCCAAGTCCATTCTGATATAGTGGTAATGGTAGTACGTTTTAGAGTCCTATCGAATAGAACAGTTTATCATTTACAATACTTGAAACCATTTAACTATGTGCAAACAACTGATTGATGTCAAAGTGATTATAGCTTATTTATATCCTATGGTTCGTGCGAAACTTTTGAATATAGCATATCAAATTGAATATAGCATGTAGAATTGAATATGACATATACGATGTTACGTGCAATTTTTTTTTAATTGCTTTAAGTAGTAATTTAGAAAGGTTTTTGCTTCGATGTGGCACAAGGCCCAATGAATGGAGCACAAATGTGACTTAAATTCTTAAGTAGAACACGCACCATAAGTGCTGAAAAAATACTTTTCTCCGTTATGCCAACCAATTACATCCTGCTTTGAAATTTACTCGTGAATTCGAAAATAACAATATCCTTCCTCTTCTTGATGGCCTAGTTGAACGTACTAATTTAGGTTTCCTAACGTCTATCTTCCATAAACCTACATTTACTGGTTCATGTACACGCTTGATATCATATGAAATTTGTTATTCTTGACCCACTACCCAAAGATTGGAGGATAGAAAAAACCAATAGGAGCTCCCTGCTATCCGATCAAAATAGTTTAAGCTGCTCAACCAGTTCGTGTAATTAGAACACTCATTCTTCCATTACCCAACATTTATTTGCTACTCCGTCTTGCGCTAAAATCACTAACTCTAACATGTTTAATATTCTTGATACCTAGGGCAGCAAATTACAACTATCGGTGCATGAGGCACTTTATATCACTAAATACCAGCCTATTATTAAATTATCTACAAAGCTTGATATACCATAAAACATAACCAACAAACCAACTAACCATCACTCCTCCCAAAAATAATATAATCATGGGCCGTTGATACGGCGGATACACAATGGCTTCACTTGTCATTCATTAAAAATTAAATTTTGTTATTACATTGTGTGTTGTCTTCTCAAACAAGATAGGGATAACATACTTGTACGTGTGTGTCAGAAATTAGCAGTATTTTGCTAACTGCTAGTTTTCTGCAGTTATATCACGTGATCAAAGCTGTTAAAGCCTTGGTAGGTAACCACTGTGGTTATTAATATCGTGTTAGTTGGTGCACTAACGCGTTGTGCATTGATTCATTCCGTGTGAGATTCTAAAACCACACAGATGAACGTGAAACCTTGTCTAATTCAGGAACTTAAACGTTTCGAGTCCGAACTTATCCATAACTCCACAGAAGCAACCTAGAATATTTTTTTGGCCGAAGGTGAAGGTGCCGTTAATCACATGACAGACACCAGATGGTACAAGTAATAACTCCTGAGTTGCCAGAACCTCGACGTTTTGGCAATGTCGTGAAAGCCTAAAACCTTGGATTTCAAAACCGTGCTTTAAGTCATTGACACAAATCCGGCAGGTAGTTCTCGGAAAGTATCATTTAACTCGACATCTCAAAGTCAACTGTTGTTCCTCATGTTCATAGACACGGCTAAAACTTCCACAGTTGCTAAATTGTGCCTTACTTTACCAAAACAATGTAAAGATTTTTTGTTCATTCTCGTTGTTACATTATGGCGATGAAGAAGCATGAAAATACCGTCATTCAGAAACAAAATGTTGTTTGGGATTTACCTTTTAATGTCATCACCATTTGCAGTGTCAAGTAGTATATTATTTCGTTACGTATCAATTTTTCAAGACGATGGTCTTGTTATGCAACTGAATTTTTATAGCTAATAATTAAAGAGATAATTCTAATTATAAATAGCTTTTCTGACAATTATTAATTTGGTAAAGTGACTTATATTTCTATTTAATTTATTTTCTGTTTTTATTTTTTAAAAGAAAACTGTTTACTTTTTTAGGCGGGGAGGGTACAAATATTAATGACAAACAACAGCTGGCAATTCAATTTGTTCAAAGCCGTAAAAGGAAGACAAATTTGATTTTTTTTTTCTCGCATATTAAATTTAGTTAATGAAAAAACATTTACTGTGTTTGAACAGATGTTACTTGCTTTTTTTCTCAATTGACAGTGACCGTATATTCGATCTCAAGGGAATTCCATGTGTACAAAACTGACTGATAGTAAACCATTTATTTTTATGGCATCGAATAGGAACTATTTCTTCCCTCAAGTGATCTTGAAATGACGTATCTTACAGAGTAGACATACATTACGCACCTGTTCGCTGTATGAGAAAAAGTATGTTCGTCTGGCAAGCCATTGCTAGCAGTTGTCAGGAAAGGGAATTTTCCTGTAATGGCTTTTATTGATACTTTATTCTAGATCAAAATCACCATAGTAACCACTTACCAACCTGTCCTGAATATACTCACAAACACTTATCTTTAATTTCTGAAGTGTTTTCATATTCAAATAATCGATGTTTTTAATGTTGTGGCATGCAAATTGGCAGGATATTGTTTTCAGCCGTCACATCTGGGTTAGAAATTGTATTTTATGTGCATATCCTGTTGGTAATTCATTAAAAAGATTAGGTTAATATTAAAGTCACAAATATTACCCTATCAGCCATTAATAAGTATACCACTAATATTATTTTTGATGAAAATAAGGAATTTTCTTTTAATCAAAATATACTAACATAGATTTGTTTTGTTGAGTAGTATACATTCGAAAAGGGATATTATTAGATTTTATTTATGATCAAATACTACATTATTGAAACATTGTGACCACAAGAGAGATTATATTAGTACAGCGAAATAAAAAAAAGCAAAAATTCAATTAAAAACTGCACACACACACACACACACACACATATATATATATATATATATATATATATATATATATATATATATATATATATATATATATAATGAAATGTTAATATCAAAATCATTGATAGTATAGTATCGGCCACAAATAAGAACACTTGCATTATTTTTCATAAAAATTTAAATTTCTTCTAAACTAAAGTTACCAATATTTGGTTGTTCTTATTTGAACACTGTACAGTGAAATCAAATATTAGATGTCATTTATTATTAAATTCTACAGTATTGAAACTCTGTAACCATCAGATGAAATTATATTAGGACAGTAACCAAAAGCAAAATTGCATATATATATATATATATATATATATATATATATATATATATATATATATATATATAAGGCTTGTTCTTCTTCGACTGCTGTATGTTTATGCTTTTTATTGCTAAATTTGAATTATATGGAATTTATTAATAACTATAATCTAATATTATCATTTCTTATTATGTAATATTCCAGTCGAAATGATGAAATTAGGTATCTTTCGATTAGGAAAAAATAGCAATTTATCTAAAAAAAAAAAAAGAAAAAAGGTCAACATATTTGGACATCTTGTGAAAAGAAAATTTACAATCACTCATATCCTAATCTATCTCACTTACCATTATTTTTGGTGAGACTTCCAAACTGCAATAGTAACTGGATTAGCCTCTCTAGTGGTAACTAATTTCAAAGTTTAGATGAGTTAAAGGGAAATTTCTCGTTAACAACCGGGTAATTGAATCAAGGAACACAATTCACACTCCAACTGGGAATGTGTGAGTCCATTTAGCACTAACGAGTTCGAGAACGTCATGAAACACTCTCCGCAACAATTCCTCTGTTAGCAGGATCTAGAATGCGCTTACAGAGGTGTAAGCCCCCCCCCCTTAAAAAGGTGTACTAGGAATAGAATTTATTGCATCTTGTAGTAACACAACAGTACTTAAGCACAGGAGAGTGGGAAATAACCCCTTCGCTACCATTTTTTTCATGTTCTCGGACCCAGAGAGGTATTTCTTGTTAAGCTCTCGTATCTGGGTCAAATATATATGGTTGTGATAATATTTAAAATGGTTAATACTTTAGTATTTAGATACTGACATATCGACTAAATATGTATTCACTGAACTCCTCCACCAAGTGTAATATGGGAGGCATGGTCAATTTTCTAAGCAAAATAAAACTGGTTTTGATTCCGTATTAACTCTATTCTTGACAGGTTGTCTATCCAAAGCTAAAGAATTCAATCTGCTCTTTGATTTACTCGCAGCTTCATAGAGAACAGATAGATTCATATTTTTCCCAAGGGCAAAATGAAACAGAAATAGCTTTGTCAAGGAATTGACTTAAGTCGTCAATTCCATTTCCCAAAGCCATACAAATTACACTAAACACGTCTAAACGTTTCAACTGAGTGTTTACCTGTCTAATATGATTGTAATGGTAAATGTTTGACACCGTAAACTTTTGGAGATCATAAAAGTGAGTTGTTTGACTGGGTTTGTTGCATATCAACCTTTGTTAGTGATTTAATTCATAATTCTGTTTATACAAATATATCAAATGTATTTAACTATTTAGTTTCTTTGTTTAATGGTATATCAATCTTCGTGGGTTATTTAATACCAAAACCATCTTTATTGGAGAATCGTTATCTTATTTACCCGACCCCTTCACTCGCGCAGGGTCAATTTTTAAGCGGAGTTTAACAGATCTGAATTCAGAGTTTTCCTTCTCTTATATTAGTTGCCTCACCAAGGCTGAAGAACCCAGTCTGCCCTACTATTTACCCATAGTTGGAGGGATAATAATTGGATTCATACCTTTCCCAAGAGTCATAGTGCTATGTGAAATGCAATCAGTCTCGTCCAGGATTTGAACTCGTGTCGCCGTGTCCATTTCCGACGACGATGATCATTGGAGAACAGTTATGGGACTATTTAACCCATAGCTCGGAGGATAAGGAGGTTCATACCTTTCTCAAGTGTATTTGTCCAAAAGTGAACGTAATAGCGTGACTGGAGTTTGAACTCGCTTACTACGATTCTGCAGTCCGGTGCTTTAACTGTTATACGAGATTGTTTGAAGTGTTGCTTTCTAACGCTAACAATCCTATTTAATAATTGTTTGTTTGCATATAGGTAAATGGTTTAAAGTATTCCTATCTATTGCGTGTAATTCCATTTAGTATTACTGATTTGTCTCACACAATTAAATCGTTTCATGTATTGCTATTCAACATAAATAATTCTATTCGACACGCATCAAAATCGTGAAAAACGTACTACCTAACCGATACATGGGAACCTAAAAGGCACTACCACTCCAGGTCTGAGTGGACCTAGGAGTAATACCGATGAAGAAGTACTCTAGCTTTCCCAAAGCTCCAGAAAAGGATCCTCACCATAAAATGCAGTCTGCTGTCATATAACACCACACTTGTTTGGCGGATGTGAGTCTTACTTCTCTGCAGAGATGCAGTCTATGTATTGGATAGCCCCATCCGACTGGGTTCCATAATTGTTTAACTGTCTTCAGCATGAAAAACAAATAAAGGATAACAAAAATACAAAAAAACCAACTAGTCAACAATCCCGCCATAACAATAGGTAAATAAGCAGACAAATAGATTTCTTCAGTCCTCTCAAATAGTCAATTTTTGGAGTCAAGATAGCTCCCTGTACTGAAAAATTTAAGAATGACCGCAAACAATCGTTGGGTCTCTTTATATCATACGAGGCAGTTGATAATAATCCCAGAGGAAGACTTTTCTGGGGTTTGCGAAACGTTTTACAAAAGTCTTAAAACGAAATAATGTAAGTTAAATTGTCACCATGTTCAAATACTTCTGAGCAGTACTATGTCTGTATGGTTTCTACACATTTATGACTACAAGCCACTGCATTTAAACCTGGCCAGTCTGAGGGTTTTTCATTAAGGAACGAAAAGGATGTTTAAGTATTGATTTTTGCCATACTTCAGTTAATCATTGTTTTAGTATTGGCTAGAATGTCATCTGTATGTTGGTCACTGGAAATTAGAAAAGTACTCGAAAGAATTTTCAATGTTGAGGAAAACATCGTAATTAATTAAAAGGTGGAAATTAATTGAAAATAGTTTATTTATATTTATAAGCTTTCCTTTTATTACGAAGATGGTCAAGCACTTCGCAAGAACAGCTAGTGTAAGCAACCCAAGGACTGTGTATCAGAAGAAAGAAGGCTTACAAATAAAAGGTTAAGCAGTGATCATCTTGTTTATGATTTAGATGGGTGACCACTTAATAACAACAGCTAATGTAAGGACTTTGAAGACTGTGTGTCTCAGACAAATAAAAGATTAAAATAACCTGTTAAGCAGTGATTAGCATGTACATTACTTTGATGAGTGACATCTAAATTGACAGCAGTTGATGTAAGAAGCTTGTGTGCCAGAGTAATGAAAGCATATAAATGATATATATGAACTAAGCTTGATATAAAGCGGACTGTTATTGATCAGGAAGGGAGATGTTATTGAGGGTATTGCGATATTATAAATATGTTTAAAATAACATAATTCCCATTTGTTCCAATCAGACGGTGAACCAGGTCGTAGTAAGTCTGTCCAGAAAGGTACCTACTGATAAGATGCTTGCTGTGGTAAGGGATAAACTGACTGCTGATCACTTGCTGGAAGAACGCACCTGCATCCCGATTGATAATCTAATGGAAATGTTGACCTTCTGTGTAGAGAAAACCCACTTCAGGATAGGATCTGATATATACCGACAAGAAAGAATGGCTATGGGTTCACCATTGTCACCAGTATTGGCCAACATATACATCGAATACTTTGAAGAAATGACATTAGGATCTACATCACTAAAACCATTAATGTGGCTTAGATACGTAGATGACACATTCGTTCCCTGGCCTCATCAGGAAGATGTTCAAAAATTACTTGATCACGTGAACTCAATCTGACAATCTATACAGTTCACTATGAAAAAAAAGAACAAGATAATAAATTACACTTCCTCGATGTATTAGTAACACACACAGAGCAAGGATTCAGGTCATCTGTGTATTGTTAGCCCACCTTCACCAGAGGTAACTCAATTTCAACCCCCATCATCCGTATAATGTGAAGAAGGGAATTTTCCTTTACTTACAATATCAAGCAAAAGACATTAGTAGTGATATGGATGCATATCAATATGAAATCATTAGTCTAAGACATAACCTCCATCGTAACAACTACCCAGAGCGCATAATATCGGCTCCAGAAAAACTGGATAGGATAGAAGATTATACCCAAAAACCCACCACAGTATGTCTGCCCTATGTCAAAGGCCTAGCCGAAAGGATCCAACGGATATGTAGTCCGCATGACACCAGGACAATATTCACAAGTGGTTCAAATGTCCGGAGGTATCTCTTCTACGTCAATCTACCAACAGAATTCAACATGACCTAGAACTCTGTGTACTCCATTCCTTGTAGTTATGGTAAAGTATACAAAAGCGATACATGCCACCTACTAAAAAAGGCTTGAAGAATATCGAAAAGCAGTAGCACGATGTGTAATTGTTAAGTTGGTTATGGCGGACAATACATGGAAAGAAAAAGGGAAACCATTTGCCCTCATGGGATGAAGCTAAAATAATTGAGAATAGAAATGAACACAAGAGAATTAGACACCTTAAGGAATGAGCAGGTATGTTTGGCTACAGTGACCAGTTGATCAGACCAATTATAGAGATGAATACAATATGGGAACAAATTATCAAACAGTTTCGATAAAAAAAAAAAATCAAATCTGAATATGAACTCAGGTAAAAAATCATACATAGTTGACGTAATCATAGTGATATTGGGACATCAAGTTTATAGATCCCAATAATTCACTCTGAATTGTCCAGCAGGACACATAGCTTAACGGCTATAGACGTCGGTTCCCTAAACTTTTAAAGAGACAACGATCTGAGGTTGCATCTTCAATCCTGACTGCAAGCAATTAACAATACAGGAATACTTAGAACTTATACCCGGTTATGGTTAACGGAATCCGAGCAAGTGACCCCCGTGGATTATATAAAGGACAAGGGTCAAAGTTCTGTGTAGGCTCCAGATTTCGATAAACACCCGAAGAAGGCGGGAGGGCATATTGGCCGAAACTTTGTGAATGTAACAATAAAGATAAAGACAATATTCCGAATTCCTCTGAACGATGAAAATTATCAAGCTTCGTTTCCAAAATTCAGACAACTGACATAACTCTCTAGTATTGAGTTGCAGTTAATTTAAGAGAAAAATAACTTTGCCGGATAGCAGTTTAACAACCTCATCTGTGCAAAATGGACTTGTGAAATAAATCGAACATCACTATGGATGTTTTTCTTACAAATTTCAAACGAATTTTCCATGAACATGAGTACCATAGGAAGCAAATTGTTCCGGGGCTTAAATAGGTAAGTTCCAATCTAACCCATCCCCTGAAAAACAAACAAAAACTGAAGAAATTAGAGAAAAGAAGCATTAAAACAGTTAACCTTTCAGTACAGTGGAATAGTTTTAATAAGTGATGCTTAGTCTAGCAAACCTGATTGGTCTTGTCGCAGTCATCATGTAAGTATCACCTGACCAAGGCAGAAATAGCGTGGGATATTTCCTGAAACCCTTTATATATATATATATATATATATATATATTGTGATTGTCGTAATTTATCATTATTACTTGCTCACTTGGTGAGGGAGCCTCTGGTGGTGTAAAGATTTGCAAGCTACCTACACGAGTGTGTTCAAGTCTCATTAGGTGCCCCTTTTATATGGTCTTGTGCCACATCTAGGCAAACAGCTTAGTAAATTATCACTAGCTCACTTGCTGAGACAATAATAGGACAAATTTTGTGGTTCTATTAAATAGTGCTCAATATCAATGATATAGCTCTTATAAGTGTATATATATATATATAAGTATGTATATCTTATAAGTATATATATATATATATATACATATATATATATATATATATATATATTTTGATATATTTCTTCCAGTTGGCTCCTGAGTTCAAATGCTTCTTCTTCGTTTTGACTTTTATTTACTACTGAATTTTAGGTAGTTTTGGAGGCGGTCTACTGGTGGGGGGAATATTCATTTCATTTTTTTTCCTTTCTCTTGGGGGGCTGTGATAGCATTAGGTGTTTTAGGCTTTTTCTTTTTCTTCTAAACTACTGTTAGGGCTTTCTTTACGAATTTTTAAATTATATTATAGAAGAGATTCAAAAACATTCTGCCTTGTTCGCTGACATTTGGAAAGACTAACATCAATTTGACTTTATAGTAGAGTAAGCGTGTCTTTACATTTAAAACGCATGGGGGTGGCTGGCAGTATGTTTTTGAATCTCTTCTATAATATAATTTAAAAATTCGTAAAGAAAGTGCTAACAGTAGTTTAGAAGAAAAAGAAAAAGCTTAAAACACCTAATGCTACCACAGCCCCCCCCCAAGAGAAAGGAAAAAAAAATGAAATGAATACCCCCCCCAGTAGACCGCCTCCAAAACTACCTAAAATTCAGTAGTAAATAAAAGTCAAAACGAAGAAGAGGCATTTGAACTCAGGAGCCAACTGGAAGAAATATATCAATATTGGTCAGTATGTCTTTAAGTCCTATCAATTTAAAATGCTGAATTTTACAAAATGTTATGCTGTATTTTGTTTGTGAAATAATGCTTAAACTATGCGTTTTAAATGTCAAGACACGCTTACTCTACTATAAAGCCAAATTGATGTTAGTCTTTCCAAATGTCAGTGAACAAGGCAGAATGTTTTTAAATCTCTTCTATAATATAATTTAAAAATTCGTAAAGAAAGCCCTAACAGTAGTTTAGAAAAAAAATATTTAAGCTTTATAATTCCTGAAGCCTGCTAGGTTCCCAACTGTAGTATGAAAAAATAAATAAATAAATAAATAAAAAGCCTAGGAAAAGTCCCAATACAGAAAAAAAAGAAGCAAAATCAGTACCAGTGAAAGTCATACGAAAGTACCTTAATCTTGGACTTTAACTAAGTTAAAACTTAAGAAAACTTAAACCAAATTACCCCACCTTTTTTTTTCGTACACATGGGAAGCAGCATGATGTACGTAAAGGTAATTAAATAAACCCATGGACGACCAAACTCAATACCTAAACGGGTCCTGGACGTGAGTTTGACGACTTTACGCTCAGGATCGTTAGTTCGATCGGGGAACTACTGCTGCTCCTCTATAAGAGTGGCTTCTATAGAAGAGAATAAAACAGCCATCGAAAGATAACCATGACCCACACTCAAACCACATACACAAACCGCATCGCTCTTCGCGCGGGTAAAAAAGGGGCGCGTCCTGCTGAGGTTGGAGCCCTGGCCTCAGTGTTCGAAAAATCAGCTACAGAGCTCAAACAATCAAAACTACTAAAATGCAAGCAAACACTACAAATATCCACATTTAACGTAAGAACCTTAAATAGAATAGGACAACTCCCAGAGCTAATCGCATCGGCCGAAGAACATAAGATAGACATAATATGCATACAAGAACACAGATACACGCACTCCGAAGATATCAAATATCACGAAACTGGCAATGGCTGGTCGCTCGCCACTGTATCCGCATGGAAAAACTCCGTCAACGCCGCAGTAGGAGGGGTAGAATTACTTACAGGACCTAGAGCATTAAAAACGCTTAATAGCGTTGAGAAAATACAACCTAGAATGATGGCAGCTACATTTAACGGAAACCCCAGAGCAACAATCATCTCATGCTACAGCCCCACCAATGTTAGTGAAGAAACTGAACTAGTCACCTTCTACAATGAGTTATCCTCATTAGTGCGTAGCATCCCGAAACACAACATGTTTGTCATTGGCGGAGACATGAATGCCCAAATCAGGAAAAACGGAAACAACAAATATAGCCTCCACAACACGTCAAATAGGAATGGGCAACATCTAACAGATTTCATGATAGAAAATAGATTAGCATGCCTCAATACAAACTACCAAAAAAGAGAGGGCAAACAATGGACATACACGTACGCAAACAATACTAAAGCTCAGATAGACTACGTCCTTATAAACAAGAAATGGAAAAATAGTGCATTGAATTGCGAGGCATACTCCTCTTTTGAGGGTGTGTCCGGTGATCACCGAATAGTCACGGCGAAAATACGGTTAAGCGTACGAAAAAACGCCAAACGAACAGCGACCACCAAACACTATGACTGGGCCCTATTGAACAACAAAGATATAAGAGATAAATACGTATTAGAATTAAGAAACAGATTCGAAACACTACAAGAAAAGACGGAAAAAAGTACACCAAACGTCGAATATGAAAATTTCGTCAATGCACACCTCGAGGCAGCAGCAAAATACATTCCAACAAAAATTAAAACTAAATATAGAGTCCCATGGGAAACTTTAGCGGTGAGAGAAAAACGTGCACTAGTGAAAACAGCCTCCAAAAACTATCGAAAAAACCCAACAAACACAAATGCTTTAAAACTAAAAACGGCACAGTATCAATTAGCAGGCATATATATAAAGGAACAGACAGAATACATTCAAAATCAGATAGATAAGATTAGAGACTCGGTGGAAGATAGACAATCTAGAAAAGCCTGGCAAACAATAAATGAAGTGAGCAGAAGAAAGAACACAGCCAAAGCAAAACTTAAAGCAGCAAACCAACAAGAAAGAATAAAACTGTGGAAACAGCACTTCGAAAACTTACTTGGAAACCCACCAAAAATAACACATGAACCAATCACCAGAATAATTAGCAAACAATTAGACATCAAACTAGGACCGTTCACACAAGAAGAACTCGACTCGGTTCTCAGAAAAATTAAAAATAGGAAAGCAGCAGGACAGGACGAAATTCCCCCCGAAGTATGAAAGACCAGACAATTTGACGACATACTGCTCCGCCACTGCAACGCAGTATACAATCAAAATCCGATAGATAGATAGATGGATGAAGGGATGCATACTCCCTTTCCCTAAAAAGGGGACCTCGGATTAGCCAAAAACTACCGAGGCATAACACTTACATCCATAGCTGCCAAAATCTACAATGCCCTACTACGAAACCGAATAGAACCCAAAATCGACAACATACTTAGAAAAAACCAAAATGGCTTCCGAGGAAATAGATCCACGACCTCACAAATAATAACCATCCGCAGAATCCTTGAAGGTGTACGGGCAAAGAACCTACAAGCGACATTAATATTTGTCGACTTTACCAAGGCTTTCGATTCCATTCACAGAGGAAAGATGGAACAAATCCTACTAGCGTACGGCGTACCTAAAGAAACCGTAGCGGCAATAACGATTCTCTATAGAAACACTAAAGTAAAAGTACGATCACCGGATGGAGACACAGAATACTTTGACATTGTAGCAGGAGTACTACAAGGGGACACGCTGGCCCCTTACCTCTTTATCATTTGTCTAGACTACGTACTTAGAACATCGATTGACAAAATCAAAGAGAAATGCTTCGAACTGACGAAGAAAGGAAGAAGAAGGTACCCCGCAACAACAATTACCGACGCCGACTACGCCGATGACATAGTGATATTGGCAAATACACCTGACCAAGCCGAAACACTTCTGCATAGTTTGAAACGAGCAGCAGCAAGCATAGGCCTCTGTGTTAATGCACACAAAACGGAATATATGTGCTATAACCAAACGGGGGACATCTCCACTCTAGAAGGAACCCCTCTTAAACTAGTAGACAAATTCACGTACCTAGGAAGCAGCGTCGAATCAACCGAAAAGGACATCGAAACGAGGTTAACGAAAGCATGGACAGCTATCAATAGGCTATCGATTATATGGAAATCAGACCTAACCGATAAAATGAAACGCAGTTTCTTCCAGGCAGCGGTCACATCGATACTGCTATATGGATGCACAACATGGACGCTAACAAAACGGCTGGAGAAGAAGCTAGATGGCAATTACACAAGAATGCTGCGTGCAATCCTGAACAAGTCCTGGCAGCAACACCCCACAAGACACCAACTGTACGGCCACCTGCCCCCTATCACGAAAACTATTCAAGTTAGACGAACCAGACATGCAG
>OY757912.1:89025924-89033424 GCA_963585895.1 Sepioteuthis lessoniana
AAAGTCCTTACTTAAATCCAATAGAATATTTTCGGAAGACCTTAGAAATGAAAGTTATGGAAAGAACTCCCACTAACACGGGGGATTTGTGGGTGAAGCTTCAAGAAGAATGGTCTAAAATTAGTATCGAGGATTGTCAAGAACTGATTCGTTCTTGTAGTCGAAGATGTGCAGCTGTCATTGAGAACAGGAGCTCATTTACTAAATATTGCTTGTACATGTATTTTATTGTTTTTCGGCTGTTTACATCGTTTTTCTTAATTTTGTCCCTTACTTTTGGACGTTCCAAATTTGAAAATAAATAAATAATTGTTATAATTCTTTTTCTATCCTTTGCAAATGATTCAAAATTTAGTATGTTATTATGGATGATAACGACTACCAGTTGTCCAAATTTCAGCTTTTCACAGTTGTTATTTCTAACAAATATTAGGTTTTAAAATTTTGTCCCTTAGTTTTGGACGCTACTCTGTATATATATATATATATATATATATGTATGTATTTCACACTAAATAACCATCAAATGTTTTTATGCCAAATAACCAAATAACCCGATGTTAATTTGTAAAATACAAAATACATTTCTATAAAATGTCTTGAACAATGAACAACTGTAATTACACCGATTTTATTCTTTTTAGATGGCTTCATGGTAATTATTTTAACGTCCTATCGGTGAAGAAGCCATACATGTTTTGCTTCAACGTTTTCATCAAGTCTCAATTCATTGAAAAGTTACATGGAGTCTAGGCTATGTAAAGGCTTGTTGCTAAGCAAGAAACAATTTATTTGGGAGGAACTTTTTTTTCAGTTAAATAGAAAGATTATTTTTATGGTATTTTTATAAGGATCAACAGAACTGGATTTTAAAATTGTACCCGAAATAGAGAAAAGACATTGGCAATTACTTATATGCATTTTCATTGTGTTACCCGCTTTATATTTTGCAATTTTCTATCCAGTCAATGTATTTATCAACCATAGACGGGGACACAGTCTTAATAAATGATACTTATCGTAAGTATTCTTGTACAGCATACATTCGTTGATAACATATTCCTTTAAATTTTGCCTTTGAGATTCTGAGAAAAAAGTATCTTGCATTTAATAATAAACACTACCTTCTTAGAATTTATAGTAACTAAACCTAACAATTGTTAAACTATTCATTTATTTCGTATATATATATATATATATATATATATTTCAAAATGAATAAATCCACTAAGAATTTTATATTTTTTAAGATTCATTTATTTCGTTCTTATATACGTGTATATGATTGGTGATTTCATCAGTGAATTTTTAGCAATTTAATAGGTATAGGTTTGTTAGTGGAATCTTGTTTTAGGTTTTGTATCAGTTTATTTAGAGGTCACTGTATTGTGTTAGATTTCTATTTTTCCACTTCTCTTTCTCTTTTTCAGTGTAAGTCTCCTGTTCCCCCTTTTGGGTACATTTCTTTTACTTCAATTAGTCTTTGATATTTGGTATGCAATAAAGTTATTCATTGTTTTATGCTGGGCCGTTCTGTGCGTTTGTGTGTATGTCTGTGTAATTGATATGTTATAGAGTGTTATTGTTCGTTTTTTCTTTTTTGTTAAAGTGGTTTGGAAGACAGCTAAGAGTGACTTTTTCGCTTTTTCCTCTCTGTGTGTGTGCCCATTTGTTCCTCTTTGTGTGTGTATGCGTGTGTAAGTTAGGCTTGGTTATTTCTATGAAACCTTTTGCTTTTGATGTAATGTGGTTTAAAATTTGACTACCCATTATCTTTAAATTTTTGTGCGTGCATATATATATATATATATATATATATATATATATATATATATATTCATCTATCGACAGACTGTTTCGTTGTATCACAACTCTTCAGGGTGGCTAGCCACGCGAGATTCTCGACGCTCGGATTGAAACCCGGCTGACTCATACGCCAACTCAATATTCTACCTCACAGCCACGAGGACACTTTACGGCTACCGGGAGCTCAATTCATTTGAAGAGCCTTGCCTTACGCGAGTGGTAACCAATACTTCCTTCGCTAGAGAACTCAGCGCCACGGGGGTAGGGGAGCATATATATATATATATATATATATATATGCGGATGTTTGTTACTCTGTGTGTTTGTGTCTGTCTGTCTGTGTGTATATGTGTGTGTGTGTGTGTGTGGTTCTTTTTTTTTCAGATTGGGCTTGAATTTATCTAGGAAGTGTTTTTTCTTTTATTTGAAGTAATGTGTAGTCGCATGTTTGATATATGGGAATTGCTTTGAATTCTTTGTGACTACATTCTTGCATTTAGTAACTCCTTGTGTTGCGTTTTCCCCGAATGTAGAGTAGACGAGCCTTTTTTTTTTTAAATTTGGGTGGCTCAAGCTTTTAATGTCTTATGTTTTTTCAAGTAGCTCTTTGATTTTGTCATTGTTTTTAAGTTTTCAGGATTTTTTTTACTATTTCTGTGAATAGTTAGGGTTTTATTTTGTGGTAGATTACGATTCATGCTAGGGGTTTTGTTGTTATATTATTTCTAAAAAAATTACGCATTTTCTAGAGCAAAAATATGGACATGTTCATAGAAAAATGCAACAAGCTTGTGGCAAACATTAGCTCACACAAGAGGAACAATTATATATTCTAGTGGCCCTTTCCCTGTAGCAGTTTAGAAAAGAAGTGTTTCTGGGGAATTTATTAATTCATATTATTAATATAACTTAGATTCTACTAAACCATACTAGATATAATGTTTTTTGCCAGATAAAATGTTTTTGTATAAACAACATTTAAACTTTAAAAAATTATTAAAAATTGTGGTATTTCATTCCAATTAATGGGATATATCTTGGACCCTTATATTTAAAAATTGTATTTTAATTTGATAGTGATAATAAACGTTGCGAAAGGGATCTTTTGCAGAGTATGATGTGTTATCTCACACGTTACTAATATTCTTAATTTTTTTATTTTAATAATGGGTCTGTAGAATAAGTGGACTCAGTAGGGCAGAGGTTCAAGACCACCCCAAAAATTAGTGACCCAAATATGACTCTAAATCATTCGATCGATAGGCTTCAGTCTTAGAACTATAGGGAATATGGAATACTCATTCATTATAATTACTACAAGTTCACTTCGAACTGGAATGTTAAAACCAGTCAGGTTCCATTTATTTTGGTCAAATGAAACGGTTTAACCATTAAATGGGAGCAAATAAACCGCACTTGTTAAATTAAATCGCTAGTGTTGAATAGCAAAACTTGAAACCCTTTTACTCGATGCAAATAAATGAGCTTTGATTTGTTTAAAAAAGTTCCCCACAAAATATTCGCTAACAAATCAGTTATATATATATATATATATATATATATATATATATATATATATATATATATATATATATATATGTTGGAAAAGTAAGCAGAAGAAAGATATATACTTTGGTGTGAATGAAAATTTATTGTAATTATTTGCTGACAAGTGATTCGACAAAAAAACGACCGGTAAAAATATTTCAAATCGAAAAACGATGTTGCCTTTTTGACGTCATCAGTTTCGAATATATTTTCTTCTGTACTACTCGTTTCTTCTAAAATCAAAAGTCTTCGCCCTGAAGACAACTTTTCTCCGTGCATGCTTAATATATATTTCTATTGTCACTGTTTTATCCTTTTTTTTACACTTAAAATGATTTTAAATAGAATACCATGTATTTAGGTAAAAGTAAATATAATAAATTTTCCTCCACAACAAATTGTACATTTTTCATCCGATTCTATATATTTGTTTGATTCATTCTATTTTTTCTCGCTGACATATATATACATATATATATATATATATATATATATATATATATATATATATATATATGGGGGCTGTAGGATTCCACATTAGATAACCGGCAAGAGTTGATATCCCATAAAACCCAAACAACGGACTATCTAACAAGGAAGTGGAAATAAATTGTTGACATCCCCTTGATAAAGGCAATGATGCATTGTCTAGCCTGATATTTTGCTCCTTTTACGTCACAAACAATATAGCGAACGTTCAAATAGAAAAGTGATATTTCTTACTCAGCCAAGATTTGAACTTGTGTCCATGATTCAATTTACTTGGACGAGAACCGTTACACAAATGTGTGTGTGTGTGTGATAGAGTGTGTTTATTCGTCTTTGCAGTATTTTATAATGGACACAAATATACAACGACAAAATTAACACACAAGAAGTGAAAGGTATTATTCAAAAAGAGATTTTTTTTACCAAGGGACAACAAAGGTGCCACTGTAGCGTAATGGCTAACATGATGGTATGTCATATCGTAGTAAGTAAGTTCGAACTTCAGTCACCCTATAACTTTCACTTTCAGACAAATATCTTGAGAAAATTTATGAACTCCTTTATCCCTACTAGATATGGGTTACGTACTAGCACAATAATTCATTTAAAAGGATAATTTCGCAGTAAATACCCCATGAAGCTTGATATGCCATTAACCAAAGAAATCACACTAAACCAAACCGTAAGCCAAGCAAATATTACGAAATGTGCAATTTTATTGAAACGTTGATGAACTAGCATTCAACCAACAGCAAATCCCTTTCAATATCAAATGTTTAGTCAAATATTATAATAACATAGACAGATTGAAGCTTTATATCAACAACCGTTATTAAGATTATCTTCCAGTAACAACCAGTAGGTTCATTCGAAAAATCAGCCAAATCCTGTTCTTTAAGATGATCACCTTTAACCTTTGATGTGTTAATACTCTGATCATATTTATGAATCAAAATCGTAATTGCACGACACGCGCGTTTGAGGGAGGATAATTCGTATTGTCCAAATTTATTCAATTTTAGGTTCAGCTCATCTTGCTTTACCGCATTCGTTGATCGAATTTGCATTCAACTCTCCAAGACAAAGCACAATTAATAAGTAAGACTGAAGTCGCCATGCGCATAGCAAAACGCCATTCACATGCATTAGAACTGGATATACATTATTCTTGCCAGGAGAACGACACGAGCTTCTCTGAATTCTAAACGAGTCATACATATGAATTTTTGCATAATCAGCCGCTGTTTCGGCTTCCCTGTAACGCCACGCTCTTGTTCCTGGCCGAACGCGGATTGCAGTTAAATCTAATTTTTGCTTCCATACCGAGACACACGCTATCTTCTGGAGTAGGTGATCTACTCTCAGACAAATTTCGCCTTCTTGGCAGAGTTCAGAATATGCTGAGTTTATCCACAGCAGAGTAGTAAGAACATTCTCCCCTTCAAAATGGTGAGTCTTGGATATGATACTAAAATGTATCTGCTGGCGAAGCTTCAGTTCTGTTGACCAGAGGATTGTAGAGTACCCCCGCTCTCCTTTCCATGTTTATTCTGCTCGAAGTGGTAGTAGCTGTTAGGGTCTAATTTGTAAGTCAAATAAATTTGTCTGAAAAGTATTCTAACTTGATCGGGCCATGTTCGAAATAGGCAAAAATGTCAATATGAACCTGACCCCCTAAATTATAGTCATAAAATAGATATATAATACTGCTGAAACTCTTTACCGGAACTAGAATTTGCTTTTTTCATTAAAACGTAACGATCTGTAACGCATATACGATCAACATCCGCGTTTTACTCTAGTTTGGTAATATTAAGTCCCTTCTATCAAAATGAGAGTCACTGAGGAGAGTCTACTATTGCAGAGGGGATCTAGATTTGTTACACAACACTCAATCGCTAAATAATAAACGTCTTGCATAATCTGGCCTTTGGGATTGATAAAGTGTTTTTCTTTGGGTTGTTTTGAAAATATTTTCTACTTTTTGAGTACTTCTTTGAATTGTCTGTTAAACCAAATCATAATTTCCTTCCTAGAGCATCACCTTGTGACGGCAAATTGACTATAATCCCAAAACGGGACTTTATTTTCGCACGTGTGAAGATGGGGCAGGTTGGCACATGACCCCCTCCAGAAATAAGTCCTGTTCAGAGTTTTTCTCTCAGGCATGTAAGAACTGGCATATCACGTGAGGGAATAATTTAGGACCAACTGACCGCCGCTGGCAAGGGGTTCCAAATTTCACACTATCACACACCCACCAGGCAGCTTTCTTCCTTCCCCGAGATAATGGAAGATAATGAGCCTATAGGTTTTAGTCGTAATAATATTAATATTGTTGTAGTCGGCAACTTTGGTTTCCCGTGTGATACTTTAGGAATTAATAGGACAACTCTAAGCAAGATAACATAAGGCGAATAGAAGCTGAAAGGAAAGCATGAAATAACAACATAGACCACATGGTAAAATGAAAATGCATAGGTTCTTTACTACGGTTATATATATATACGTTCAGAGTGTCAAAACATATAATTGGATACTCCATGAATATAAATGTCTTTTCTTGGCTTTTATCCTTCTTCAAATTGAGAGAGAGAGACTGGTAAACGAAATTTGAGTATAAAGGAAAAATGTCCCCAAAGTTACTTATCTTTTTCTCGACGGGGTTCCACTGGAGAATTTTCTTCTTTCACGGGCTACTAGACTTTGTTCTATTTTTAGTACTGGCTTGAGGGACTCCGGTCTCTCATGTCTCAGTTAATCTTTTTGTCTTCAGCCCGGAGTAAAATGGCTATGGGTCGTCTGCCACGAGCCTTGCTCAAAAACTACTTTTTACTATTTACTTCTGCTGAGGTGAAGGGAACCCCACTTCCGTTTTGGGGTCCCAGCCAATCATTTGGCCTCTCTCTCTTTCCCCTTCCGATGTCCGGCGACCTGAGGTCACTTAAGTGCGAACATCTGGTCTCCTGTGTGACCCACATTCCTTCCTAACGGTCACTTTTTGACTGCTTGATACTCTAATTCAATACGGGAGGATAGTATCAGTCTTACCTCTTCGTCTCCGTGAGCTATCACGTGACAACCTAGAAACACTGTTTTCCATAAATACACTATCCATGCATTTATTATTTTTCAATGCTGCTTCATATTTCATTTAATGAAAGCAGTCGGGAAGTGTTATAATACGTTGATTGTATCCCCTGTAAGAAAATAATGGCCAATCAAATATGTTATTCTGATTATAACACAGAACTTATGTGGTTGGGAGGATACCGTTCTAGAGCATGAGAAAGTGAAAAGTCCCAAATTATAACGTTTAGTCCCTGTTCACTCTGTGCCTTAGTGCTAATACTTGTTAGGGTCCCATTTGTTGCATAGTCACAACCATGATACATATACATCCGGAAACATAATCAACAATAATGACGAGCGAACACACTTCTTTAGAAAAATATACCTCTCACACTTTATCCGAAAGGGTTGCGAAAGGGTTACGAAAGGGTTATGTGTGAGAGGTGAGTTGGAGACTGAACAAACTGCAACATATTGACCCCCAGTTCCTTTGTCTTTAGCAGCACTACTTTCTCGTTTAGCTGGGCTGTTCAATCGGGTGTCCTGAGGGCCCATAGCCCTCTGCTGGTTGCTGGCTCTCTCTAC
>OY757912.1:89035924-89098424 GCA_963585895.1 Sepioteuthis lessoniana
TAATAAAAATAACAATGCATTTCTTTCTTTCCTTCTTCGCCCATGAACTTTTGACAACAATAAAAGTTGAGCACACTGTTGTGACATATTTGTTCTCTTACAAAGGGGCATATCTGTTGTACATTAAATAAATATCCATTTTTAAATTATAGCTATGTAGCAAATAAAAACCATCAAATAAACAGTGTATATCTTATAAAAATGTCTTCCTTCAACAACCGGTATAAATACCTTAGATAAACTGATAATCTTCGAAAATAAGAGAATTTTAAAGATACCCTTAACTTAGCTAAAATGTTATACATAAACAAACTTGAGGATATGTTTTTAAATTGTTTTCAATTCCTCTTAGGGTGAGGGGTACTTTTGTTTCCATCATGTACGAATTTTGTATTGTTACGAAGGAAATGAAAGGTTTTCCATTTCATTTTCTCTGGAATGTCTGCACTTTTTCGATAAATCTCAATTTGCAAATCGCCTTGTCACGAAATGGCGATATTCTTGAAAGAATAGTTAAAATTGCCTTCTTGCGTGTTTCAGTTCCCATAAAAAGTTGTAAAAAGTATAAAAGTACTCGACTGTTTGGGCGGGAGCTTCATAATGAAAATACAAATATGTCAATATCGTTAAAGATATACAAATATATATATATATATATATATATATATATATATATATGTGTGTGTGTGTGTGTGTGTGTGTGTGTGTTTACACGCTCACACACACATTTACATATATATATATATATATATATATATATATGCAGGTAAAAGAGAGTAAGAGACAGTAACAGACAAATAGTGAAAGACATATATATGTTATAGACGACTTTGGCAAGAGCCAAATAATCTTAATAAAATAAAGTTTATAAAAAGTTAAAATAAAATTATATTATCATCATTTTTTATTCTTTTAAGAATTTTTTACACCAGCGTAAGCTGCTGGTTTTCCATAGAATTCTGAGTGACAGCAAATCTACTAAAGTCTCCAGAACTTTTCTTAGCATTCTGGCCGAACTCAACAATGCTGTAGTTTCAGTAGTATCCACAAATCCTCTCATTTCCAAGTTCTCCAGTTACTGTACCAATTTTTTAGTGCCTGTACCAAGCGCGCCAATTACAATTAGTATCATCATTATTTTTATGTTCCATAATTCATTCAATTTTCTAGCAAAGTCAAGTTATTTGTTTCTCTTTTCGCCTTCCTTCAGTTTTAGACTGTTTTCAGCCAGAACGACAAAGTCAACCAGACATGCAGGACACTGCTGGAGAAGCAGAGATGAACTCGTAAGAGATGTACTCTTATGGATCCCCACACATGGCCGCGCAAAAGCAGGACGACCAGCTCGAACGTACATTCAGCAGCTATGTGAGGATACAGGCTGTTGTCCTGAAGACCTACCTAGGGCGATGGACGATAGGGAGGAGTGGCGAGAGAGGGTCAGGGATATCCGTGCTACCAGCGCGATATGATGATGATGATGATGATGATGATGATTTGTTTTGGTTGACTCTTACCAGGTCTGGTCGTCAGGACGAGATTTGATGATCCCTTTGTGTCTCATAATACCAGAAAATGTTGTGCATCTCATACTCCGGATTCTGTGTTGTGCATATACCCTTTGTTTGTATTCTCAAATTTAAACGTATTTGTTGTAGTTATTATTACTATTAGAGTTTTTCACATCAGCTAACGCTGATGGTCATTCACTGAAGTTTGAGTGACAGCAAGTCTCCTCAAGTCACCAGGACTCTTATCAGTATTCTGGCCGTTCTCAATAATACTGTCGTTTGGATGGTCTCCACTCGTCCGCCAACTTCCAAGTTCTCCAGTCCCTTTATTAAACTTTTAGAAACTGTTCCAAACGCACAAATTACAATTGGTATAATTCTCACCTGCATTTCCATAGTTTTTTCAGTTCTCTAGCAAGGTCAAGGTACTTATCCTTCTTTTCACATTCTTTCAGTTTTATTCTGTGGTCAGCCAGGACAGCGAAGTCGACAATTTTGCAAGTTTTCTTTTTTGGTTGATTATTATTAGGTCTTCTGGCCGAGATTAGGCGATCCGTGTGTATGTCAATGTCCCATAGGAGTTTATTTGTGTTATTTTCTTGGACAGTTGCTGGGTTATGCATATACCATTTGTTGGTATGGTCAAATTTAAATTTCTTGCACATCTCCCTGTGGATCACCTTGCCGACCTAGTTATGCCTAGTCTTATATTCCTGCATTCGCTAATAATGTGATTGTATTATTATTATTATTATTCCTTTAATTCTTTTACCAAACCATTTGGTGACTGTACTAAGATCACTTTTTACAAGTGGTATAGCCGTCACTTTCATGTTCCACAGATTTTCAATTATCTAGCAAGGTCTGTGTATTTAGACTTCTCACTTTCTTTCAATTTTTCTCTGTGGTCAACCGAGACAGCAACGTTCGCAAGTTTTCCTTTTTGCTTGATTATTCAAAGGTCCGTTCGTCTTGCCGAGATGAGGTGATCAGTTTCTACCTAAAAGCCCTAGAGGTGTTTGTACATCTTATTATCAAGGAAAGATTCGGGGTTGTGCATATACCATTTGTTCGTATGGTCAAATTTAAATTTCTAGCACAGCTCTCAGTGAATCACCTTGATTATCCTGCCGTATCTAATATCATACTCTTTCTGAGGTGATTCGCTGCATTCGCTCATCATGTGATTGATCGTTTCTTTTCTATCACAACCTTATCTACATATACTGTTTTGTTGCGTCTTATCTATTCTTGCTTAGATATGGTGAGTCCTTATGGCGTTGTTTAGTGCTGCTATTGGAAGAGATTCAGTTTCTCTCAGGCGTTTTCCCTTTTTTTAACCACGTCTACGTTTTATCGTAAGAGATGTCGATGGTTAGTCGTTTGAAACGTCCCCAGATTGTTTTTCTTCCTATTTTTTCTGATTATATCCAGTCTGCTGATCGTTGTGTCGACAGTATTTTTTCTGGTAGTGGTGATAAGTCTTCCTGTGCGCTTTTCTTGTTGAATTTGAGTCGTTGTCTCGATGCACGAACGATGTCTGCAATGCTGGCAAATCCTCTTCCTGCATCTCGAGTATCTTACAAGAGGGAGACCCTAGGTATTTATCCCTTTGATAAGGTTACAGCTATATAGTTTTGTCTCTAGTAGTTTTCTGGTTCGCCTGAGGTGCTTTTTTAAATTTTTTCTTTTATGTCCTTTGGTTTGATGGTGTCAGATTCCAATATTCCCAAGTATTCGTGAGTTTCTTTTTCTAAGCGAGCTCTGATTTTTTCTACATTTGGCCAAAATCATAAAACAATGGAAAACGCAGGAACATGTAAAGACAAAAAGTAAAAGTCAACATAAAAAATACAATACAATTTGAGGAAATGAACCAGAAAATACTGGTGAAAGAAGGAAGATTAAAGATATATCGACAAAGAGTAAAACAATACAGACCAAACAGGACAACGAAAGAAAATTCTACCAAATAAATATTGTTATCCACAGGCGGGCTGTTTCGTTATATCACAGCTCTTCAATGCGGTAGACAGGCCGGATGCTACAAGCTGGGATCGAAACTCACGCAACATTACCCTAGACTTAGTAACTTAGTGCCAAGTCATTTAGGCGGTCTATGTCTGTTTGAGAAATTTTAACGATTTTTGTATGATATATATATATATATATATATATATGTGTGTGTGTGTGTGTGTGTGTGTGTGTGTGTGTGTGCGTGTGTGTGTGTGTGTATATATATATATATATATATATATATATATATATATATGTGTGTGTGCGAGCGCGCGTGTGTGTATCTGTGAGTGTGTATATATTTCAGATTTCTCAAATACATTATAATTATTTGTTGCTTTTTTTGTACATATGAGTGTTACAATAACAAAGGTCATATTGTCTAAAATTTCTTCACACCTTAGATGCGGTTAATTAGTCACTTTTTATCCTATTTCCGTCTGATGATTGTGTGATCTATCTGTTGTTTAATATTAGATAATTCGTTTTTTTTACGTTTACCTTTTAGAACTATTTTGCTATAGTAGCATCAAACTTTTTCTTACACCCCTTTTTTGTGCCAGTTATCTGTTTTTAACTATATATATATATATATATGGGGCCAAGCAAAATGTTCCATCCTTTTAAATTCTAAGCCGAATTCTAATTCGTTCTATAGTATTTTGGGATGGACACACACACACACACACACACACACACACACACACACACACACACACACACATTGGCAGTAACCTTTTCTTTAAACCTGAGTCACTGAAAACAACAGACAATATTTCTTTTTATAGCTTTGTTTTAACAATTCTTTTCCCTCTGTTGATAGCACAATGGATGTTAACGGTAAGCGTTTATTTTTAAACATTTTCAAACATTATAAGTCATTTTTAACAGTGAAATTAGGACTTTATTGTTTTCGAATTCAGATGTATTCATTCATTTATTTGTTTTCTCGTAATGGCATTATTTACGTTATAAATCCAAAATTTTATTTGACATGTATTTATTACTTAACGAATCATAACAGCACATGTAAACAATTTGATATAATAAATTTTATGTAACAAACAGATTAATGTGCTTCTTGTTATATTTAATAGAACAACTCCTCAGATAACATTGCATATATATATATATATATATATATATATATATATATATATATATATAACGTGATTGAATCAGTGGACAGCAACCTCAGCTGACTTTTATTGTTCTTAAAATATAATAATTGTAGCAGACAATCTTACATAATATATTCATAACTTGTCTTTCTTTATTTCATTAATGATAAAACAAAAAATGTTTTGCTTTTTAGAGCCCGGTTGCCTAATCGATATTTGGCTCTGAATATAATTAAACAAAGCAGTAAACGCTGTTTCATGCCATATTTGGTGAGATTTCTTTCTTTATTCTATTATTTTCCTCAATACGATGAAAACCTATATACCCGTCTTGTTGGTTGGTTTATTGGGTTTCATGGCATATCAAACTTTGTAGGTTATTTAAGGCCAAATCCATTTTATTCAAATACTCAGTTCTATTTTAACAATTCAGTATAAATTGAGTACAAATTTAAATTTTCAAAAACATTTCTATTTCAAGCTATTCATTTTCATCAAACAGTTCTATTTCAATCAATTCAGAATAGCTTGAGTACAAAGTTTAATTTTCAAAAACATTTCGATTTCAAGCTATTCAGTTTCGTTAAACAGTTCCGTTCAAAAAATTCAGTTTAGCATGAGTGCTCATTCTAATTCTATTTGACCCTTAGAGAGTGACCTATCAGGTGCTACCACTTCGGACCAGAGTGGGCTTGGGAGCATTGGCTATGATGGGGTGCTCAGATTTTAGTGTCATATTCCGGACACTCGTTCGGGCCGTCTTACCCCTCTGCAGAGGTCAATGTATATACAGCCCCAGCCGACTGGGCAAACACCTGTCCCGTGAAATGTTTGCTGACACTCTTTTTCTGCAGATCATTGGCAATGTGGTGGTTTCGAACTAATTAAATTCTTCATTATATCAACTAGTCTTTTAAACAAAAAATCAATAACAAAACAGAGTCTCTTTATATGTTCTTGCATCATTTTTACACATGGAAACGTTATATTTAATATATACAATCATTTCATTGGATAATTTTAAAGCCCACGTGTAAATTCAAGTTAAATATTTCCAGTGGTTTGGTATGGTTTCTTTTTTAATAACATATTAATCTTCATGGGATATTTAATGCCAAAGCCATCCTTTGAAGAATACCAGTGATACTTTTGAAGATTTCGAAAAAAGAATGCAACAAAAATTTCAGGTTCTTCTCTGACAGCCTGTTTCTTTTCTGGTTTCAGTTTAACTGCAGACGAAATTTTTTGCTTGATTAAAAATTAATTTTCTCTAGTATATTTTGCTTCTAAATGTCAATCATTATGAAGTGTCTAAGAGTATAAAAAACAGAAAAAAATATGATTACACTTTTGTACATACATGTACTTTTAGAAACAATCTCTACAGACTTGTTTTCAGTGTCGTTCAATAAATTTAAATAAAAGTTGTGGAAAATAAGACTGGATCTTTTTCGAAATATTCTATACGTAAATCAAAAGACAGTAAAACAATATTAGAATATTTTATCTCGATTTATATACATAAATAAATTCATTAGCGTGTGAATTCACTTGCATTCTAAAGATTCGGGACTTTCAGTGAAACTTGTCAATTTGATTTTCCAAAATGATTTTTTCTTTCTCATGATGTCGAATTCCATTCAAATCTTTGTTCATATAAATATTCATATAAAGCGGAAGACTAAGATTTAAATTATTTGAAGAAGTATTCCATCCCTCTTTTGTTGTATGTTTATGCAGAATGTAGATAAACCTCATATTTTGAAGTTTGTTCATGTTTTGATTTGCATATGTTATCTGACTAGTATGTATGAACCAAAACCTGTGCAGGAGTAGGATGTAACACAAGGTCATCTTCTAAGCGTAATTCAACAGGTTTGATTTCAAAGTTTTCCTTCTCCTACACCAGTTGCATACCATGGTTGAACATCTCAGGCAGTCCTACTATTTACCAACAGCTGGATAGAAGACTAATTAGATTCATACTTTTCCGAAGGATACTAGCGGTTTGAGAAATGCCAACTTCGTCCAGGTTGTGAACTCAGATCATCGTGTCCATTTCTCTACGACAGTAACCATTGCACCACAAACCCATGTAATAATACCGGTACGTTTAATCTCAAGTATATATATATATATATATATATATATACCTGTTGCGTTCTGATTAGTGAACGCTTGTAATATTAAATAAAGGACAAAGCACGATATGGAGGAAATACAGATATATTCCCAGGAAAAACTGTATACAATAGACAGACTATTAGTAGCCAAGAACATAGGATTAGTGAATACAGAATAAAGATATAGTCCAACGATCGTCTTGACTTCCGTTATTACGGTAGCAAGTCAGGTGATCTAGTGCAATCTCCAGTCTCCAACACTCAAATACTATTCCTATAAGAAGCTGCTTTTCACCTTCTAGTCTGCTCTGGTATTAGTAGCTACTGTTATATACGGCAGATGGACTAATTTATTGTGTGGAAAAAGGTGGGTGATACCCAACAATACCAAAATCTCAAAAAATGTTACTTGATAAATAACTAATTATGGAAGGTTTATCAACCAATTCCTGCAAAATATCATAAGATCAATACGGCAATTCGAATCGATTAACAAAAAATATGTATACAAAAATGTTTATGTTCAATCAAATATGTATCAATGGCGAAATGTTGCATATATATATATATATATATATATATATATATATGTGTGTGTGTGTGTGTGTGTGTGTGTATGTGTGTGTGTGTGTGTGTATGCGTATTGCGTGGTGGTGTCTGTGACTCTGAATTTCAGGCTTTAACTATATATATATATATATATACGGGATGCTTTCAATAAGTGTCCAGACTCTTGAAAAGTCAGTATGTTATTCCTATACATCGTATGAGATGCTTGACTAATTTTTATGATTTCTGGTTCAAAGGAATAGCTACAGTAGCAATTGGAATACACCCTACTAAAGTCTGATTAACACAGCTGGTGAATTTCAAAAACGCAACCTGGACGTGAGGACACTTTAGAAAAACGATATGCAATAAAATTCTGTTTTAAACTTGGAAAAATGATACAGAAGCGTATGGAACACTTTCGACTGTTTTTGGACCATCTTGCATGAATTGAGCATCAGTTTTTGAGTCGCATAAGAGATTCAAGGAAGGCAGGAAGTCTGTAAGGGATGATGAGAGGTGTGGGAGGAGTAAGGAAGTCAATACACCAGAGTTGATTGGACAAAGGGTTAGGTTTAGGGTTACTATGTTGAGGTTTTAAGGGAGTTCAGGAAGAGATTCCTAGGGAAGAGGCCTGCACTCTTCAAATCGGGTCAGTGGCATTTCCACCAGGACAATGCACCAGTCCACAATTCCATCTTTTTCACAGTCTATTTGACCAAGATCGGTATCAAGACAGTTCCTCAGCCTCGCTATAGTCAAGACCTTGCTCTCTGTGACTTTTGGTTATCCCCTAAGCTCAGAGGCTGTCGTTATGAGACAATTGAGGAGATGAAAGAGACTGTGACGAAGGTCATTGACACGCTCACTCAAGAGGACTTTCATGGGACCTTCCAGAAGTTGTTGGAACGGTACAACAAATGCATTACAGCCGGAGGAGGTTACTTCGAAGGGGACTTGAGTTTCATGTGCATACTAACAATACAAAAAACGTCTGGAAACTTATTTAATGATCCTCGTGTATATATATATATATATATATATATATATGATCTGTAAGCGCATCGATTTAAGAAAACATTTTAAACGAGCCTGGGCCAATTTTATTGGCACGCAGATAAATGGTTTCAAGGTTTTCTATCTAACACGAAACATTTTTTTTACAATCCATCATTTGTTTTCTTGCTCGTAAATACTTGCAAATACGATTATATACCAATAACAATTTGAAATCACTTATTCGTTTGCACACATTTAAATCGAGATATATATATATATATATATATATATATATATGATTAAACGAAAATAGTTTGATGGTAATAAATGGTTTCAACTATTTCGAACACTGATAATTCTATTTACTAATAATTATCTGTTTGAATACAGATAATTTCAAGTATTGCCATATAATACTAGCAATTTAATTAAACATCAGTTATTAGTTTGCACACAATTAAATGGTAATACATTGTAAGGGAATAGTGTGAAGGTAATTTTATGTTTATATTGGTTGTGTTCGGTTTTGTTTGGTTTGGTTTTAGGCATATCAACTCTTTTAGCTTATTTAATACCAAATCCTCTTGATAGATATATTAAATATATAGGATTTGTAAACACATTTTGTTAATTTATTTTAAACGAACCTTAACTCATTCTTTTGCACACTGTTAAATAGTTCCAAGTATTACTACGAATCACTAACAATTAATTTAAATATCAGTCAATTGTTTCCCCACAGTTAAACGATCAAACAGTTCTATTTCATATAATTCCATGTGATTTCACTCAGTTTAAAATGTCTAACAGTTCTATTTAACCCATAGATAGGCCCTCATCTGGTTGTACCACTCTGGGCCAAAGTGGACACTGGGGTGATGGCAATGAAGAGGTACTCGGCATTTCTCAAAATTCAGCATCAAATTGTTCTATAATATTACCAGGACACACATTGGTCTGTGGGTCTTACCCCTCTGCAGAGAGGCAGTTGGTGGATTATGTAGCCCCAGGAGATTGGGGCATTTTTAACGAGTTTGAAATAATGTTTGCACACAAGCGTTGCATTGTTTCTTTATGGTAAAATGGTTTCAGTTATTGCACTACAACACAAAAATTTCTATTTTGTATCGATCATTACTTTTCACACAGTAAAGTGGTTCCAAGTATTATTATTTAAGACTAAAAATTACGTTCAACTCATCCATTTTCACAAAGCAAAATGGTTACAGTTATTGCGAAATAACAATAATTTAGTTATTTCGAAACCAGATAAAGGTGCTGGTGTTGTATTATTGGATCGTGTTGACTACATCAAGAAAATGTTATTGATCCAAAATTTACAAAATTAGGTCCGGTTGAAACCTATGACCACACCACTTCCATTGAAGAAAAATTTCAAAAACAACTAAGGAAGTGGGTAAAAAGTGGTCTTCTCTCCCCTCAAATTTATGACTCCATTCGACCTATTGGTTCTATCCGTTCCCGTCTTTATGGTCTACCTAAGATCCATAAAGATGGTGTTCCTTTGCGACCCATCCTATCTGTGGTTGGTTCTGCCCCAAAAAATGTTGCCAGTTGGCTTTCATCAGTGCTTCAACTGGTGTTGGAGCGCTTAAGTTGTTTCTTCATTTAAGATTCTTTTTCTAAGATTATCAGAAACTTTAGCCCAACTGATGTGTTTATGTGCTCCTTTGACGTTTGTTCCCTTTACACAAACGTTCCTCCGAAAGAAACTTTTGAAATTTGTTGTGATGTCTTATTTCGTAGTTCTCTTCCTAAACCTACCTTTCCAGAGAGTTTTTTCAAACATCTGATTAATGTTGTTACATCCTCTGTCGAGTTTAGCTTCAATAACATCATGTATCGGCAGATTGACGGTGCGGCGATGGAGGACGAGTCTTGGTCCCACACTGGCAAATATTTTTGTTGGGTTTTGTGAGGCCAATGTTTTTAATAAAATAGACTGCCCCCCCATGTGTTATCGTTATGTTGACGACACTTTCTGTTTATTCAAAAATGAGAAAGATGCTGATTTATTTCTCACACGATTAAATTCTATGCATTCCTCTTTAAAGTTCACAGTGGTAAAGGAGTCCGACCATCAACTTACTTTTTTAGATGTATTTTTGCATAAAACCTCTACAGCTTTTCTGACTCCTGTATGCAGAAAGCTCACCTTTTCTGGTCTGTGTGACGGCAAATTGACTAAAATCCCAAAACGGGACTTTATTTTCGCACGTGTGAAGACGGGGCAGGTTGGCACTTGATCCCTTCTAGAATAAGTCCTCGTTCAGAGATTTTCTCTCCGGCATATAAGAACTGGCATATTATGTGAGGGATTAATTTAGGGCTAGACTGACCGCCGCTGGCAAGGGGTTACAAATTTCACACTATCCACACACCCACCAGGTCGCTTTCCTTCCTTCTCCTAGACAATGGAAGGTATAGACCTATAGGTTTAGTCGTAATAATATTATATTGTAGTAGTCGGCAACTCCGGTTTCCCGTGTGATATTTTAAAGGAATTAATAGGACAACTCTAAGCAAGATAACATAAAGCGAATAGAAGCTGAAAAAGAAATGTGACACAACAAATTCGTAGAAGACACGGCAAAGAACAACTTCGACCACGAGATAACATTAAAATACATGAATCCTTTACTATACAAAGAGATACACTTTCAAAGTATCAACTATATAATAAATGGACAGTCCACGAATATAAATATCTTTCTTCTTTTCTTTTCTTTCGTTTTCCTTCAAATTGAGAGAGAGAGAGAGAGAGAGAGAGAGAGAGAGAGAGAGAGAGAGAGAGAGAGTGGTATATAAAACTTGGGTATAAGGGAGAAATAGTCCCAAAGTTACTTATCTTATTTTTCGACGGGGTTCCACAGGAGAATCTTTCTTCTTTCACGGGCTAATAGACTTTATGTTATTTTTAACACTGACTCGAATAACTTGGGTCCCTCGTGTCCGAGATATGTTTTTGTCTTCTTCACCCGGAGTAATGGCAATGGGTCTGTCTGCCACGAGCCCTTTCCAATAACTGACTTTTCTTCTCGTTTTTTTTCGCCGACGGGGAGAAGGTGCCACTTCCGTTTTAGGGTCCCAGCCAATCATTTGGCTTCTCCCTCCTTCCCCCTGGTGTCCGGCGACCTGAGGTTACTAAGTACCAACATCTATTGGTATCCCCTCTGTGACCTACATTCTTTCTTAACGGTCACTCTGTGACGGCTTGCCACTGTTCATTCCAACGGGAGGATAGTATTAATCTTATTTCTATCGTCTCCGTGGGATATCACGTGACACCTGTATACGAGATGTGATTCATTTTGCCCACAGCAGCGCAAAATCAATTTAATTAAGACTCTTGTCCGTCGCGCCCTTATGATTTCATCCAAGTGTTTTCTTGGTGATGAAATCGAGTTCTTCACGTCAACCTTGTCTAAAAATGGATATCCATTATCTGTTTTAGATGATGTTGTCCATTATGTTATGATTGAGTTTGATAGGGCGAGCTGGTGCACTGTTGATAAGTGCCCTGTTTATTTGTGTTTGCTGTATATAGGTTCCAGAGATGAGAGATTTGCCAAATCCATCACCGCGGCTGTTGGTAAAAGTTATTTCTCAGCTGCTGTACGAGTCATTTTTCAGACTCGTACTGCATTTGTTTCAATGCGTAAAGATGACTTACCTCCCCACCATATTAATTCAGTTATATATAGATATACATGTACTTGTGGCAGTAATAACATAGGCAGAACGTCTAATCGGTTGGACTTACGCATAAAGCAGCATTTGCCAGCTCGTATTTTAAATCTTGAGTTTAAAAGAGGTCAGATTGCAAATACATCCGGGTCCTCTATAGCGGAGCACATGATTAATAGTAGGGAATGTGTTGCAAATTTCAATGTTATGAGATTCAGTATTCTGAGTCGGTCACATTCGATTTTCCATCTAAAAGTGTTGGAAACCCTTTACGTTCGATCCCTCCAGCCTTCCCCCTGTAAACAGAGAGACTGTCTGTTGGGATTGAATGTGATCATTCTCTGACCATCTGTTCATCTCTACTATTACCCCACTTGGTGTTCCCCCCCTTTTTTTCTTTTCCTCTATTTTTTCCATTACATTCCGCCTTTTAAATTTTCCGGCGTTAACAGCTTGACGAAACCGGTAGTTAATTTTTTTTAACAATAAATATGCCCACATTTTCCCTAACCTTATATGTCTTCCTTGCTATTTATAAGTTTTTAACCATCAATAACTTATATATATATATATATATATATATATATATATGTTTCTTAAGGTCGTAATTAAAATCGAATACCATAATGATTAGACATTCATATTTTATGCATCAGTTCAAGATTTTCTTTTTAGTCTGTTAACTGCTGAATTGAAAATTGTATAATGAGGATATAAGATCGTTATTCACTTGATAACTTACTGATTTACACACATTAACAAATGGTTATGCAACATCACATGTTCATTTTTCATCACTTCTTATAAGATCTCAACTATTTTTAAAACGTATTTAAAAAATGTTTCACAAAGTATTAGAAAATCTTTCCCCTGGCAATGATCCAATGTAAAAACTAGCTTAAAACAAACAAAAAAAAACAAAAAAAAATAACGCAAAACGATTTATCAAAAACGTCTTATTACCTTCTAAATTGAATTACTATGACTAGAAAATCCGGATGGCACTGTGTGCGACACCCGGAACCACAGGTCAACTGTTTCGACCTTTTTAGGTCTCACCAGCAGTGTATACCATTACTTCCCTCACTTGAGATCGAACAAGCGACCATTGAATGCAGAACCGAAACTCTATCTTTGAGCAACTGGTCAACATTGCATACAACTATTCCAAATTAAATAATTATGTTAAATGTGCTGCCAATAAACCTGATGTGTCATGTAAGTTACATTCATACTCTTAAAATTTTCCTAAAAGGACTGGAGACATGCATCGGTGTAATCATAAACTCAAAAGAAAAGAAGTAGAAACATATTTTTATATAGAGGAATTATATTATACATTGGGAAGACGTAGCCGTGGATGTGACTGTGTCCTTTGTAAGAGTATCAATGTAACTTACAAGACACATCGGATTAATTGGCAGTGCATTCACTTCAATTAGTTAATTCGGAATATCCGGTGCGCAATGAAGACCAGTAGCTCATGGTTGACTTTCGACTTAGCATTCTGTGGTCCCGGGTTCGATCCTCAGGGATGAGGCCTAATATGGTTAATACAGTTGTCCTCTGGTTTCGTTTGTCGCACACAGTGCATGTCAGCTTTTCTGGTCTCGGTAATTTAATTCATGATACCATTTTTCAAAAAGCAAGTATGTTTTCTTACCTTTGTTTATATATGTGTTGTACGATCTTTAAAATCAATCACACTTCTTTCTGAGATTTGTATATTCTTTATATGTCATTTACTTATATAATCACACAAGGTCAAAAACGCTGTTCTTAGTATTTTATAAACCATAAATCAACTATATATATATATATATATTCTATGAGAGTGCGTGTGTTTATCTATGAATTTGTGAATATAACAAAACAATCTATTGATCTTTGTCGATACTCAATGTTAGCCTTTCTGAATCGATGCCAGCATATACCTTACAAGTTTTCTTTAGAGTATTACCAACCATCTGACACGCAGGAATCTTTCCACAAGAGATTAGAGAAATGGTTGGATCCCAAAGTTAAACTCACCTTCAATACTTGGCACGCGTCACCTTTTATATATGTAAAAAAACCGGCCATCTGGGGGCTTAATCTATGTTCCTGAAGTGTATGTGAGTTATTCAGAGACGCAGTACGAACCAGATAACTGTGCTTTTGAAGCTTTATCAAATTATATATATATATGATGATTTTGAAATTGCACTAAAACCCTTGGGAAAGTTAAGAATCCAAGATTTCTTCCCAAGCTTTGAGTAAATGATAGAAAAAAACGGGTTCTATAACCTAGGTAGAACTGCTGATCTAAGGAAAGGAAAACTCTGAATTCAAACTTGATATACTGCGTTTAAAAATGTTGGCCTTGTTTTGCATCTAGCTCATGCAGAGTGGTTGGTTTATATATATATATATATATATATATAGAGAGAGAGAGAGAGTGGGGAAGAGAGGTTGGGGGGAGAGAGAGATGGACAGGGACTGGTTAACAAAGTAAGGGATAAAAACACAGAGAGAAAGACAGAGAGTGAATGATTGGAAGTGGTTAAAATTGTGTGTGTGCGTGCGTATATATATACATAAATATATATATATATGTGTGTGTCTGTGCATGTATATATATATATGTATATATATCAACCTGTGCCCGCATCATAAAATATCTCTCAGGTCAACTAAACCATCACCAAATTATATATATATATATATATATATATATATATATATATATATATATTTCCTTTGATTGTTCACATCTTTCTAGTTAGATATATATTTATTTTCTTTGGTTGCTGATATCTTGGTAGTTAGAGTGTTGATGCTTCATAGTTTGGTTTGTTATTCGTGTGGGAATAGAAAGCCGCGCAGATAATCGCGCAACATTGGAATGAACCATAAAGACGTCATGGAAGCAATCGGAAACTAATGTACAACAGGTGAAGGCGCAAATGATCTCTGGCCAATAAGTAATAGAGATGGCTGAAAAAACTTCTAGGGTTGCAAGAAACTTGACGATCAGGTAATGTCAGTTTGGTCAACAAACATGGAATACATTGGGTAAAATTCAGCTAGCAACATTCGCAGAGTATCAGTTAACCTCATCATCTTCTGTCCTTGGGTCTTTTGTCTCCTTCACGAGCATCTGAAATTGTCGAATTGAAACACACAATGAGGGAAAATTTTGTCACAGATCATGGAGGAGGTTTATTAAGATTTCAAAGTCTGAATATTTTCACCATCTTTGTCCACATGTTATAAGAATCATCCCCGAATAGTCTCAATAATATCAACTCTACTTTCATAAAAAAAAGTTATTCCATTGAATATTAATCAATTATGAATTTCTTGGGGATGATTCCAAAATTGTATTTCAAAATGATTTTAAACAGTTTGAAACCTCATGAAATCATAATATCATAAATGTGCTTTCATAAAATTATCAATTAACATATCTTTAGATTGAGAAGAAAATACTTAAGGACCAAGAGAGATAATGATGAAACATGAATTATTACTGTGTGTGGCACAGCTATCATTGTTTAATGGCATATAAAGCTCCGTTGGTTACTAAGTGCAAAATCCTAATAGCATTGGTACGATTAAACCCAGAGACAGGGAATAAGGGGATTTGAACGCTTCCTCAGTGTTTTAATCCGAAATAGAACGTAATAGGGCAAATAAAGTTTGAAATCACTTATTAGGTTGTTACAGTTCAGCACGTTAGCCACGAAGTCACGGTAACTACTCTTCACCATGCACATAGTAAGTATGAAAATAAATGTCGAGATTGAAGATGTGATTTTTTTAAATTAAAAAAAAAAATCAAACAACTTTTTATGTCAGGCTGATTACATACTCCTGGTTCGAGCCTGAACCTCATCGTCAGTACGTTGCATTAACACATACAACTTAAATTTCGTTTGTTTACATTTTGCACAATCGGATTCCGGTGTGCTCAATTTGTTCGAAGAACCATACATTATGTGAATGGCAACCGTTATATTCCATCCCCAGAGTTTCTTAACCTCTCTTGGGAAGAGGATATGTCGTCATCCACAGATTGACTCTTTCGTCGTATCACAACTCTTCAGTTTGACAAGAAACGTGAGACGCTCATAAGTATATATATATATATATATATATATATATATATATAGCTACGGGGAAGCTAGTATGTCTAGCCACACTGATGAGTTATGATAGAACGAAACAGATCTGTCTGTGGATGACTTTATATATATATATATATATATATATATATATATATATATATATATATTTAAACTAGTGCCAGCATCGAAAAATATCTCTTGGGTCCACTGAACAACCAAGAAATTATATATATATATATATATATAGAATTTTTTGTTTCCGGTCCAGAGAGAGAGAGAGAGAGAGAGAGGGAGAGAGAGAGAGCGGGGGGATTTTATTCATTTATTTTGTTCACACAGAGGTGTACGTTTCAAGCTTATTCATGTATTTTGTTCTTTCTTACGTGTATGTTTTTTCGCTAGTTCGTTTCGTCAAAGCCTAGTGAACAGGGTACTCAATGAGACTTGAACTCACTCGTGTTCACATTTAGAATGGTTTTCAGTGAGTTATGACTTCATATGGAGGTCAGATGTATACTTTAGTTACCGTTAACAAGGACTGCTGCCATATATTTTCTGGAAGAAAGCAACAACTTGGAAGCATACATGCATGTAAGAATAAAATAAATAAATATTTCCTGAAAAAATACAAATCTCTTCGTAAATCAACTAATTTTAATATATATGTATATATATATA
The DNA here is from genome assembly GCA_963585895.1 of Sepioteuthis lessoniana. Taxonomy (NCBI): domain Eukaryota; kingdom Metazoa; phylum Mollusca; class Cephalopoda; order Myopsida; family Loliginidae; genus Sepioteuthis; species Sepioteuthis lessoniana. The sequence continues at coordinate 89,052,739 of OY757912.1, forward strand.
TATATATATATATAGAGAGAGAGAGATGTGTGTGTGTATATGTGCGTATATACAGATATATATATATATATATGTGTGTGTGTGTGTGTGTGTGTGTGTGTTTGTATATATATATATATATATATATATAAACCAATGCCAGCATCATAAAATATCTCTCAGGTCTACTAAACAGCCATAAAATTATATACATACATACATATATATATATATATATATATATATATATATATATATATATATATATATATATATATATATATATATATATATACCGACTACACGCTACTTCAAACAAACTTAAAGAAATAATTATGAGTAATAAAAATTAACAAAAAAAATTTTCAAACAACACTACCACACACACACACACACACACACACACACAAAATACACTCATTCACACACACATACATGGAGAATAAATAACTTAAATCTAAGAATAAATAAGTTAAATCTAAAACCACTAAAACAGACAGACACACACACACATACAGACAACGAAAATAAATATATCAAATCTAAAAAATGAAGGGTGAAGCAGAATAAAGTCAACACACTCTAAGAAAAAGAAAGGAGCGACCTCCATATAAACCCATAAACAACTGACAACCATTCAAACTGAAAACACGAATTCAAGTTTCATTCAGTCCCCCATTAACAAGGCCATGTGCCATCTACATTCTCTGACCACAGCAGAAAAGTAGAAAATAGACATATGGAAGAATAAAATGAATCCCACATAATACAAATCTCTTCATGTATATATATATATATATATATATATATATATATATATTAAAATCAAAGCAACACGTCTTCTGGGAGAGAATGTAAGAATAGTAATTCACTTTCCACGTATATATAGAAAAAATAAGACGAAAATGATGTCCCTACTATCAAGAGTATAATTTTAAAAAGAATACGTGCTTGCAATGAAAGATCTAAAAAGAAGTGCTTTCTTAACAGAGAAGAAATGTCATCGATAGTTTGTTTTATAAAACTAGATAAACTATTAAATAAAATGCCTGATATGTTTTTAATATTTCATACATTTAAAATATTCTTAGAATCGCTACATGAAACTTTTCTGAACAATTGTTGCTGACTTAGCTCTGAAATAGATTACCGGATTGAAAATTATATATATATATATATATATATATATATCGAAGTCAATAATGGAAAAGAATCCGACAATATAGGGAAAAATTGAAAAACAAAGTAATCCAGAATGAATAATTCATTCTAAAAGAAAGTCAGCGTCATAACGTTTCGGTTTTTATAAACCATCATGAGGACTGAGAAAAGTTTATATCGAATGTCGTTAGATCAACAATGAATGTTGAGCTAACAACACTCAATAGCATATTTTCTGATGATGTTTTCAGAAAACTCTCTGGCGTCGACTTTCTCTTACAATACATTCTTCACATTTGATAACTTTGTTTTTGGTTTTTCAATTTTCCTCTCTCTCTATATATATATATATTGTATTCTTCAGTCCAGTCAAACGAGAGACGGGTAAAACTGGAAGTTAGCAAAATGGGGAGGAAACTCTTCACCTCATCAACCCCCTCACAACCTTCGCTCCTGTGTCCATTCTGGCGGTATTAATTATATCCATTGGATCTGAAGCAGTGCTGTTAATTGTGGAGTTATTGATTCATATCAATACCCAGAGCAAGATCAGGATGTAAATAGATTTATAATCATAATTTGTTTTTTAAAGGTATATATATGGACAGCTATCGATAGGCTCTCGATCATATGGAAATCAAACCTGACCGATAAAATGAAACACAGTTTCTTCCAGGATGCGGTCGTATCGATACTGCTATAGTGATGCACTACTTGGACGCTAACTAAACGGCTGGAGAAGAAGCTAGACGACAATTACACAAGAATGATGCGAGCAATATTGAACAAGCCCAGGCAGCAACACCCCAAAAGGCGCCAACTATACGGCCACCTGCCTCCTATCACGAAATCTATCCAAGTTAGACGGACCAGACATGCAGGACACTGCTGGAAAAGCAGGGACGAGCTCATAAGTGATGTACTCCTATGGACCCCCACATATGGCCGTGCAAAAGCAGGACGACCAGCTTGAACATACATTTAGCAGGTATGTGAGGATACGGGATATAGCCCTCAAGAACTACCAGAGGCGATGAACGATAGGGAGAACTGGCGAGAAAGGGTTAGGGATATATGAGCCTGCGGCACGATATATATATATATAGCCATACACACAAGGAACATTGTTTTATTCTGAACAACAGCATTTGTTGAGAAATCACAAAACTCCACTCTATGTCTCTATTTCTACGTCTCTGTCTTCCTCTGTCTCTGCGTTTCCCTCTCTCTCTCTCTTTCTCTCTCCCTCTCACACACACGTATATATATATATATATTCTCACACGTAGTTTATTCCATTCATAAGACGGATATTGCCTAAGAAGAGGGCAATTTGAAGCACTGTTTACAGTTACACTTCATTCAAAGTATTCAACTGTGTTATGTTTTTTCGTCTCCAGAAGACTGGTAACATGACTTTCTTTACTGACTGCTACACCAGGAACTTTCGCTTTACCGGAGTATCTCTGCATTTTCGACACAGGAACATAATGATAAACCCATTATTTTACCCCTTTGTAAATTTTTTTTTTATTAAATCATGCTTTTCTGTGTACACATTTTTCTGAAACTTTTAAACGTCTTGCACTTCTCACTCAGAAGATCTTTTTTAATTGCTGTTATTTTGAACTGTATTAAACTAATATTCTTGCAACCATAAAATTGTTGTTTCATCCTAACTGTCACGTGATGGCTCACGGAGACGAGGAGGTGGGAATGATACTCTCCCCCCGTTGAACTAAAATTATCTAGCAGTCAAAAAGTGACCGTTAGAAATGAATGTGGGTCACACAGATGTTTGCACCTAAGTGACCTTGGGTCGCCGGACATCGGAAGGGGAAAGAGAAAATGAAGCCAAATGATTGGTGGGGGGACCCCAAACAGAAGTGGGGTTCCCTTCCCCTCAACGGAAGTAAATACAAAAAAAGGAAGTTTTTGAGCAAGTCTGGTGGCAGACGGACGATAGCCATTTTACTCCGGGCTAAAGACAAAAAGACTAACTGAGACATGGAGGACTCCTAAATCTTTCAAGCCAGCATTAAAAACAGTACAAAGTCTATTAGCCCGTGAAAGAAGAGAAATTCTCCAGTGGAACCCCGTCAAAAAAATAAGATAAGTAACTTCGGGACATTTTTCCGTTACACCCAAATTTTGTTTACCACTCTCTCTCAATTTGAAAAAGGATAAAAGCCAGGAAAAGACAGTTATATTCATGGACTATCCTATTATATATTTTTGACACTTTGAACATATATATGTATATAACCGTAGTAAAGAACCTATGTGTTTTCATTTTTACCATGTGGTCTATGTTATTATTCCATGCTTTCCTTTCAGCTTCTATTCGCCTTATATTATCTTGCTTAGAACTGTCCTACTAATTCCTAAAGTATCACACGGGAAACCGGAGTTGCCGACCGTAGCAATATTAATATTATTACAACTAAGACCTATAGGCCCGTATTCTTCAATTATCTAAGGGAAAGAAGTTTAGTGGCCTGGTGGGTGTGTGATAGTGTGAAATTTTGGACCCCTTTGCCAGCGGTGGCCAGTCTGGCCCTAAATTATTCCCTCACGTAATATGCCAGTTCTTATCTGCCTGAGAAAAGATAAGCGAGGAGGTGTCACGTGATGGCTCACGGAGACGAGGAGGTGGGAATGATACTCTCCCCCCGTTGAACTAAAATTATCTAGCAGTCAAAAAGTGACCGTTAGAAATGAATGTGGGTCACACAGATGTTTGCACCTAAGTGACCTTGGGTCGCCGGACATCGGAAGGGGAAAGAGAAAATGAAGCCAAATGATTGGTGGGGGGACCCCAAACGGAAGTGGGGTTCCCTTCCCCTCAACGGAAGTAAATACAAAAAAAGGAAGTTTTTGAGCAAGTCTGGTGGCAGACGGACGATAGCCATTTTACTCCGGGCTAAAGACAAAAAGACTAACTGAGACATGGAGGACTATTAAATCCTTCAAGCCAGCATTAAAAAGGAGTTTTTGGGCATGGGATTAGTCAATTCCCCCCCCCACAGACCTAATATGGTGTCTCGTCCGGGGATATTTTAATCTTTTATTCCTGACCCCAGACCTTTTATGGGGGCTCGTTTCCGGAATGATTATTATAAATAATATTTATTGCTAGTAGTCGTGTGACAATTCCTGCCGTTTAAATCTACCCTGGGAGACCGTGAAAAAAAAAAAAAGGAATATTGTTGAAACAGTCAAATTACTTGTTGATATAACTGTTTGGAAAAATTAAAGAAAAAATGGACAAAATAGAGAACTTTTTAAAAGAACCCTCCATGGAAAAGTTGGAGAGGCTGAGAAAAAGCGAGATAATAAAAATTGGCGAGAAGCTTGAGTTAAATGTTCAGAATTCTATGAGAAAGCATGAACTCGTGAGAGAAATAGCAAGGCACATGGTGGACGAAAATGTGTTCGAGGAAGCAGTATTAGAAGAGCTACCAACGGAAATGATAAGAATGACTCCAGAAGAAATTGAACTGGAGAAAATTAAAATACAAGCACAAATGGAACTACAGAGAAATAAAATGGAACTGGAGAAAATAAAAATTCAGCAAGAAACAAGGCTGCGAGAAGTCGACTTGGCAATAAGAGGACGCAAAGAAAGCCATGACAGTTTCGAAGTAACGAAGCACGCGAGGCTAGTCCCAAAATTTGAAGAAGCCAACGTGGACGGATACTTCGCACATTTTGAGCGAACCGCGCTAAATCTTGGATGGCCGAAAGAATGCTGGTCGATGCTACTCCAAACTGTGCTGACAGGAAAAGCACAGAGAGCATATGCAACTCTGCCCACAGAAAATTGCGCCGACTATGATTTGGTGAAGGCAGCGGTTCTTAAAAGCTTCGAATTGGTTCCAGAAGCTTATAGACAGAAATTCCGAACACAAAGAAAAACTGAAAACCAGTCTTATGTGGAATTTCTGAGAGGAAAGGAGAACGCGCTGGACAAGTGGTGTGACTCTAAGAGGATAGACGGAGATGCTGAGAAACTCCGGCAGCTAATATTAGCTGAAGAATTTTTAAACTGTGTGCCAGAAGAAGTCAGGGTTCACCTAAGTGAAAGAAAAACTGACGTGACCTATGAAATGGCCACACTAGCAGACGAATACATCCTCACACACCGAAAAACAAAGGAAAAAACGTTCACGGGAAGTAAAGTGAAATTCAAAGCTGAATTAAGTCCTGAAGGAAGACCTAAGGAAGGAAATAGAAGGACCTTCCAAAGTAGCAGCAGAACAGTGGTCTGCTACAAATGCGGAAAGGCTGGTCACATAGCCATAAGGTGTCAGCTAGGAAAAGGTCCTGAAAGAAACCAGACCCAGCCGAGAAAACCTCAAGGAGCTGTAACAACACCTAGAGGGAACCAATCCTATCGACCCTGGACGAAAAAAGGGATGATAAGAGGCCCACATGGAGGGCCAGTGAAAGTCTCAATTTTACGAGATACCGGAGCATCTCAGTCGTTACTTCTACGAAGTAAATTACCTAAAGGGGTAATAGAAGCAACACGTGAGACTGTGATGATAGAGGGTATCGGCGGAAAGAGGGTAAAAATACCGCTGTGTAAAATAACCCTAAAGTCCCAGTGGAAAGATGGACCAATTAAAGTTGGTGTGGTAGACAAACTACCTATGAGAGGAATTTCCCTTATACTGGGAAATGAAGTAAAAACTAAAAAGTGTCACCCGAAAAAGATGGCGAAAATAAGCGCCATAAATGAAGAAAGAAAGATGGCGAGGATGAACTCCAAACATGGAAAGAAGTTGGCGAAAATGAGCGCCAAAAATGAAGAAAGAAAGATGGCGAGAACGAACGCCAAGCATGGAGACAAGATGGCGGCTGAGCCACGTGGGCGGCACAAACGACATGGTCGCTCGCAGAGGGAGAAAGTGGAAAGGAAAGAAGTGAACCTTCCACCCCTCAATAAACAAGAAGATGAAAGGACCAGTCGTCAGAAAAAGGATGAAGGTCCAACGAATATTAGGAATAAATTCCCTAATACTTATCGAGAGGATAAGAGGAAAATAAGAGGACCCTCACAAGTGGCTACGAAGGAAGAATTTAAGAAGGGCGACGAAGTCCTGCTACTATCATCAAATAAAGGACCACACTGTGATGGACGATACATAGGTCCCTACGTAATATCACAGAGAATAGACAAGAGGACATATAGAATTGATACCAACGAGGGAAAGAAGAAGACACAAGTGTGTCACACAAACAAATTGAAGAGATATGTCCGTCAAGAAGGCCCACCTCGAAAAATTAAGAACTCGGAAATGCCGAATAAACTCGAGGAAAAATTAGGCCAGTTGTCTGTTTCAGAGAGAGAGGGCTTAGAAAAATTAATAAAAAAGTACCCAAGTTTATTTCTCTAACGCCCCACGAAAATGTAGTAGCAGAATATTCTTTCATAGTTGTTGAGAGAAAGAAAGAGAGAGAGAGAGAAACTAAAGGAAATGAGGAATTCTCGTCCCCAATGTTGAAATATGAGATGGACGAGAAAGCTGTGCGTCAACAAGTGACGAATAGGGGAAAGAGAGAAAAAAAAAGGAAGTTTCTTCCCCCAGAGCTTAATAACCAAGCTTATAAAGTCGTCAGAAGTGACGAAGAAAGAAAGAAAGAAAGAAGGGCTTACCTCCTCAAGGTTTGAAAAATGATACGGCCAAAAGCCGAGAGAGAAAAAGAAAGAAAGGAAAACGAGATTAAAGAAAAAGAAAAGGGAGAGAGAGAGAGAAAGAAAGAGAAGTGAAATTGTTTTCCCCTATAGTGAAAATTAGGAAGGACGAAAAAAGGAAAAAGGAAAGAATTCGTCAAAGCGTGAAGACGAAAGGGGATGAAAGAAAAGTAAAGTGAGAAAAAAAAAAAAAAGTGAAAGGAAAGGAGAAAGAACAGTGAATTGAATTGCCTTTTTTTTTCTATGGTATTTCTATTCATCTCCCTTTCTTCTCTTAAGCGGGGAGGTGTCACGTGATGGCTCACGGAGACGAGGAGGTGGGAATGATACTCTCCCCCCGTTGAACTAAAATTATCTAGCAGTCAAAAAGTGACCGTTAGAAATGAATGTGGGTCACACAGATGTTTGCACCTAAGTGACCTTGGGTCGCCGGACATCGGAAGGGGAAAGAGAAAATGAAGCCAAATGATTGGTGGGGGGACCCCAAACAGAAGTGGGGTTCCCTTCCCCTCAACGGAAGTAAATACAAAAAAAGGAAGTTTTTGAGCAAGTCTGGTGGCAGACGGACGATAGCCATTTTACTCCGGGCTAAAGACAAAAAGACTAACTGAGACATGGAGGACTCCTAAATCTTTCAAGCCAGCATTAAAAACAGTACAAAGTCTATTAGCCCGTGAAAGAAGAGAAATTCTCCAGTGGAACCCCGTCAAAAAAATAAGATAAGTAACTTCGGGACATTTTTCCGTTACACCCAAATTTTGTTTACCACTCTCTCTCAATTTGAAAAAGGATAAAAGCCAGGAAAAGACAGTTATATTCATGGACTATCCTATTATATATTTTTGACACTTTGAACATATATATGTATATAACCGTAGTAAAGAACCTATGTGTTTTCATTTTTACCATGTGGTCTATGTTATTATTCCATGCTTTCCTTTCAGCTTCTATTCGCCTTATATTATCTTGCTTAGAACTGTCCTACTAATTCCTAAAGTATCACACGGGAAACCGGAGTTGCCGACCGTAGCAATATTAATATTATTACAACTAAGACCTATAGGCCCGTATTCTTCAATTATCTAAGGGAAAGAAGTTTAGTGGCCTGGTGGGTGTGTGATAGTGTGAAATTTTGGACCCCTTTGCCAGCGGTGGCCAGTCTGGCCCTAAATTATTCCCTCACGTAATATGCCAGTTCTTATCTGCCTGAGAAAAGAACTCTGAACAGGACTTATTTCTGTAGGGGATCAAGTGCCAACCTGCCCCGTCTTCACACGTGCGAAAAATAAAGTCCCGTTTCGGGATTTTAGACAATTTCCCCGTCACACTAACCATTTAAAATCTATGCAGAGTTTGTAACGATGGAAAAAATTCTGAAAAAAATTGCTTTTTAAAAAACCTTGTTATTTAGCAAACGACCCTTGTATATGGAATATATCCTTTAAAGGGTAATTGTTTGATCATATGATATATAATACTACTAAATTGATTTGGAAGTATTGATACTACAACAATAATCTCAGTTTTTCCAATAAAAAATACACCTACTGTGCCAGGTTATCTAAACTTATATAGCTAATAAAAGACTGAATAAGCAAATTTCTCATAATAAAGTATGATTAGGGAAAAGAGACTAAACTTTTGAAGGAGATAATAAAAAAACAGTAGACTCTGTCTGGCAGAGAAATTATATATGGTTGAATATGCCGGAGAAAAGGAGAGAAAGAGAAAAAAAGAAAAAAAAGTTGATTGATTTCTAAATGTTGACATATTAATAAATTTCGTCTGTGTCATTTATTAACTGGTTGATTTCATAATTTATTTTACTGTATTTGGACTACTCATAGTTTTAATATGAATATTTCTTTCGCGTGCGTTTCACGTGAACAAACATTATACAACGTAACAAATTCCTCACAGCATAAAAACAGTTGATTTGACTTTTTTTAAGGCTCCGCTTGGTGATTGAGTGATCCATATTGATCTAAAGATAAAAAACTAACATAATTTCAATATCTTAAATTTTAGACTGGTGCTACCATTTTAGCATCTGCATTAATTTATGACCTTTTTCATAGCGTTTTCTTAAATATATATATAGACATAGATAGATAGATAGATAGATAGATAGATTGTAATTTATTTATGGAGTGGAAACTTGGCATAGCGTACTACATTCATCCCAACGAATTACTTATCCAATGGTCCGAAATACTTTGTGTTTGTAGACACAAGAAAAAGTGGCTACTTGGTAGATAAGTCACGATATATTTTACCTTATCTATTACTTATTTCTTTTATTTTCTTATTTCTTTATTTTTATCTATGTATTGTTCATATGAAATTTTTATTCTTCCAATTGATTTTTTAATCCCCAAAAATATAGTTTGGTCTAACCTCCTTTGGTTGTAAATGTCCTGATGATCTGTTTAGTTGAAATCTTGGTAGATTTTTCTGACTCTTAACGCATTCACATATATATATATATATATATATATATATATATATATATATATATATGTATATATATATATATGTGTGTGTGTGTGTGTGTGTGTGTGTGTGTGTGTGTGTGTGTGTGTGTGCAAGAAAGCGCAAGTACAGAGTAATGTATGAATTAAAAAAATATTTTCGTGTTTATGAAGTGACCGTGAATCCATTTGGAACGAACGTAAAAACCGTCCGAAACATTAAGGGTTACAAGAGCTTTTGACTGTGCGTCAACCCATTTCCAAGATTAGTACAATTTACTTTTATTGCATCTCAATTTTTATTGTCTCAAATTATTAAAAGAATAATGTAAACCAGCTTTTCACTTATCTACTATGTGTAGTTTTTTTTAAAACGAATTTGGCTTTGGTCTTCACAGCTTTAGTTTATATTTGTGCGATATTCTTGATTTGAACGAAGAAAATGTTCGGCACTGAAACACAGAATGTGTATATATATATATATATATATATATATATATATAACTGGGTGTATCTCCAAAATCGGGAGTTTTATTCATATAAGGTAAAGTTTGATAATGTTCTATCGATTATGCATTGAGTCCGTCATGAACAAGCCTGCTGATTATTTTCAGTATATATATATACATATATATATATATATATATATATATATATATATATATATATATATAAAGGAGCTGTTATTAAATGAGACAAATTACAGCCAAAAATTTTCCTCTTGAAAAATGGAGGCAAATATGTTATATACCCAGGATGTATGGCAAAAGAGTTAGAAAGTGAACACCATTCTGTCAACGAGACTTGGCGATGATGCTGCTGTTGATATTAATCAACTACCTTGTGGAAAACACAGGATATCCTTAATTTAGAGCAAATTATCGAACTTCCGCTCATACAAATAAAGTTCCTTATTCATTGATCAACCCCTTAGTATATATATATATTTATATATATATATGTTATTGATGCTAATAGGATGTAGAAACCAAAGTGTAAGTGAATTCAAAAGAAAAAAAAACTTTCCTCCTGGAAGCAGACCAGAATTTCCCCTATACCGCACGACATTTTCCACATTCATTAAAATTATTCTCCCATGAAGTCAATAATCTTGTTTTGCTGAATGTTTTTAACGCCTTATCTTTGCATTCACTTTCTTTCTTACGCCTAAACATCTACTAATTAATGAGTGTAAACAAATAATAAAGATGAGACCTTAAGTTTGGGTACGGAATAAAACTGGAATGGAATGTTTATAGAGTTCACTTGAACAATATAAGCTGTTATAACTTCGTAATATAATCACTAACTCAGTAACTTCAGAACCCTGGTTCATCCAGTACGGAAGATGCGAGTTCGAGTCCCGCCAGAGTCATAATCTTACTTCCGGATTTCAGCCGTTTACCGATTGCCATATGGATACAGTCGAATATATTAGTATAAAAATACTCCAGAAATTTATAAAAGACAAAGTTAATTATAAATGAGACGACAACAGGCATCATTCTAATTTCTATGTAAAAACAAACAAAAAAAAAAAACGAAAAAGAATAAAACTAATTTTGATGAAGATAACGTATAGCTGTATTTTGAAGTTCTGATAATTGGAGACAAATAAGAGCTTAGATAAGGCTGAAGTACTTTTCTTATAAACAGTTGAAACATTCTGATACAGAAATGTCTGATAAGCGAAAGAGCGTAAAGTATGAAGCCATTTTTCAAGTCGAACGTGTTGGTGAACACTAGTCTATCAATAAAAAGGTACGTCGTTACAATGTGGACAAAGAATGTACAGATACTACGTATGAAAGCACTCCTGCAAAATATAAAAAACATCGGAATACAAAGAGATTTCTTAGACGAACACACTTCGAAATAAAGTCAATATTGGTTGGAAAGATGATTAAATGACTAAAGGTGTTATTTTCAGAAGCATGCATTGAATTCATTCGCATAAAATTATTCAAGTAAGCGAGGCAGTCTATTCCCAATCAGTCCTTCACTCGTTATTAAGTATCAACTATTAGTGAGGTATTGTAGGTTATTGAATTCATTATACTGTAGGAATTAATTTTTTAAATGTCCTTATGATTTACATAAATTTTAATTTGAGTTTAACATTAAAAAACTTTTTTTTGAATCTGATTACGCGTAAATCACTGAAGTGCCCGTGGTGTAATTGGTATCGTCGTAGGAAACTGACACGGCGACACGAGTTCAAACCCTGGAAGAGACTGATTGCATTTCACATAGCACTAATACCCTTGGGAAAGGTATGAATCCAATTATTCTCCTTCCAGCTATAGGTAAATAATAGGACAGACTTGGTTCTTCAGCCTTGTTGAGGCAACTAGTCTAGGAGAAGGAAAACTCTGAATTCAAATCTGTTAAACTCCGCTTAAAAATGACCTTGTGTCATATCCTACCCGAGCGGAGGGGTTGGTAAATATGGTAAATCACTGATGTCATTCTATGCTGTATATGCTAATTCGAAAAAAAAGCTGAAAATTTTCTCAATATATATATATATATATATATATACGAGGATCATTAAATAAATTTCCAGATTTATTTCGTATGGACACTTTTATTGATAGTACACACATGAAACTCTACTCCCCTCGAAGTAATCTCCTCCGGCTGCAATGTACTTGTACCGTTCCAACAACTTCTGGAAGCCCCCATGGAAGTCCTCTTGTGTGAGCGAGTCAATGACCTTCGTCACAGCCTCTTTCATCTCCTCAATTGTCTCATAACGATAGCCTCTGAGCTTAGGGAATAATTAAAAGTCACAGGGAGCAAGGCAAGAACTATTGGGAGGCTGAAGAACTGTCTTGATGCCAAACTTGGTCAAATGGTCTGTGACAAGGATGGAGTTGTGAAGTGGTGCATTTTCCTGGTAGAAATGTCACTGACTCGATTTGAAAATTGCTGGCCTCTTCCGACGGAATCTCTTCCTGAACTCCCTTAAAACCTCAACATAGGAACCCTAACAGTAACCCTAAACCTTTGGCCAATTAACCCTGGTGCATTGACTTCCTTACCCCACACCTCTCATTCTCTCACAGAATCCCTGCCTTCCTTGAATCTTTTATGCCACTCGAAAACTGATGCTCGATTCATGCAAGATGGTCGAAAGCAGTCTGAAGCATTCCATACGTTTCTGTGGCATTTTTCCAAGTTTAAAACAGAATTTAGTTGCATATCTTTTTTCTAAAGTCCAGATTGCATTTTTGAAATTCACCAGCTGTGACAATCATGCTTTAGTAGGGTGTATTCTAGTTGCTGCTGTAGCTGTTCATTTGAACCTGAAATCATAAAATTGGTCAGTCATCTCATGATAAAATTGGTCAGTCATCTCATCAATAACGTACTGAATTTTCAAGATTCTACGACAATTCTAAATGCCTGTACAAAAAAGTCTGGAAACTTATTGAAGAAACCACATATATATATATATATATATATATATATATACATATATAAGTAAAGTTGTAAAGTTGGCGACTGTAATCGAGGGTGACCCGAAGGCTCCATTTTCAATAGCTACAACACGAGGTGAAGGGGAGGGCACTACTCCTTTCCCTTGATTGCTCCACTTTACCCTTCATACGTACCTTATAAAACTGAGTGTTAAGCAAGGAGGTATCAAGTGCCATTTTTTAAAAAGTTTTTGATATGACTCGACCTGGGATTGAACCCTGATCTCCCGGACCATTGATGAACACTCTACCCACTGGGACAATAGATAGAATTGTTTGTAAATAAGCTAGATTTCATTTGTTTGCACATTGTTAAATGGTTTCAAGTATTGCTTTTATTCCTTGCGCGCAGCAGAATGGTTTCAAGTATTGCTATTTAACAATAATAATTCTATTCAATGTTAATAATAATCCCTAATAAAAGATTTCAGTCATTGATATCAATCATTAATAAATATATTCAACATTAATCATTCGTTTACACATAGTTAAATGGTCTCCTGTCTCTGCTAGATCATATTATCAATTTAATTTTACATTAATCGCTTGTTGGCACCCAGTTGTATGATTTCAAGTAAAGAAAAATAATTAAATAGTTCTACTTAGCCCATATATCGGACCCTAACAGAATCATTTAAAATGAGAGTGAACCAAGGAGTAATGGTATTAAAGAGATGTTTAACATTCCCTAAAGATTCATTGCCTCATCATCTCATGCAGTTGAAAGTCATATGCAGGACACTCGTTTAGGATTCCTTACTTCATTGAAAAGATGCAGTTGCCAAATGCTACAGCCCCAACAGACTGGCCTAATAATAATAATGATAATAATAATGATAATCATATGGCAACTGATTGGGTGTTACAAGCAACAAAATCTTACAAGAGAAAATGTAGACATGGTTACGCAAGGCAAACACGCAGAGAAAATGAATCTCTTCGAATATAAGTACAAAAACATGCCAGAAGGACTAATTCAGTTGTAGCAGAAACTGTTATTTTGTAGCAGAATTGCAAAAGAAGGTTATGTAGTGAGAGAGATGAAACATTTAATCGCATAATAAGCAGGTTTAGCAAACAAGCGCAAAAACATGATTAGACTAGACAAGACAGGGTGGCTAAGGTGATCTACCGGGAATTATGCAAGAAACTGAAGTTTGAGCACATTACCAAATGGTACACGCACAAATCAGAATCCGTCCTCGACAATGAGACGCATAAAATTCTTTATTATTTTGAGATACAAGCAGATCACCTAATCCCGGCAAGATAATTAACAAAAAACAAAAGAAAACCTGCCGTATTGCGGGCTTTGCCGTGGACCACTGATTAAAAATCAGAGGAAGCGAAAAGAGAGACAAGTATTTGGATCTGCCAGAGAACTGAGAAGGCTGTGGACCATGAAAGCAACGGTAATGTCAGTTGTAATCAGCGCACTTCGAACGATCTCCAAAGGATTGGTAAGGGGCTAAAACAGTTGGAAATTGGAGGACGAATCGTAACCATGCAAGATATAGTATTGTTGAGAACATCCAGGATACTTAGAAGAGTCTTGGAGACCCGAAAAGATTTACTGTCACCCAGACCCCAGTGAACAACCATCACCTAAGCCTGTTGTGAGGAACACGCAATAATAATAATAATAACGAACGAGGACGGATTAGATCCATCAGAAACAATACTAACAACATGATGGACAACAGAATGACAATAACTAGGATACAAAAATGGGAAAAAAGCAACTTTAGGGACGTTTTAAACGACTAATAAACAACATCTCACTCGACAAAACCTGGACCTGGCTAAGAAAAGGAGACTTTAAAAGAGAAATATTCTCCTAATAGCAGCACAAAACAACGCCAAAAGAACCAATCATACCAACACGAGAATAGATAAGACTAAAAAAAAGGCAAATGTAGCCTGTGTAGTGACAGAAATTAAACGATCAATTACATGATAAGTGAATGCAGCAAATTAGCACAGAAAGAGTACCAGACTAGACACGACTGGGTGGGAAAGGTGATTCACTAGGAAATGTGCAAGAAATTTAAATTGACCATACGAACAAATGGTATATGCAAAACCCAGCATCTGTCGAAGGAAATGACAGACATAAACTCCTATGGGACATACATACAGATCACCTAATCTCGGCCAAAAGACAAGATAATATAATAATCAACAAAAAAAAAAGAAACAGAGAATTTGTCAAATTGTCGACTTTCCTGTCCCGGTAACCCTTGAATAAAAGTGAAATAATGTGAAAAGAAGGATAAGTACAAAGAGCTTGCAAAAGAATTGAAAAAACAATGAAATATGAGGGTGACAATTGTACCAATTGTGATTGGTGCTTTTGGCACAGTAACTAAAGGATAATTAAAGGGTCTGGAGGACTTGGAAGTTGGCGGACGAGTGGAGACCATCCAAACGACAGCATTATTGGAAACAGCCAGAATATGAGAAAAGTCCTATAGACTTGAGGAAACTTGCTGTCACTCAAAATCCAGTGAAGAACCATCAGCGTTAGCTGATGTGAAAAACTCTAAAGGAATAAATAATAAATAATGTGAAAAGAAGGATTATTACCTCGACTTTGCTAGGGAATTGAAAAAACTATGGAACATGAAGGTGATGATTATAGCAATCATGATTGGTGCATTAGGTACAGTAACTAAAGGATTATTAAAGGGACCGGGGGACTTGGAAGTTGGGGGAAGAGTGGGGACCATCCAAACAACAACATTGCTGGGAACGGCTAGAATACTGAGAAGACACCTGGAGACGTGAGGACACTTGCTGTCACTCAAAGTCCAGTGAAAGACCATCAGCTAATGCTGATGTGAAAAACTCTCAAGGAGTAAATTATAACAATTAGATGCAGTTTAGTGTTATATTCACGAAACCTTTTTTTACGAGGGGCATTTTTTTACCACTCGACAATGGATAGAGTTTGCATATTCAAAGCTTCGCTGACATGGTAGTTTCTTTTTTTGAGCAATAAAATATTGTTTCATGATGTTCCTCTTTAATTCTTATCTAAAGTGATGAGAAACAAATTGCCTGCTTGTTCCATACTTCATAAGAAATTGGATAAGTAATGATATCAATACGCCCGTGGTTTGAGAATAAAAAAAAGCATGTGTTTTACATTTTTCAACATGATTTTCTTTCTTTTCAAAGTACGTAATTGGGCGATGAATATTTATCACTTGAATCGAGGAATACACAATTGTTTACAAATAAGCTTTGTCTAAAAGAACAACATACGAATATTTTCTTTCTTCTTTTGAACAGCTTTGTAGAGAGATATGGCGTTCATTTACAAGGCGTATATAAAGATATAAAGCCACGTATCTGTGTGCCTATATGCTATGCTAATCTGTGTCTTATTGAATTATGACGGATTATTTGTTCTTTAGTACCCCAATAAACATGAAAGAATTCTCAAGTCAGATAGGAAGCGTGAAAGATGACAGAATAGAAAGTTGAGAAGAGATAAGACGTTGTTTGGTGAAAGAAATCGGAGAAAAATATAGACACGACCATAAAAAAAATGAAATGAGCGGATCAGAAGAATTAATAAGAAAATTATGTGGGGAAAAACGAAAATTAAGTTAGAGAGAGACAGAGAGAGAGAGAGAGAGAGAGTCTGTGTTTGTATTTGTGTGCGTGCGCGTGTGTGTATCAGGAAGATGACGATGTGCCACCTTTGTTTTGACATTTGAAATTCAAAAAATGGAACCGTGTGTTTAATTTCGGATACACTTCAGTAAAAAAAAAAAAAAATAACGGGAAATACAGTAACTAAATAAAATCAATTAAAGACGTGCCTAAAATCTCACTGTAGCTATTTGAAACATTAGGA
This sequence comes from Sepioteuthis lessoniana, assembly GCA_963585895.1. Taxonomy (NCBI): domain Eukaryota; kingdom Metazoa; phylum Mollusca; class Cephalopoda; order Myopsida; family Loliginidae; genus Sepioteuthis; species Sepioteuthis lessoniana. Next base: position 89,069,398 of record OY757912.1, read on the forward strand.
GTAAACATAAACGAATGCTATTTTTTAAAAACATATGAGTTTTCTTTGCCAGTGTTAATTGGAATTTTTTCTACTGAAGTCTGAGTGACTGAGAGCCTCTTCAGGTTTACAGGACGCTTCGCAATATCCAGTCTTATCTGAATCATGACGTGTTCTGGGTGGTCTCAATTCTTCCTCTCTATATCCTGATCAACCAGTCTCTTTTCGAGGGATTTTCGAACCGTTCCAAGAGCTACAACAATAATTGGTATCACCGTCTATATTACGCTCTGCATATATTTCTGGTCTGTGGTAAGATCTAAGTATTTTCACGTTTTATATTTTCGCTCTAAGATCCATGGGAATGGCAAAATCCACTAGATGAAAATGTATGTCCTCAGGTAAATCAATACTTGATCTGATCTTCTGGCTGAGATTTGGTGATCCATTCGTATCATACTGTTCTAGTGGGTTGTATAGATCATATTTTCTAGGACAGATTCTGGTTTGTGCATATGCAATTTGACTGTATGATTACATTTTAATACTTTGTACCATTCCTAAGGATATGATTTTAATATTTATTTATTATTATTAGTATGATTATCAGGGAAAGGAGTGGCACCCTTCCCAACACCCCAATGTAGTTGCTATTGAAAAAGGAGCCTTTGGGTCACTCACGACAACGATTGTCCACAACTTTTTATTATTATTATTATTATTATTATTATTATTTACTCCTTGAGAGTTTTTCACATCAGCGTTACCTGATGGTCTTTCACTGAAGTTTGAGAGACAGCAAATATCCTCAATAGCAATTTGGATGGTCCCCACTCATCTTGTTATTACCATGTCCTCCAGTCCCTTTAATAATCCTTCGGTGACAGTACCAAGAGCACCAATTGCAATCGGTATAAACATCACTTTCATGTTCCATAGTTTTTTCAATTATCTAGCAAGGTCCAGGTACCTATCCTTCGTTTCACTTTTTTCAGTTTTATTCTGTAGTCAGCCGGGACTGCAAAGTCCACAATTTTGCAAGTTCTCTCTTTTTTTTTTTTTTTTTTTTTTTTTTTTTGTCGACTACTGTAAGATGTGGTCGTCTGGCAGAGATTAGGTGATCCATTTTTGTGATAAAATCCCAGTGGAACTTATGTGTTCCATTCTCCAGGACAGTCGGTGGGTTATACAAGCATCATTTTATTCGTATGATCAAATTTAAATTTCTTACGCAATTCGCAGTGGATCACCTTGCACTCCCAGTCGCGTTTAGTCTGATATATTTCAGTACCAATTTGCTGCATTCGCTTTTGATGTGATTGATCGTTTTGTCTCTCTCACCACATAATCTGTATTTACTGTTTTGTTGCATCTTATCTTTTCTTGCTTTGATATGACTGGTTCTTATGGCCTTGTTTTGTACGGATATAAGGAGTGATTCAGTTTTTCTTCTATGGTTTCCTTTTCTTAGCCACGTCCCTTTTTTTTCGCGGGAGATGTTGCTCATTAGTCGCTTAAAACATCCGTAGAGTTGCTTTTCTTTTCATCTTTCTCTGGTTATTGACATTCTGTTGGTCCTCGTGTTGTCAGTATTATTTCCGGTTGCTGTAATCAGTCTTTACCTACGCTTTTCTATGTATTCAAGTCGTTGTATTGATGTGTCGACGCTGTCTTCAATTCTGGCAAATCCTCTTTTGCCTTTTTTCTTCGTGCATACATTCAGTCAACGTCATCTCTGGAATGTAATGTTTTATGCATGGTCATTAGTTTTGAAGTTTTTTTGTTCATTTGTTTAAGTTTATCTCGGGTCAAATACAAGAATGGTCCCGAATATCTTTGGAGGGTACAGCCCAGGTATTTATTCCTTCGATAACCTTATCTATTTATTCTCTAAATAGTTGTGTCTCAAGTAGCTTACTAGTTCTCTTGGGATACTCTTTCTTAAATTTTCTTTTATCTTTTCTTGTTTGGTGGTGTCAGCATCCAAGATCCATAAGTATTTGTTGGTTTCCTTTTCTCCGAGCATTCTTGTTTTGCCTTGGTTTGGTAGTTCCATTCCGTCTGTCATGCATCGTTTGCTACTTTTAATTACTAGCATGGCACATTTTTCTATGCCAAGTTCGACTCCTATGTCATGGTTGTATATTCCCAAAACGTTTATTACAGTTTCCTATCCTTTTTCATTTTTTGCAAACAATTTGATGTCGTCCATGTACATGAGGTAGTTGATCTTTTCCTGTGACTTACTAAGTTTGTATCCAGTTGGGCATTTTCTGAGTACGTGGTTATGTGACATTATCGCAATTATGAATAGTAATGGTGATAGTTCACCATCTTGGAATATTCCTCTTTGGATCTTTGCTTTAGGTAAGCTTCTTCCTCCTGCTGTCAATTCCACTTTCCAGGTTTTTATGGTTATGTCGATAAAGTTTATGATTTCATGTGATATTTTGTACATTTTTAGATAGTTTATAATCTAGCTTAGGAGGTATATTGATTAAATGATAAATAACGGTTTCAAGCTAACAAAGAAAAGAAGCAGAAGGTACCTCGTACAAACAATTACGGATGCCGTGTACGCCCATGACATAGCGCTTCTGGCAAATACACCTGACCAAGCTGAAACCATGCTACATAGTCAGGAACGACCAGCAGCAGGCATAAGGGTACATGGTAATCCACACAAGACGGAATATGTGAGCTTTAATCAAAGAGGTGACATCTCTATACTCAACTGTAGCTCTGTGAAACTAGGAAACAACTTCACCTACCTAGGAAGCAATGTCTCGTCAACAGAAACAGAAATCAACACACGACTAGCAAAGGCATGGATAGCTATCGATAGACTATCGGTCACATGAAAGTCAGACCTGACCGATAAAATGAAACGCATTTTTTTCCAAGCAGCGGTCGTGTCTATATTGCTGTATGGAAGCACTACACAGACGCTAACTAAACGTATGGAGAAAAAGCTTGACGGCAACTACACAATAATGCTGCGAGCAATATTAAACAAGTCCTGGAGGAAGCACCCCACAAAGCAGCTGCTCTATGGCTACTTACAGCCAATCACGAAAACTATCCAAGTTAGACGAACCAGACATACAGGACACTGCTGGAGAAGTAGGAACGAACTCATTTGTGACGCACTCCTGTGGACCCCTTCAAATAGATGAGCAAAGACAGGACGACTAGCTAGAACCTACATACAACAGTTCTATGTCGATACAGGATGTAGTTTGATGACCTGCCGGAAGTGATGGACGATAGAGAAGGGTGGGGGTAAACTGACAGAGATATCCGTGCTGATAGCGCAACATGATGATCATGATGATGATTATCCAGCTTTGTGAGAATATATCATATGCCTTTTTCTTTTCAATGCAGACCATAACTACATTATTCCGTCTGGTCTTGCTCTCATTAAGGATGTGCTGATCAATGTAGAGCAGTTCTCCTGTGCCTCTGGATCCTTTACGGCATCCTTTCTGTTCTTCAAGGAACAACCCATTGCTTGTTTGTGAGAAATAAATATCTCCCATTGTTTGTGCCGTTTGTATTTGTCATATTATAGTTAGGCATACGATGGATCTCTTGTTGTTTGGGGTAGTTCCTTTGAGGAGGAGTCTTTTTGGATTAATGTGTTCTTTCCTTTGGTCATCCATTCGAGTTGTGTCCTTCTTGTAGGCATCTGTTCATTTCGAATGCTAGTCTGTCACGAATGGTGGTGAATTTCTCGAATCCATGTATTCAATTATGGCCTGGAGTTTACCAACTTGGTATTTTTTTGTGTCGTTTAGAGTTGAGCTATGTGTATTTCTGCTTTCGGTCCTTCTTCGAGTCCTTCTAAATGTTTTGGCATGTTGCCTATCCATTTGGCTGTTTTGAGATTTCCCTTGGTTGCCATATTTTTTCCAAACTTTTTCTGTTTTTATCGCACCTGGTGTTACCATATCTCCCCCTACTTGTTGGTAAAATTTTCTTACACTGTTTTTGAATATCCTGTTTTGTACGTATTTTTTACCCTTTCTCGCTATCTTTTTAATCTTCCTTTTTCGACATTACTTTCTGGTTTATTTCCTCAAATTTTATTGATTTTTCTTGTATTTTGTTTTCTTTTTTTTTCCTAGCATGTTCCAGTGCTTTTCCTTTGTTTTATCATTTTGGCCTGTTTTAGTAGATTTCTTATTTGCATTTCCAGTTGAATTTCCCATCCTGGTTTTAATGTTTTACTCGTATTCTTTAAGGGAACCCTAATTTTAACACAAACTAATCTCACGCCCGCATAGATAAGTTAATGGAATTTAGTTTTCTTTTTTTTTTATTGATATTTATGTTCATACTTAATTTATTTTTTTCTGTTTCTGTCTTGACTATTCTCCATTCTATGTTTCTTAGCGATGGTATGGTAGTCTCTTTTTCATTCATAAATCTCTTTAAATTTTCTGCATTTTTTTTTTTAGTTCATGTATTAGTGTTTGCTCTGTGTAGTTTGAGTGTTTGCTGGTTCTATTTTCAAAAGTTGGCGGTTCATTTCGGTTAGACTGTTTATGCTTTCCAATACTTGGTGTGGCTATTATTATATTAGCGCCTTGTTTATTATTTGTTTTTTAGTGTCTTTTTAGTATTTCAGTGTCAGAAAACCAACCTTTATCTATTATTCAGCTAACTTTGTGAATATTTGGCTTGTTGTCTGACAATCAACGCAGTCTTGCCAGAACATTCTTTTTCTGTATCCTCTTAGTTAAAGGCTGCTCCTAAAATAGAGGTTCAGTGAAAGTTGGTTGTCTTCCCTTGATTTGTGCTTCCGTCTCTGATTTGTGTGGTTCCTTTGATTGCCTTTTGTGTCTCTAAAAATAAAGAATAGACAACATTCGCTGGATGACGATCAGGTCTCATATGTTGGCAATCAGGAGAGCACATGCCGATCAGAACACGCAGGCCTATTGCTTGGGTCCTACGTTGCATCATATTTTGATTCAATATTTTTACCATGGGTGGTATATTGTATCTCTACTAGACCCTTGGGTTGTTTAAAATATGCGCACCTGATACAGACATGATCTAGTTTTCTCAAGTTAGTGAACTCTTATGTGGGTCTCACATAAGACGTACAACTGTGGACACCTTCACATAGACGAACAAAGACAGGACCTCATCAGTTGTCAGTACACTTGTAGATGACTAGCAGCCGTTTCCTGACTGAACAGCTTGATCTTGGCCGTTGATCACTGGGGTTAATCCGCCCAGCATCTGGTGAAGTTCACTGTTGGCCCATTGATGTGTTCATCCGCCATTGTTTATATCAAACATATTGCTTCCTATGGTTTCTGATGGTTAAAAGGAACTCCTTTTCCTTTCTGCTTTGATTTTCTCTTTTCACTTGACACCCGTGCCCTTATATTTCTTAAGTTTGAACTTAGTATAAGTCAACAGTTCTGTTATTTTTAAATTCATCAGATAGTTGTCATATTTGCTTGCGATAATTAGGGCAATCGGCTAGTGGCAACCAATTATTATAAGATTAAGCCTTATAAGGATCATTTCTATCTGGTTACATTTGGTCCGTCAAATAATAACGACAGAAAAATGTGCATGTTAATACAAACTATTTAAAGGACAGTAAAGTTACCTTCTGGTTACCTGGATTGGATTAGTGAAGGAACCTCTATTTTTGTCGACTGTTTCTTGCTTTGATCTTAATTTTTATACCATGTGTGTGAACCTTCTTTCTTCTCCCCCTACTTTTTTATACTTGAACAGACAAGGGCGATTACAATTGAACAGTTACCATTATTAGACCGACAACTGATAATAATAACTCATTTGAGCGTTTTTTATATCAGTGATAGTTCATGGATTTTCGCTTGACGGCAACTACACAATAATGCTGCGAGCAATATTAAACAAGTCCTGGAGGAAGCACCCCACAAATCAGCTGCTCTATGGCTACTTACAGCCAATCACGAAAACTATCCAAGTTAGACGAACCAGACATACAGGACACTGCTGGAGAAGTAGGAACGAACTCATTTGTGACGCACTCCTGTGGACCCCTTCAAATAGATGAGCAAAGACAGGACGACTAGCTAGAACCTACATACAACAGTTCTATGTCGATACAGGATGTAGTTTGATGACCTGCCGGAAGTGATGGACGATAGAGAAGGGTGGGGGTAAACTGACAGAGATATCCGTGCTGATAGCGCAACATGATGATCATGATGATGATTATCCAGCTTTGTGAGAATATATCATATGCCTTTTTCTTTTCAATGCAGACCATAACTACATTATTCCGTCTGGTCTTGCTCTCATTAAGGATGTGCTGATCAATGTAGAGCAGTTCTCCTGTGCCTCTGGATCCTTTACGGCATGCTTTCTGTTCTTCAAGGAACAACCCATTGCTTGTTTGTGAGAAATAAATATCTCCCATTGTTTGTGCCGTTTGTATTTGTCATATTATAGTTAGGCATACGATGGATCTCTTGTTGTTTGAAGGACAGTAAAGTTAAAAGTTTGAAGGACAGTAAAGTTACCTTCTGGTTACCTGGATTGGATTAGTGAAGGAACCTCTATTTTTGTCGACTGTTTCTTGCTTTGATCTTAATTTTTATACCATGTGTGTGAACCTTCTTTCTTCTCCCCCTACTTTTTTATACTTGAACAGACAAGGGCGATTACAATTGAACAGTTACCATTATTAGACCGACAACTGATAATAATAACTCATTTGAGCGTTTTTTATATCAGTGATAGTTCATGGATTTTCGCTGGAATTTGAGTGACAGCAAGTCGACTTAAGTCTCCTGGACTCTTCTCAGTATTCTGGCTAATCGACAATAACGTAGTTTGGATAATGTCCTGTCTTCATCTTATTTCCGAGTCCTGTACCAATCGTTTGGTAACTGTGCCGAGCACGCCAATCACTACTGATATCGCCGTCACTTTCATGTTCCATAGTTTATTCAATTCTCCTGCAAGGTTCAAGTATTTATTTCACTTTTTGCCTTCCGTCAGTTTTCTCCTATGGTTAGCCTGAATGGCAAAGTCCACCTTTTGGTAGTTTTCTTTGTCGTTGACTATCACAAGTTCTGGTCGTCTGAACGAGATTAGATGATTCGTTTGTATTGCAAAATCTCTGGGAAGTTTGTAGGTTTCATTTTTCTGGATGGATTCAAGATTTTGCATACAGCATTCGTTCGTATGGTCAAATTTTACACAGTTCCCAAGGAATAACCCTACTCTCTCAGTTGTGTCTAGTCTTATATTATTTTGTGCTAATTTACTGCGTTCGCTTATTATAAGATTGATCATTCCATCTCTATCCTCACGTAATATACATCTGCTATTTTGTTGTTTCTTTTCTCTTATTGCATATTAGTCTCTTATTTTACATAGTTAGTACATATGGCGATGATTTGTGCAGCTATCAGAATTGAATCAGTTTCTCTTTTAAGGTTTCCCTTGCTCAGCCATGTCCAAGTTTTCTAATTTGAGATTTCGCTTGTTTGTTGCATGAAATGTGTATTCAGTTGTTTTTCTTTCCATTTTTGTTTTCTGGTTATTTTGGTTCTGTTACTGATTAGGCCGCCTGTATTGTTTCTGCTGGTTGTAATCAGTCTTCCTCGGTGCTTTTTTATGTAGTCTTCCAGACATTGTATCGGTACACTCAAGATTATTTTTTCACTTTATCCAACCAACCAAAGAAAGAAAGAAAGAAGGAAAGAAAGAAAGAAATTTAAAAAAAATAGTTATACAATGTAATGGGAAATAGAGAAATGCAGTCCAATGAAGAAGAAGAAGAAGAAGAAGAAGAAGAAGAAGAAGAAGAAGAAGAAGAAGAAGAAGAAGAAGAAGAAGAAGAAGAAGAAGAAGGTATTCTCTTTTTAAAGTAGATAAAACGACTTTGAACGGAAAACTATAAAGAAAACTGATACGAAAGTTAGTTAAAATTGAAAAAGAAATCAGAATAAACTTACTGTCAGAATCACGTATAAAATATCAGTTTCCGTTACATCACTGAAGTTAAACATCAATGAGCTTGTACTAAGGTGAGAAACCACTTACTGACAATAGGAATTGTAATTAATTTGAGGTATGTGTGTCAGATTAAGCAAAGCTCAGAAAATAACCAGAACAGAACCGCAAAACATAATACTAAAAGGCAAAGGAATTCTTTACAAATCTTAAAAGAAGAACTTAAAAACTGAAGTTAAATGAAAAATTCATCCTGTACTGGATATAAAGATAGACGGAAGAAAATTATTATAGCGTATGTAAAGAGAAAACAAAAGATATTCTGATATGAAGAGGAATCTGAAAAAAAAAAAAGTATTAAAGAAACGAAGTAAATTATTCTGGCATAGAATAAGAAAAAGATTAAAAGAAAACATCGGACTATGAGAAAAAAATTAAGGATATCAGTATAAGTAAAGAAGAAGAAGAAGAAGAAGAAGAAGAAGAAGAAGAAGAAGAAGAAAGCTGATACCACGATAAGGAATCATGCAATGTATTATCGTTTGGGGAGAAGAGAACGGAACCGAAGAGTCACGCGATCATATGCAAGATGAAAGCATTAATGAGTTGCATGCACGCGCATGCGCTGTTCCAAGAACGGGCTTGAACATGTGCAGAGCAAAGGCACAAGTTTTGATGACATTGTTCACGAACGCGCATGTTCCAAAGGAATCGGTTGTTTTGTATTGCACGAGGGAAGCTTTCTTTCTTTGGTGGTCCGTCTCGAACTTTGTGCGTGCTAGCACGCATATAAATAAAAAATGATGAGGCAGATAAACAAACAAACAAAAACAAATCGAAAACCAGGAAAAAAAAAACAGGAAGAATATTGCTAGTGGAGAAAGAGAATTATATCTGTACAATAATGGCAATATCATAACACGAGCCACTCTTTCATATAATTCATTGCTTCTCCAAACAGAAGTAAACAGTGGGTTTTGTCTAGAAAGAATTTCTTCTTGAGCCAAACAATAACAAAACAATGAACAATTTTTTTCGAGAACGAGAGGTAAAATGCTCATCAGGTAAAAATAATAGTAACTATATTTTTATTATCTGTCAAGGAAGGTTAAAAAAAAAACAGAAAGGAAGATTAAGTTGTATGTTGTGTCAGCCGTAAATAACTGCATTTTTTAAAAAGTCAATTTTCCTTTAAACCAACCAAAATTATAATCATTTGTATTTTTCTTGTAAAAATTCTGCAACCAAAGCGGATATTATTAGACGTTTTATGAATATGCTCCTCGCTGTGGGTTAAGCAATCGAATGAATAATTGTTGGCTGCTATACACGCGTAAATGCAAAGCTCTTCTCATAAACTTAGCCCCCCGGTAACCGATAAGCGTACATGATTATATATTTTAAAAATTCTATCACATAAGGTGAGATGACCATTGATTTGGGTTAACATATCCGATTGACGTAAAATCAGCCAAGTTTCGATTCCAACTTGAAGCGTCTTGTGTGTCGAGCCACACAGAAGAGTTTTGATACAATGAAACAGTCTGTCTATTGATATATATATATATATATATAAAACTGGTGAGTATAGGTCATCAATATTACCCGGGTGCATCTATTGAAATCATTTACACTTTATAATTTGGAAAATAAGTAGAATTTTTTAGTGCCTCTGGTTCTTTTATATCCTCGTAAATATCTTATATGAATCCGAAACCATGTGAGTGAATCTTCGGAGAACTGTGTCTAAAACGTAGGACCCTCGGAGCGCTGTGTCTAATATGCTGGACCCTCGATAGAGTAGTAAGTAAGTTCGAACCCCGGCTGCATTCCGACATTCACTTTCAGACTTCTTTCTCGATCTATGAAGTAAATAGTACAGATATAAGTCATTAAACTGCATATGGAGGATGATATGGTATATTTTTGTAAATCTGTAGTCTCCTGTGCATGTTACAAATATATACTTGAGTGCCATCATTGTAATTACAAATAGAAAAGCCAGAATGAGTCTCCTTCGGAGATGACTCTTTGAGTTTTTATCTCTGCTTGGGTTTGCCCTTCCATTCTCAGTTCAGCTCTCTAAAATAATAGTTACTCAAACTTTTATATATATTTCCAAATGATTATAATTAGTTATTGGAAATCATGTATTTTTTTTCAATAATTGACTTTTCTCTGAAATAAAAATTCAAGAGTTAACAAACCTTGAACCCAACCAACACCTTTCTATCATTCAATAAAATCTAAGAAAAGTTATCAGACATTTTCTAATTTAAATAAAGTTGGGAAAGAAAATAGTCTCATACTGAAAAATGGAATAAGTTTCCCGCAGAAACTATAATAAATGCATATTACACATGCCAGAATTTACAAAGAAGCGAGTAAAATACAGCATTGGTCTTTACTTGAATTGAGATAAAACAGCATTCATGTTTTTAAATAAGATGGAGCCATCAATTATTAAATGAAAAGCCTCGAAAATTGTAAAACATTTCTCATATCTACTTCGGTTTGATTGGGTTGGGTTTAATGACATCGCAAATATTGTTGGCAGTTTTATGCCAACAACTGTTTATACATGTATATTAAATGTAAATTATTTGTAAACAAATTTTGTAGCTAACATTTATAAATAAACCAGCGCTCATATTTTTTGCACACAGTTAAATCATCCCGAGAATTGCTATGTAACCGTCATAATATAAAATCAGTCATATTGTGCCCACATTTTGATAGTAATTTCACTTTCTAATGAATGAGAACTAATTTGGTTGCACACTTGTAATGCTATTGATTCTACGAAGTTCAATGGATTCGTTTGTTGCTAACTAACATTAATAATTCTATTTCGTAATGTAGCAAAGACGAAGGAATATTATTGATTCCCTGTTATTTTATTCAGTATCAAGCGAATAAAACAAAATAGTAATTTACGAAGCTCTTTTTCTTTGATGTGGAACAAGGCCAAAGGAACGGGGTACCCAATGGGACTCGATCTAACTCGTAAAGGGTTGATTCTCTTGCTTGCTAACCATTACACCACCCAAGGAAATAAAACAAAGTTCTGTCACTGGTCTTTTTAATATAATCGGAGGAGGTAACTTCTGTAGTTCAATACTTGCCTGTGGAATCTCACATTATTTGATGTGACGGTCTATTCAACTCTACATATTAAATACTAATCATATGTTTGCAGACAATGAAGTAGTTACAAGTATTACTATTTAACACGAGAGCGACACAGGTCGTGTAATGTTTATCAAGCTTGACTTGCAGCCCTGCCAGAATGTGTTCGAGTCTCATTGAGTGACCCATTCATTCGGCCTTGTGCCAAATCGAAGCAAAACGCGTTGTAAATTACTATTGCTATTCAACTCTAATTATTCCATTCAAGACTATTCATTGATATGCTAACAGGTAAAGGATTCAAAGTATAGCTGTAAATCAGTGACAATTCATTTATACAGACATGTGTTTACAGATATTTAAATGATCAACGACTGTATTTCTAACATTTCAATTTCACATATGTCATTTATTTGCACACAGTTTGAATATCAAGCACTTGTATTCGACCCATAGATAGGACTCTATCAGGTGCTTCTTCTTAGGGTCAGAGAGGACTTGGAAAAAAGGACAATGAAGGGTTATTCCACACTTTCCGAACCTCCAGAATTGCCGTAGCATTACCATCAGATTGTTTAGTGCCATGCTGGACACTCGTTGTGGTAGAGGTCTTATCACTCAGCTGAGATGGAATCGTTGTATTCTACAGCCACATCCGACTTGGCTCTCGCATATCGAGGGAACAATAACTTATCAAGAGAAATGGATATCGACATGTGCACTGAACAAGCAGGGAGTGCTACCGACAGTTGATTAACCATGTGGAAATCTAACTACTCTGATAGAATAAAACTGTATTTCTTCCAAGCTGGAGTTTAGTCAGTACTAATGTATGGTTGCCCCTCCTGGATTTTAAGGAAGCTCTTGCAGAAAATGCTCCATTAGAAATACTGAGGGATGATGCGTGTTGTTAATGGATTATGGAAACAGCACACCACAAAAAGCATCTGTAAGGCCATGTACGAGGATAATTAAATAAGTTTACAGACTTTTTTCGTATGGACACTTTTATTGATAGTACACACAGGAAACCCTAGTCCCCTTCGAAGTAATCTCCTCCGGCTGCAATGCACTAGCTGTACAATTCCAACAACTTCTGAGAGGCCCTATAGAAGTCCTCTTGTGTGAGCGTGTCAATGACCTTCGCCACAGTCTCTTTCATCTCCTCAATTGTCTCATAATGACAGCCTCTGAGCTTAGGGAATAACCAAATGTTACAGGGAGCAAGGTCTGGACTATAGAGAGGCTGAGGAACCGTCTTGATGCCCATCTTGGTCAAATAGTCTGTGATAAGGATGGAGTTGTGGACGAGTGCATTGTCCTGGTGGAAATGCTACTGACCCGATTTTAAGAGTGCTGGCCTCTTCCGACGGAATCTCTTCCTGAACTCCCTTAAAACCTCAACATAGTAACCCTAACCCTTTGTCCAATGAACTCTGTTGTAATGACTTCCTTACTCCTCCCACTCCTTTCATCATCCCTCACAGACTCCCTGCCTTCCTTGAATCTTTTATGCGACTCAAAAATCAATGCTTGATCCATGCAATTTGCCCCAAAAGCAGTGTGAAGAATTCCATACGTTTCTGTGTCATTTTTTCCAAGTTTAAAACAGAATTTTATTGCATATCGTTCTTCTGAAGCGTCCTCACGACCAGATTGCATTTTTGTAATTCACCAGCTGTGACAGTGAGTCTGTAGTAGAGTAAATTCCAATTGCTGCTATAGCTGTTCATTTGAACCTTAAATCATAAAAATTGGTCCGTCATCTCATAAGATGTATAGCACTAACTTGCTGAATGTTCCAAAGTCTACGGCAATTTTATATGCCAAAAAAAGTCAGGAAACTTATTGAAGCACTGTGTATCTTCTATATCATGGATCATGTCTGTAAGATGAAGGAAACATCCGAGACAATACTCGAGAAGCCTGAAAAAACTCATTAGCAAAAATCTACTGAGGCTTTCCGTTCATGGATACCCCCATTTTGTTCAATCAACAAAGATTTATATCCATCACCTCTGGGCGTACACTAGATGCTACGTAGAAAACCTTTAAATGATCATGATGATGAAATTCTGTTTTCGAACTTGATTGTTTGTTTGTTTTTTGGGTTTTATGACATAGCAAACTTTGTAGGTTATTTAATGCCAAATCCATTTTTAAGCAAATAAACAGTTCTATTTCAAACAATTCCATTTAGCATAAATACACAGTTTACTTCTGAATAACATTTCTTTTTCTAGCTATTCATTTTATTCAAACTGTTATAATTCAAACCCTTCAGTTTAGTATAAGTGGCGATTTATTTTCACACAGTTAAGTATCAAAAGAATTCTACATTAAACAATTCAGTTATATATATATATATATATATATATATATATATATATATATATATATATATATATATATATATATATATTGTGTAAAATGACAAAAACAGTTCTAATTCAAAAATTCAGTTTAGCATAAGTACGCAGTTTAATTACCAAAAACATTTCTATTTCAAGCTATTCCGTTTAGTTAAACGGTTCTAATTCAAATATTTAGTTTACTATAAGTACGCAGTTTAGTTCTATTTAACCCATAGATGGGACCCTATCAGGTGCTATCACTCTGGGCCAGAGTGGACCTGGGAGCGATTGCAAGGAAGGGGTTTCTGCATTCCCCAAACTCCAGCATTAATGGAACCTCATCATCAGATTATTTAGTTTCATATCCAGGATACTCGTTGGGGGTTCTTGCCCTTCTGCAGAGAAACAGTCGGTGTATTCTAAAGGCCACCTCAGCCAACTGGGCAATTTAGAACTTGATGTTTCCTCTTTTTAACCGTATAAATACGTAGTATTTATTGATAATAAAAAAAACATTCGAGAAATTAAGTCCCTCAGAATACATCCACTAAAATAGTTTAAACCATCGTTATCATGATTTTATTTATCCTTCGGATGGACAGCTAACCATTTTAAGAAAACAGAATGATTGAGAGTGTATCATGTGATTTTCCGCATGTTGACACGCACTTATGTAAAGTTCTACGAAGTCAGAGACATAAACACCATGGATGCCAATTTAGATTATTTACAACTACATCCGAATTATTTTGGTAGACTTTAGGATGTAAAAATAGACAGTTAGCTGATGCAATAAATCTAGATTGTTTCAGTTTAAATTCGGATATATTTGTCAATGATCCCCGAGGGATATTTTATCAACAATATGTCTTCATGTCTTACGAAGCGAAAAATAACACAAGTTGATATATATATATATATATATATATATATATATCGTGGGTATGGGAAACTATATTTGATTTCATATCTACTTTCCATGCTGTTGTCATCGTCGTTTTAATGTCGTTACTTCACTCTTGCAGAAACCGTTTTAGAAAATCAGATATCGCGTCAAATTGTCAGTAAAATAGGATTGATTAATTGATTTTAATACCGTATCAACCCGTGTTGGGTTACATAATGCCAAAAGATTAAGCGTTTTTATTCATCGTACGTAAGCTATTTACATTTTTGTTTAGTTGTTTCTGAAGAGTTTTTTTTTTGTTTTTTTTTGCGCAAGGACTTTTCGAAGACGAAGAATTTTTAAACGTGACTCATTAACCCCAAAATAAACTTGGTTTCTTCGTAGATCTTTCCTTGTAGAATAACAGTAATTATACTATTTAACTCATAGTTGGGGATATGGAGCTTCACTACCTTTCTTAATGGTATTAGTCCAAATATCAACGTAATAGCGTGAATGAAGTTCGACCTTGCTAACTTCGTTGCTGCAGTCCATCACTTTTGCTGACGCGTCACTGGGACTCCCCTATAGATGGGACTTTAACATGTACAACTACCGCCTGTCAGAAAGGCCATGGGATTAATTACAGTGAAGAGTTACTCTTCATTTTTCAGAAAGTGCTTCCTCCTCATATGTAGTTTAGTATTATAGCAAGGGCCTCTATTTTGTTTGGAAGGGATTGATTATTTGAAAATTATTTGTATAATAATTAGAATTAGATTGAAATACTTTAAAAAATTCTGTGCCCAAAACATTTGTATTAGATTGGAATATCTTTTGAAACAATGACACAAAAATGTAAATACATATGTACATAAATTCGATTCCGTAATCTCTGAGTCTAAAATAATCCTAGATGCAATTGCAAGTATATCAATGAATCTGATAGAAAGAAGTATCCATTAGAAACAGTCATACTCTGGCACAGGGCATTTTAACCCTCTGAAGAGATTATAGTGCGAGTATTCAAAGTCACCACTGACAGGCCAAGCATTATTATAGCGTTATTTTAGACTGATATGCTTAATTGAATTTTCATTTTTGTGTACTGTTCCTAATGTCACGTTTAAAATTAAATTAGCGTTTGCTTATTTTACCTTTCGTTTAATTTATTTCTCACTGCTAATATACGTAAACTGAAGAATAGAAACACAATTATTGTGAAGAACAATTTAAGCATAAAATATTAATGAAAGGGTTAATGGAATTCACTGGGAGATATAGTGAAACTAAATAATAAGCGTGTAAAGGTGACCTCAAACAAGATCTCTTACAATATGTAAAAGCTACAAAGCATATGAATGCAATACCTTTTAAAATGTATATCCTGTAAACGTCTATAAATAAAGCAACTTTAAGAGCCAATGTTTATGTTTTGACATAACATCATTAAAAACAATGATTCTTTTGTTGTGTAAAAATAATGTACAAAATAGTGAGATAATTTCATGATTAATCCAATGATTGGTTGATTTTGTCGATATATCAACCCGTTGGCGTTTATTTTATGCCTAGAGGTAAGCAATTCACGTATAATGTTGATAATGTACATTGTTTGTGTCGTTGTTTCTTTAGAGTTTTTTTCTGGGGGACACCGATATATTATATCAAGTATTTCTATCTAATACGAATATTTTGCACCAAATTCCCTGGTTTCAAATATTCCTATACTATTCTAATCACGCATTCACAAAATAGGGTTTTAAGTAACTCCTTCTATTTAATATCAATCACATTTTGCTCACAATTATATGGTTTGAAGTAAAACAAATTAAATTATCTTTAGAAAAAAATTTTCCCTTCTAGTAATTGGTCTTAATAAAACTGATTTTATTACATTTTATGGCACTAAGTATTCCTATCTAATACAAATAATTTGGACAGTTCCATGATTTCCTCTATTCGTATGCTATACTAAAAGCTCATATGCTATTTTAGGCTTTAAGTAACTACTTATATTTAATAATAATCACATTACCAGTAATACAATATCAAATTATAGAAAAACATAAAATCTACTCGCTATTGAAGTTGTCTTTCAAATATATTCAAATATAAACAATATTGTCTTCTTTTCTCTTTCTTATTTGATATTAACTGCAAAAGAAAACCATCCAAGATTAATCCGGCTTTTATTATTAAAAGTTCGTGTTTTCTTTTCTGAAACAGGTCGAAATACATTAATAATCAATAATTTCATAGCTTTTTTCTAATTTTAACATGGCTGAATAGTTAGACCAAAACAATATCTTTCTAACAAATTCAAAATTAAAAAAAAAGAATTGATGACTCATATAACATTAACAAATTCTAATAGAACATCAAAATATAATAATGTCAAGTACTTCTTCTTTTATTGTTTAAACAATTAAAACTGGGACTTCGGGAAATTTGCCCGCTTCAAATAGTTATCACAAGATTCTTTGTGAGTTGCGTGTTAAGGTCATTTAAAGACTTTGCCTCGGGAAATAAAACATTTAAGTCCTCGAGAATTCAGTTTCTGGTGCAGAATATAAAATAATGGAGATTGATTAAGTTAATTAGATAACCTTATATAGAAAGAGTGCTTTGCTGGAAAGAAGTTGTACGTTTGAAATGTACTATCCCAACCTTTTTACGAATAAATCCATTGAACATATATTTAGTAAGCGCGAATAATGAAAAAAATCAAGCACAGCGAAGCCTGAAATTATTCGTGCAATTTTAACAGAAGAACCTGTCTTACTAACACTCGGTTAATGCTGCTCGTCATATTTTCTTTTTTCTTGAATTTAAAAAAGAATTATGATTTTTAAACAATGAGCTGTAGCACTATGGAGCATCACATGATATAACTATTGGGAGGTGCCCGTGATGTTATGGTTATCGTCATAGGAAACGGACACGTCGACGAAACTGATTGCATTTCGCATAGCACTAATACTCTTGGGAAAGGTATGAATCCAATTATTCTCCCTCCAGTTATGGGTAAATAGTAGGACAGACGATGTTCTTCAGCTTTGGTGAGGCAACTAGTCTAGGAGAAGGAAAACTCTGAATTCGAATCTGTTAAACTCCGCTTAAAAAATTGACCTTGTGTCATATCCTGCCCAAGCGGAGGGGTTGGGTAAATATGATGATATATCTACGCTAGTCTTGAAAAATTACCCTAAATGTCGGCATGTAAGTCGACTTTTAAATGTCTCGACAAAAGTTGATGGTTAATACGACGCAGTTACAATAGAAACCTTTACCACAGAGTAGTCAAATAGTGGAATAGTACTCACACCAATCAATTTACAGCATATGCCGTAACTCGAGCAGACTGACACCAGGATTTTAAACTTAAATTCGTGTTTGGTGAACATATTTAACAAATTAACGTAAAAGATTAGTGTAAAATAACAAAACAAAAAAAAAATGAATAAAATCTACGTTTCTCGTTGATAAGCATCCATCAATTATTAAAAGTTGGCGACTGCTGTCGAGGGCGACTCGAAGGCTCCATTTTCAATAGCTACTACATCGAGGTGTAGGGGAGGGCGCTACTCCCTTCCCTGGATTGCTCCACTATCCTTGATACGTACCCTGTAATGCTGAGTGTTAAGCAAGGAGGTATCAAGTACTATTTTTTAAGTCTTTGGTATGACGTGACCTGGGGCTGAACCCCACTCTCCCGGACCATTGGCGAACACTCTACCCTCTAGCTAATGAGCCTGTATAATATCAATTATTGAACAGAACCTAATTACTGACGTTTTCTGAGGATTAAAATTATTTTTTTATTATTTAACATCTATAAATAATGCTTTAAAATGTTATATATATATATATATATATATATATATATATATATATATACTTCTTAAAGCGTTATTTATGGATATATATATATATATATATGCAGAGAAAGAGATAGAGATAGAGAGAGAGAGAGAGAGAGAGAGAGAGAGAGAGAGAGAGAGAGAGAGAGAAAGAGAGAGTAGTTGTTTAATCATTGCTAAAGAAACAAGTCTGTCCAACTATTTATTGATAGCTACGAAGAGAAGAATTGGATTCACGCCTTTCGCAAGGGTATTTGTGCGAAATGAAACAGACGCTGCTTCATCCAGGTCAACAATTCCATTTCTTCGATTGATAACCGGTACGGTAAGCATGTATCCAAAAATTTCAGTTGAGTTGAAAAATATGCAAGACACGTAATTAAATGTATGTTTAAAGACAAGTGCCACTTTTTCGCACCTACTGTAGATTATAGTTTACGGCATTAACTCAAGTGGTTTTAACTTTTCGATAAATCAAGTGTAAAAAACGGAATGCAATACGAGTATCACTTGACATCAATAAAATTTACATTTATATTGTCTGTTGATTTTAATGAAATGACCATAACCCTATCTATCTATCTATCTATCTATCTATAGATATATATAGATATACAGATATAGATAATCTTTCGTTTGTTTGTTAAAATTATATTGATTTGGCGCCAGTCGTCCTGCTGGTGGTAAATCCGCTGCGGCTCTAAGTCTGTTTGCAAAGCTGACAGGGGAGGAGTTGTTCCGAAATTGAAGTCAAACACGTGGTCAGCGTATGGATGTGTCCTTTTCACGTGACGTCAGCCATTAAAAAAGTGCAAACAATTTTTGTGACTGAGCAAACATAGGAAAACGAGTGACGGTATTTGCAGTCCGATCAAATATTTGATCACCTGCGACAGTTTCGTACTGCAGCCGTCGAGATGGTGGTGGTTTATGTGGGCGAAAAATCGCTTTATGGGTAGATCAATGAGCTTCGCAAAAGTTAGAAATTATTTTCAAAAAGTCTCCCATTGCGTCTTCATTGATTGTGCTCAAAAGAATAGTCCGTGGGGTTCTAACTTAGTGTGAAAGGGGTCATCTACTATAATATACTGGACATTGGCATAATGGTTAGAGTGTTCGCCAATGGCCCGGGAGACCTGGGTTCAATCCCTGGTCAAGACAAACCAAAGACTCAAAAAATGGTACTTGATGCCTCCTTGCATAACACTCAGCATTATTAGGTACGGATCAAGGGTAAAGTGGAGCAATCCAGGGAAAAGAGTAGCGCCCTCCCCTACACATTGGTGTAGTAGCTATCGAAAAGGAAGTCTTGCGGTCACCTTCAACTACGGCCACCAACATTACTTACAATAATATAAGATACAAGCATGGATACACTTGTATTAAATAATGTCGTCCCATCACTGCTGGTTTCCTGTTTGAAATAGTTCCCTGAGTATTACACTAAGATACTGATGATGATTCTATTTATGGGAATTTGGAGACAATCGTATACACACTGATTGCCATTACTCCTATATCAAATTATACCGAGAGGGGTTATTCTATTCGGATCCCATGGATGGGTTGAACAGATCTGTTTAAAATTATATATATTCGATAAAAATACATGATATAAAATTATAAAGTATTTACATTAAGATTAGTTGTTTTAGGCTATACGTTTCTTTATTAAAGATTATTATTACTTACTTGAAACCATATAACTCTGAGCAAACAAATGACAATTATTAAATATAAATGATTACTTGAAAATGTATAACAATTAGTATTAGATTTAAATACTTACAAACATTCAACTGTGTCCAAAATATTTGTAATAAATTGGAATATCTTAAGAAGCAATGACACAAAAAATGTAAATACATAAGTACAATAAATTCGATTCTGTAATCTCTGAGTCTAAAATAATTCTAGATTAACTGAACGTATATCAATGAATCTGATAGAAAAAAAAAATATCTATCAGGAATGGTTATACTCTGGCACGGGTAAATTAGTGTAACGGAAAAGTTGCTCCTCGACAGAGATTGCAATAATCTTTTATCTTTCTTGATATTCAATTAGAGCGTTATTAGACGAAAGTTTTAAAAAAATCCTACTTAATATTAGGGGAATGTTTGTATGCCACGTGCAGAAAGTAAACGTTTTTTGTTTTTTTTTGTTGTTGTTTTTTTTTTTTTTCGTTTTTGCAGAATATATCTGTCCAACACCTGTAATATAATGGCCGAGGGATTTCGTTTTTTATATCTTGCCTTTGGGTTTAGTTAGGCTGAGAACCTTTCGGCTCAACACATGGGTTAGTTAGGTGCAAACTTGAGCACAGGTGTTGACGCGCGCGCGGGGAGGATGTGTCATTCACATATGTCAAAATAAAAATCCCAGAGAGAGGATGAGACCTAGGATGTGAATGACGTTATGCACCGGAAGCGTGCGCGGAGCGTTTTGGGAGATTTGAAAAAAAGTTAGTGAATTGAGAACTAGATTCCGAAGGAGAAGGGTCGACTTTCGGGGCTCGCAGAGGCCAGACGAATTTGTGCGCTACGGGCGCCACGCGCGTGATGGTGGGGGGCAGATGTCAAAGTCATCGTAGAAAGATTGTGCATCTCTCTTCTTTATGTCGAAACCTTTAACTCAAAGGTAATAAAAGGTTTCGTACCTGAACTAAGAAGTCGTTACGTGTTTTTCGTGTTTCGGGATTCCTATGTTCTATGTATATATGTTATGAACATTCTATGTACGTTTCACATATCTCAATCTGGCTATGTGACTCACCTTCACATATACAAGGCAAAAATTTAAGCTGTGTACAGCTCGTTTCATCCATAGATACGACCATAACAGATACTACCAATCCAGGTCAGAGTTGACTTGGGAGTAATCACATCGAAGGGGTACGCCACTTTTCGCAAAGCTTCAGCAATGGAGCCTCAGCATCAGATGCAGTTCAGTACCATACTCAAGATAATCGATGATATGTGGTTTTATCCTCTCCAGAGGTGCAATTGACGCGTTTTAGAACCTCAGGTGACAGGTCAGTCGTTTATTTTTAGAACGAAATATAGCATCTTTATGCATTATTTAACGCCAAAAATCGATTCATTTTTAAATGCTTGATCTTAATCATTAAAATTCATATTTTCCGCGTCCCACTGCAATCATAAAAAAAATTAATTCTATGATGATAATACATTACATGATAACAAATATTCTTATCTAAGACTTATAATTTATATACAATTACATCGTTTAGAATTAACTATTGCAACTTAATTGTAGTAATTTATTCGCACACAGTAACGTGGTTTCAGGTATCCCTATTAATTCAATAATTTATTTAGAAATTAAAATTCAATTAATAATGATTTCTTTGCACGCAGTTTCATAGTTTCACGAATGCTTATTTAATGCTAATATTTTTGAAAGATATATATTTAAGCAACTGATGGGAACCTAATTGCTATTACCACTCTGGGTGAGAGTGAAACTGAGAGTAATGTCATTCAAAGGGTACTCCACAATCTGATCCAAAATTAGATGCACCCCTCAACTAGGGAAAGCAGAATACACCGGCTGCATCTCTGCAAAATAGTAAGACTCCCCCAACGAGTGTCCTGGATATAACACTTAACAATTTGATGGTGAGGTTCCAGTAATTGCGAAAACAATGTACCCCTTCATTGCCATCGCTTCTAGGTTCACCCTCGTCTGAAGTGGTAGCACCTAATAGAGTACTATCTATGGGTCAAATAGAACTATTGAGTACTAATACTCAAATGAATTGTTTGAAATAGAACTATTTGTACATTTAAGAAAATGACTGATGTTTCATTGAATTGTTTGACATACATAGCAATAACAGAAAATATTGGAAACAAATGATTGATAGGGAATAGAAATATTCGAATTAGATTGACATAAGTGAAACCTTCTTACTACGTGAAAAAATGAGCTCAGGTTCGTTTCCAAATGTAATTAACAAAATGTGTGTTTACATTTCATAAATATTTAATGTATATGTTTAAAGAAGATTTAGCATTAAATATCCTACAATGCTGATATGCCATAAAAGGAAACCAAACCGAACCAAACAAAATCCAAAATTAGAGTTTCATTACCAATCCATCATGATTTTTTAAACAACAAAATTTAAATGGACTGCAATCGTAGTTAAAAGTGGATATAGAAGAAGGTAGAAAATATTAAAAGAATGAAACTCAAAAACATCAAACGTGTGAGAAAACGTCCAAGAAAATTGAAAAATATATGATGTTTTAATATGCTGGTAAAATTTTTTGTCCCTCGCCGGGATTTCTCTGAGCTTACCAGAAAATTGCACCATGTGGTTGTTAATAAGCTTAATTACTTGGTCCCTGGGAGCCGTTCCCTTAGGCAATACCTGCTTTTTCAGGGCTCAGTTCATTGCTTAACGCCAGAGTTTATTTCTTGACATTATCCAAAAATGAGTAATGCCAACGGGACCCAGTATTTTTTTTTTTTTTTTTTTGTGACAGCTGCCTTTGACTTTTGATTCGTTCTTGCTCCCTTTCCCAAAGAAAAATGATCTTGTGTTAAATCTGGCTCGGTGAATGGTCGGATAAATATCTTGTAGTATGCTGGCAAGACCTGGCATAGGTTAGCACGATCAATATTCCATAGAAGAAATTAGCTTTGGCTTTTATCCTACTGGAGAAGGTATGAACCCTTTTAAACACGCCAGCTTTACGTAAGCACCACTACGGTTCTTCAATAAGGATGGTTTTGACATTAAATAACCTAGCAAGAGTGATATGCAATTAAACAAAGAAAAAGAAAGCAAACACATTATTATCAAAATATTAAACTTTGTAAAGAAGTTTATCCTTTCATCATTATCAGATTTATCAAGAGTATAAAATGGTACAAGTTAACCTGTCACATGGAAGGGATGGGGAATAGAACCACTCATTCACTTAGCTTACCTGATAAAAATGATAGCTGGGACTCTACAGGAAAAGGAAAGCTCAATAAAACCTGTAAAATCCTGAATACATAAATTTTGTTGAGTTAAGGTTTTGGAGGGTTAAGGGCCATCTAATATACGCTTAACAGGAAGCATGAGGACATCTTAAGCATCATATGATTGCCCTTGTCTTTTACCAGCTATCCTGGATCTCATACTGACTTTGAATCAAGAAGTGATATTAACATCATCCTTTAGGGTGGATAGAATACGGAATTTTTCTTTGATCAACCATGAAAGCATCGGCCATTATTCGGCTACCTATAGAGATTTTCCTGAAGTATCTTTTTCATCAGACATCAATAAAAGTCTTCAAACGATCTCAGTTATTGTTTTTTAGACTATCTTAAAGAATGCAACATTAGCACAATATGTTTCATTTTCCCCACTGCTTCAACGTTCTAAATACATATGAATACCTGCACACCACGGTTCAGTCCTAAAGAAAAAAATAAGGATAACAGTGCAACTTCACTCAGTTGGTTGTTTTATCAATACTCGCCAAATGTAACCATTGCTTAAATTCTGTGATATAATTAATATTACATCTAATCAACAAATACATAAAACAATATCCAAAAAGCTACAGATAAATCATTATAATCTTCATCAGTTTTTAGCTTGTATTTATTAATCTTAAAATAGGAATAGCATTTGTTGGTTGATTGATTGGTTAGTCTTTTATGACATATCAACCCTTGTGGCAATTTAATGCCAAATCAAATCTCTCTTTTTCTCTACCTCCCTTTCTCTCACACACACTCTCTCTTTCTCTCTCTCTTTCTCTCTCTCTCTCTATTTATATATACTTATACGCTTAAAAATATATATATATATAATTTGCATGTGGATATTTTGAGGTTAATTTTTTAGAGCTCATTCATTTGTATACAGTATAAATAGTTCATGTATAACGATCAAACATTAATAATTCTGTTAGATAATAATCATATGCTTAGTCACAGTTAACTCGTTTCAAGTATTACTTTTTAAAATTAGCGATTCATTTTATCAAATATTCGATCTAATTCGAAAATTTTCTCACAGCAGTATAGTATCAGATAACTACTACTATTAATAATCCTTAGTAAATGATTGAAGTTCTATTTGACTTTTAGGTGAGATCTTAACCCAGTGACAAAATGAACCTAATGGTAATGAAGGGGTCCCTTACATAGCACACACTCCAGAACTTGAGCGTCAGCATCAGATGCAGTTTGATTTCACGCCGAGGACACTCAAAGATTTAAGTTTCCCAATGCAATTGACCCTCAGACACTGCCTTCTAACACTTTTTTAAGAGGATTTGCTACAGGAGCAATTTGAAGAAGACAAGAGTTATCATACAGGAGTCAGGTCTTAACATGGACTGCCGATTGATCGAAATAAGCCTCTCGCGCCATCTACCTCTCGAGTAAGGGTGAAACTGGACGGTTGCAAGTCATGTGACATTTTGCTGCCTCATCGTGGACTGTTCAGTCACCAGGATTCTTTTTTCAAGTATTTGCTTCGCATCTACAGCCAACAGGAAGCCTCTATGGGGGTTACTCCTCTGCAGAGGTACAGTTTGTTTATTCTACTGCTCCAGCCGACAGAGCATAAAACCATTTGTAACAACATAGGTAATACTTATCAGGCGTTCACGCTGAACCTGTTATTGTAAGTTGATAGCCTGGTCCCGAGAAGCTTTACCCGTTGAAATGGGCTAAGATTATCGCTTGACACCTGAGGTGCCTCTCAAAAAGGAATTCTAAAGAGCTCAAGGAATTTTTGTGACAATTACGGTTGTCTTGATTAAAGCGTGTCCTTCCATAATAGAATGATTTCATATCAGATCTTTGTGAAAAGACAGATAAATCCTCAACATCGGTAAGGCATAACTAATCAATTATTACATTTAAAAGTAATTTAGATAATAATGAAAACAAAACAAACTGTATAACTGCATGGCTTATTTGAGCGGCAACTACAGTTTAAAGTAACCATGGCTAAATCGAAATCATCACTGATACGGTTAGACACGTGCTCTTTTGAAATTTCTATTCTTATTTTTTTATTTCCACGAACAAATGCAATACTAGTCGTTGCTCAGCTAAAACTTTAAAATGACATAACCCGTAAAATGTATGGATTAGTACGTTGCTTAAGAGAGTGGATTTCATGAAAATAGGAATATGAAAGTATAGCTGGATGTAAATAATTCCTATTTCTAAGAACCAAAGAGATTTTGAACTTCTTGAAGTGATCAAGGTCATATCTGGTTGCAAAATACTCAATGGTGTTTTCATTCCATATTTCATTTTTTTCTGTAGAACGTGTGTCGAGAACAAGGAATTGAAATTAGATTGTCAGGATTTTGAAAACCGAGTTTTGACAAGAACCCTTTGGATTCGAGGTACTGCAGAGAACCATTTCTCTGAACAGTTTTCCGGGAAATAACAATTGGCAATAAACTTACATACTGGCAAAATACGCAAAGAGATTGGTTGAAGTAATGAACAGTATTCTAAGACTGCTAAAACATTTTAGAAGATATTCGTCAAAATGTGTGTACAATACTCCATTTTACGAAGATTTAATGCTTATACAGACGTTGTACTGCTCCAGGTGTAAGAAATATTCTCGTGGGAGAGAGTCGATCATTTTTGCTGTGAATAACGCAGCTGATACTGCTACTTTGGCAAAATTATTGAATTAACACACTTAGTGGATATTTTTCTTCTTTAAAGTGAATAAACTAGTAACAAATAAATCGCAAAACATTTTTGATTTAATAGCTGAACATTCTGACTTCACTGTATAATTCTTAAACAAAATAGCTTAAATTCTTTAGATTAATGAGAGAAATATTTTTAAACTACACAAAAAGAAATATTATAGAATAATTAATACTGAGGAAAAATATGGAATTCATTGACTAGAGAATTCGACGAAAAACCTAATTTTCCCTTCTCTAGTTTTTATGTTGCGTGTCAAGTCATTTGTTTCCACAATAGAAAATGAAAAACAGAGAAAAAACTTTAAAAGTATTTTCAAGTGAAACTTTTGGTTGGTTGTTTAGTTGCTAGACTGTTTGACTTTACTGCGTGTCAATTCTTGTCGGGTTATTTAAAGCCAAAATTAATATTTTTTTGAAGCTGTTATATGGTTTTAAGTATCTATTCCTATTTAGCAATGATCATTTGTTTGCTCACATGTACATGGTTTCAGGTATTCACATCTAATGAAAATGCTAAGAAATTCCAGGCAGATGCATTTGATCAACAGAACTGATCCTGATAGAAAATCCTACTTTGCATCAGAGAAGACTTGGGACTCATAACCCTAAAAGTGTGACTCCGCACTACATAGACCTCGAGAAATGGAGCCTCACCGCCAGTGTCATAACCAGGATACTTCTTTTTGTTTAACGAGTTCTTATCTTCTGCAGTTGGTGTATTGCAAGCCCCTTCAACATAATAGAGTGATACCTTTAGAATTCTTGCTGATGAAATACTGTATATCAGAAAAGCTTATATATATATATATATATATATATATATATATATATATATATATATATATTAGGCGAATTCTCCCAGTTATAGAACAAAAAACGATGATACTGGAAAAATTCTATTAGGAAACTTCATCGAAATAATAAACCTCGAAGGACTCATCGTTGACAACAAATCAGTGTCAAAATAAAGAAATGACTCTCAAATCTAATCAGGGGCACGTCCTTTGTTTTGATTTCCGCATATTATTATAATGGTCTTCTTGTTGCATTATGACCCTTGACCGAGCCGTCAATCAGATATTCTCTGCACAGGACACGCTTGTGAATATAAGCGGAAGCAGTCTCGTAGTTGAGCGAAAATATGTGGATGTTATGAAATAATATATGGAGATGCCTAGGTGAGATAAGAGCAAAGTGAGTCTCAGTCTTCAGTGGCTGGGTGCCCTGCTGAGGCAGTAACTGCCTCCGGTTGAGTACCCGCCGGTAAAGAAGCAGAAGAAGTGCTAAGTGGTACATTGAAAATAAGACAGTGTGGTAAGGTCAAGAGAAGAAGATGTTATAGGTCAGTATAGCATTCTGTCTTTGCCTCCCAGTCTTTCTCTCACCCACTTACGGAAACTTTGACCCCTTTCGAAAGAATAAATAGACCTACATATTTGTTAACGAAGTTGTCTGATTCCTTTGTTCTTTCGGTCTACATAACATTCTTAAAGTTGATGAAAGAAGTAGCATTCAAATGTTGATCATAATTGAATTTAATTTTATTAGATATACCTACATTTACCAATGTCCGGTTGTAGATTATTTAATGCTAAAGCAATTCTCCTAGAAGAACAGAAGTGGTACTATTTAACCCATAGCTTGGAGGATAAGGGGGTTCATACCTTTCCCAAGGGCCTTTGTCCGAAAGTGAACGTAATGGCACGATTGGACTTCGAATTCGCTTACTACGATTCCGCTGTCCGTCGCTTTAACCATTACACCAAGAGGACACCTTCTAGCGGTTAGAGTGTTCGCCAATGGCCCGAGACACCTGGGCTCAATCCCAAGTCGAGTCATACCAAAGACTCAAAAATGGTACTTGATGCCTCCTTGCTTAACACTCAGAATTATAAGGTACGGATCAAGGGTGAAGTGGAGCAATCCAGGGAAAGGAGTAGCGCCCTTCCCTACACCTTGGTGTAGTAGCTATCCAAAAGGGAGCCTTCGGGTCACCCTCGACTATGGTCGCCAACTTTACTTTACTTACATTTACCAACCCTCGGCATGAACAGAATATGACACAAGGTCAATTTTTAGCGGATTTTATCAGGTGTGAATTCAGAGTTTTACTTCTCCTAGACTGGTTATCATATGAAGATTTAAGACTCCAGTATACCTTACTATTTACTAATGGAAGGGAAGATTTGTGGAACGCATACTTTTCCCATGAATTTTAGTGTTTTGTAAACTACAAATAGTTTAGTCCAGAATTTGAACTCGTATCGTCATGTCTATTTCCAACGATGATAACTATTACGTGACCCCCGCTTCCTTAGAATTTACATTTTTTTCACGATGAAAGATTGTGAAACTTTCTCTGGATACCCACGACGTTGAGTATTTGAATCAAGACCGAAAACAAAGAAAATGTACGTATGAAACACTATTTATTATTCAAGCTAGAAAATCATTTATCCAGTTGTAGTTTTGGGTTCTGTTTCAATTTCTTTGTTTTAATGGGATGACAAAATTCATGGGTTATTTTGTTCCAAAGTCATGCTTGTAGAACAGCAGTGGTAGTTATGTAGACCCTTAAATTATAACTTATGTTACATAGTGTCAACCACATGAGTGCGTTTACGTAATTTAAAGATATATACTGATTTACATAATGCAGTTAAATTTTGTAGGCATTGCAAGTTTTCCACACCAGTTTTAACAAGCTTTTCACTTGGTTGTTTAGTAATTCAGTTTTATGGTATATATATATATTAATATATACATATGTGTGTGTGTGTGAGGGGTGCATATGTGTGTGCATATGTGTGTGCATATGTGTGTGTGTATGTGCATGATTCGCAAGCAAATTGTTTGAAAGTTACGTTTAATCCGAAACTTAACTCATTTTATTGCACACGGTTAAAAAGTTTAGGGCATTAAAAACAAACAATCTAATTTAGCATCAATCATTTGTTTATACACTGTTTAATGGTTAAACGATTTTATTTGACCTTGGGATGGAATTCAAACAGGTATTACCACTTCTGATCAGAGTGGAGCAAGTAGTTATGGCAATGAAGGACTAATACCCTTGGGAAAGATATGAATCCAATTATTCTCCCTCCAACTATAG
>OY757912.1:89100924-89103424 GCA_963585895.1 Sepioteuthis lessoniana
ACCCACCGTGTCCCGTTCTTCTCCAGTTAACCACAGTCTTGAATCCAGATGAGTTTTAGGCTGTAAACCTTCTTGAATATCTTGCCATTCATAATTTCTCTCATGGCGTTCCTTTTCCCATAGTTTCCTAGAGAAATGTTCGGTCAAATTTTTACGTGCTCTCTGCATTATACTTTTGATAGAATTTCTTTTCGTTATTTTTAAATATTCGCTTTTACTTTTATAATTAGATCATCTTTAGATGTATTATTATTGTTTACTACTTTAGAGTTTTTCACATCAGTATTAGCTGATGGTTTTACACTGGAGTTTGAGTGACAGCAAGTCTTCTCAAGTCTCTAGGACTCTTCTTAGTATTCTGGCCGTTCTCAGTAATGCTGTCATTTGGATAGTCTCTACTCGTCCGCCAACTTCCATGTCCTTCAGGCCTTTTTATGATCCTTTAGTTATTGTGCCAAAAGCATCAATCATAATTGTTACAGTCGTCACTTTCATGTTCACAGCTTTCTTAATTCTCTAGCAAGGTCGATGTACTTATCCTTCTTTTCACATTCTTTCAGTTTTATTCTGTGGTCATCTGGGGCAGCAAAGTCGACAATTTTGAAAATTCTATTTTTTGTTAATTATTATAAGGTCTGGTCTTCTGGCCGAGATTTGTTGATCCGTATGTATGTCAAAGTCCCATAGGAGTTTATATGTGTCATTTTCTAGGACAGGTGCTGGGTTGTGCATATACCATTTGTTGGTGAGGTCAAATTTAAATTCCTGGCACATTTCCCAGTGGATCACCTTGTCAACCCAGTCGTGTCTCGTCTTTTACTCCTTCTGTGCTAATTTGCTGCATTCGCTTATTATATGATTGATCGTTTCGTGTCTGTCACCGCATAGTCTACATTTGCTACTTTTTTTTTTTGAGTCTTGTCAATTCACACTTTAATATGATTGGTTCTTATAGCATATTTTGAGCTGCTATTAGGACAGAATCTGTTTCTCTTTTAAGGTTTCCTTTTCTTAGCCAACTCCAGGTTTTCTCGTGTGAGATGGTGTTTATTAGTCGTTTAAAGCGGCCATAGAGTTGTTTTTTCCCATTTTTGTTTCCTAGTTAATGTCATTCTATCGTCTATCGTGTTGTCGGTATCGTTTCTGATGGCTGTAATCAGTCATCATTTGTTTTTTTTTATGTAGTCTTCGAGCTGTTGTATCGATGCGTCAACGCTGTCTGCGATACTGGCAAGTCCTCTTCCTCCCTCTTTTTTACATACATATAGTCTGTCAACGTCGTCTCTGATATAATGCCTTATGCATGGTCATTAGTTTTCTTGTTCTTTGATCCATTTGTTTAAGTTCATTTCTAGTCCACTTGAGAACGGGTCCCGAATATCTAACGAGGGATACAGCCCAAGTATTTATTCCTTCGATGAGGTTTCTGCTAGAGAGTTTTGTCTCGAGTAGTTTTCTATGTCTCCTGAGATACTCTTTTTGTCTTTCATTTCCTCTTGTTTTATGGTGTCAGCCTCCAAGACACCCAAGTATTTGTAGCTTTCGTTTTCTCAGAGAATTCTAATTCTGTCCTGATTTGGTTGTTCCATTCCGTCAGACATATGTCGTTTGCCACGTTTGATGACTAGCAATGCACATTATCCAATGCCAAATTCCATTCCTATTTCCTGACTGTATATTTTAACGGCATATATGAGAGTTTCCAGTTCTTTTTCATTTTTTTCCTATAGTTTGATGTCATCCTTTGCTTGGGTCTTTTTGGATCAATGTGGTCTTTCCTTTGGTCAACCAGTCTGGTACCTGTGCTTCTTGTAAGCATCTGTTCATTTCTAGTGCTAGTCTGCCGTGAATGGGGGTGACTTTCTTGAACCAGAAACCATGTATTCCCTCATAGACTGGCGTTTTCCAGTTTGATATTCTTTTTAGATTCGTTTTGAGTAAATTGATGTGTATTTCCGCTTTGGGGCCTTCTTCAAGTTCTTCTAGTTCTCTTGTAGTATTGTTAATCCATTTAGCCCTTTCAAATTTTTTTTGGTTGCCATATTTAAATCATTAATCATTGGGTTTCTTTGGCATCAGGTTGTTGGTATGTTTTCATGTTACCCCCTCCTAAAGGAATTTTCTTTCGTTGTTTTGGAAAGCCGTGTTTTGTTAGTATTGTTTTAACCTTTGTCGATATCTCTTTAATCTCCCTTCCTCCGCCAGTACTTACTGTTTTATTTTTTCAAGTTGAATTATTTTTTCTCGTGTAGGCTTTTCTTTTCTGTTCCTGCATATTACAGCGTCTCTCTTTTGTTTTATCATTCTGACCTGTTTCCGTAGGTTTTTTATTTGTGTTTCCAGTCGAATTTCCCATCCTGGTTTGACTTTACCTCCGTGCTTTTTGAGGGGATCCCAATTTTCTCACAAACTAGTTTTATTTTATTCGTTTCTATCCAATTTTATTTTATTCGTTTCTATCTTAAATTTTCTCCATTCTACGTTTCTTAATGAAATTATT
>OY757912.1:89108424-89195924 GCA_963585895.1 Sepioteuthis lessoniana
AACTAACAATTCATTTAAACATCAGTCAATTGTTTACACTTACCTAAATACATAAATGGTTCTATTTCAAACAATTCAGTTTAATATAAATAATATGTTTTCACACAGTTTAAATGTCAAACGGTTCTACTTGACAGATAGATAGGGCCCAATCAGGTGCTACCACCCTGAGTCAGAATAGACCTGGGAGAAATGGCAATGAAGGGGTACTTCCCATTCTTCAAATTCCATGCCTCACCATCACATTATCTATGTCATATTCAGGACACTAATTAGGAGAGGTTCTTATCTCTCTGCAGAGATCCTGTAGGTGTATTCTCCAGGTCAAGTCGACAGGGCTGATTGATGTGAAAGCTTTGCCAATGATTAGATTATAGAAAAAAAGTGTTCAACAATTGAATTGTACTGATAGATCAAAGTAGAAAATGCTGGGACATTTAGGAAAAATGATTGTTAGTTCAGAAAATAATGAACGTATTACGGACAAAATAGAGATATTAAATGTATGATTATAATTTTTTCTAAGAAAGATGATGAAAGATTTACTCTAGAATATATGATATGAATATGTTACTAAGCTATTTCTTCTAAAACTAGTGCTATTATGAATAAAGTTAAAGCATTATTATGATATTTAATTTAAATGCTTGTGACGACCAGAAGGCTCCCTTTTCAATAGCTACAGCACCAAGGTGTAGGGGAATGCGCTCATCCTTTCTTGGATTGCTCCACTTTACCCTTGATACGTACTTTTTATTGCTGAGTGTTAAGCAAAGAGGTATCAAGTACCATTTTTAAAGTCTTTGGTATGACGTGATCTGGAATTGAAGCCATGTCTCCTGGACCTTTGGCAAACACTCTGCCCACTAGGCCAATGAGCCGGGACATTGGCATGATGGTTAGAATGTTCGCAAATGGCTCAGGAGACCTAGTTTCAATCCCAGGTCGAGTCATGCCAAAGACTAAAAAAATGGCACTTGATGCCTCCTTTCTTAACACTCAGCATTGTAAGATACTGATCAAGGGTAAAGTGGAGAAATCCAGGAAAAGGAGTAGACATTGGTGTAGCAGCTATTGAAAATGGAGTCTGCGAGTCACTCTCGACTACGGCCTCTAACTTACTACTAATCTAAATGCACTGGTGTCATATACGATGAATATGCTTAGCTATACCATATTATGTAAATTAATTGATGTGCTATATAATGTAAATACAATATTTGTAATAGAAATGCAGTTTAATAATCCTATTTACCAACCCCTCCGCTCGGACAGGATATGACACAAAGTCAATTTTTAAGCGGAGTTTAACAGGTTTGAATTCAGAGTTTTCCTTCTCCTAGACTAGTTGCCTAACCAAGGCTGAAAAACCCAGTCTGTCCTACTATTTACCCATAGCTAGAGGGAGAATAATTGGATTCATACCTTTGCTAAGGGTATTAGTGCTACGTGAAATGCTATCAGTCCCGTCCAGGATTTGAACTCGCATCGACGTGTCCATTTCCTATGACGATAACCATTACACCACGGGCACCTCCAAATGCAGTTTAATAATAATGTTTATTTTTATACGTTAAAACCACATGGACATTCTCCGGAGTCTGAAGATATCACAAAAGTCGTGAGAAGAAAGTTAATACCCATCCTCTCTCTCTCTATATATATATATATATATATATATATATACCTAAAATGACCTCATTGATGTAAACTATAATTTTTGGTTCTTTCTGATGACATGTGCATATAATTAGCCGCTATTTGCTTTTAATTGTTTCATTGATTTCGATAAAGAACTGTATTGCTCATTCATAAACATAAATTATATAATCAAAACGATCATCGCTAATGATTGTTTCAGTACATTTCAATATCTTTATTAAGAATTTGTTACTCCATATTTTTGGACACCACTACGATGACACGAAATATTCAAGAAATACTAAAAAAAATCAATTATTATTTTAATTTTACGGGCAATTTCACACAACTTTTAGGACAGTCGTCTGATTGGTCAACATTAAAAGCTCTTTAATGTTGCTTCAACTTCATTGAATTTCATTTCAAGTTAATTCTATTTCAAAGCATTTTATTTAGAATTAAAGAGAAGAAATATACACGGGTCACACGTATTGTAATCTTCACTAATATTCTAAGGTGAACATCAAAGGCGCATTTTAATTGGAAATGTTTATTTTCTTCGTAAGTTTTTTACAGGGAAGTCTTCATTATGGTTTTCTATGTCGTTTAATGTCAAACTTTTTTTCACGTGCACAAATGTGTGCTTTTCTAATAACTTGTCGGTATATATGAACGCCTACTGAAAATAACTTTTTCTTTTTTTCATGCATTAACTATTGCTGTGCATATCTTAGTTTATTTCTTGCAATAGTTTCATTATTTCTAATATTATATCAACCTTTCTCATTATAAGCGAAACGAATGAGGACCCTTATCGCATTTCTGATTATTGAAAAAGAAAGCCATACCTGATGGAAAAATTAAGACAAATGTAACATTATAGGTTGTTGAAATCTGTTGTTACAGTGAGAAGGGTATGGAAATTAAGTTATGACAATTAAGACACTTGGAAGATTAAGTTACAACGTCACTTGGTTTCAGTGATGTATCATGAACTCAGAGATCATTTGAATCAATGGTTATCATAAGAAAATTAAGTAATCATACGACCCTAGGAAAATAGTTGAACCAGTTTGTTAGTTACCCCAGACCAATCGAAGTAATTAGACGTAATGTTTCCATCTATGGAGTGCTGCTCCTGACTCGGTCAGTAATCTAGATGAAATAAATGAAACGAGTTTACACAAGAAAGTGGCAGATCATAGATCCTTAATAGCAACAGATACTTATTGCTCATGACGAAACATCTACGGATATAGGCCATCCTACATCTAACAAATTCGAATATTATATATATATATATCTCGAGGATATTCGGACTTTAATGTACCTAATTTATTTCAAAGAAAATAACAAGTGTGGACTGAAAAGTTCATAAGTTGAAAATTTCATGATGATCTGTTGACAATTTTTTTTATAACAATGGTATCCAAACACGGCAAAGCCGTTGGGAGACGTATGTATACCACAAAGGTGACTATGTTGAAAATAAACCTCATTTGGTCCCATTGTATAAGATTTATCACTCAGCCTATGAACTTTTCAACCGGTCATTGTTCAACTGATGAGAAGAGTCCAAAGACACTGTCGGGTAAAAAAAAAATTACAACTTCAAAAAGAAATGCAAATGTCCTTATTTTTACGTAGTCACTGTCATTGATTGATATTAGCAAGCAAAAATCGAGCCCAGTTTGCATCTCTTCAGAGGGGTAAGATCAATCACCAAGAAGAGTCGTGGATAGAACACTAGGCATATTGATGGTGAAAATCCAGGTTTTGGGGATTGTGGAGTACTCCTTCATTGCTATCACTTCCAAGTCCATTCTGGGCCGGAGTGGTAGTGCCTGATTGGTTACTATCTATGAGTCAAATAGAAGAGTTTGACAATTAAACTAAGCACAAAGAAATGACATGATGAATTGAATTATTTGAAATAGAACTGTCTGATTATTAAATTCTTTTTAACGAAATGGATATTTAATCGAATTGTTATTGTTACATCGCAGTACTTGGAACCATTAACTTTGTTGACTTATGCTACTTTGAATTATTAGAATTAGAACTGTTTGATTATTTAACCATGTGTATCTACAAAATGTGGTTACAAATCATATATTTGATATATATATATGTGTTATGGGGACATATCCTACCATACCCCAAAGATGGACTTGTCCAACCTAAACATATTCGCCGAGCTTAGCCCGCTCGGAGAAGACAACTTCACGTTTCTTACGAGACATTTGTCAGACAGACTGCAAGCCGAGAACGGCTAGTACTTCTTTTGTATGACTTCCTTTTTTTCTGCTAATACAAAAACGTTCACCTACCACCCATTGTTTGGGTTGTTCTTTCACCGGTCTTATCTGAAGACCACAACAATACGTAAAAACAGAATTTAGCATTATATAACCAAGAATTTTTTATATGCCATAAAATCCATTTCGACTAACCAACCAGCAAGAAACAAGGAACTGTATAAAGAAATAATAAAAAGCTGCTCTCTCTATTGGAAAAAATTTCACAGACGTGACGATGTTTATGAGAAAATGCTGTCTATGTAGTCAATCTTTCTAAAATTTAATTCGCAATGATGAGCTGATCAGAGTGAATTTCATTTTGTGTGTTGTCAACTATGTTTAATGTGACGTGACTCTGTGACCACAACTAAAGAATATTGACCACCCCGTAATTGTTATCACATCCGATGCTTTACTGCCACCAAAGTTAACTAGCGTCAACAAATATCAATGGAAGGAGATATTTCATCATAGAAAAAATCAAACATACTCCTATGCTTTCATGTCAGGCAAGGACTTTTTTTCAATCAGTCACCCACCAGCTCTATCCAAGTGTTCAAAAATCTCTGATACCATTTCTCTTTGATACGTGTCTGATTTTGTAGAAAAATTGAAAATGGATAAATAGGAACATGCTAAAAAGATACATGGAAACAGTTTGAGGAATCACTGACATTCTTAAATAATTATCTGATTGATGATTGATTTTAAAGGCACATCAACACGAGTAGCATTTTTTTGTTGAGGTTAAGAAATCGTGCCCAGTCCATGTTTATATCTACAAAATTTATGTTGTTGCTTCTACAGAGATTTTTTTGGTTTGGTTTGGTTTGGTTTCTTTGTTTTAATGGCATATCAACCTTTGTAGGTTATTTAATGCCAAAGCCATTCTCCTAGAAGAACGTTAGTGATGCTATTTAACCCATAGCTGGGAGGATAAGGGGCCTCATACCTTTCCCAACAGTATTTGCCCGAAAGTGAACGTAATAGCGCAACTGGAGTTTAAACTCGCGTACTACGATTCCGAAGTCCATCGCTTTAACCA
The DNA here is from genome assembly GCA_963585895.1 of Sepioteuthis lessoniana. Taxonomy (NCBI): domain Eukaryota; kingdom Metazoa; phylum Mollusca; class Cephalopoda; order Myopsida; family Loliginidae; genus Sepioteuthis; species Sepioteuthis lessoniana. The sequence continues at coordinate 89,113,411 of OY757912.1, forward strand.
TTACACCACGAGGACACACCCATATTTTTTTTTTGAATACGAATAGTTTTAAACAGATCTATTTGACCCATAAATGAGACCCTAACAGGAACTACCCCTCTGGATCAAAGAGGACCAGGGTACTCCACACTCCCAAAAGCTCTAGAACAGGAACCAATCGGTGAAATACAGTTTGTTGTCGTATCCAGGAGACTTAAGGATTCCGAATCACAGGTGTAGATTTCTATGAACAAAATTGTTTCTTTGTCGGCAAAAAATGTTCAGTGTCTGTGGATATGCGAAAATATTCTTTTTTATTTGAAAATTGTGTTGTATAGTACACTGTGTCGTTATTAACAACGAGACACACGTATGTATATAAAAATATAAGATTATATTTTTATTTTCGGCGATGATACTTGTGTGGAGCAGAGAGCAATCTCAGAGAGTTTGCGCACACGGAGGGGCTGTCGGGAGACGGACGAGCCAGTGAACAACTGTCTTTAGCCGAAATTCGGGAACTTATATAGTCTGCAACTCTCACGTGACCTGCAGCAATTCTTCTTTTTCGTTAACCATGGTTATGCCCACATATCACTTCTTGGCTTTTCATTGGTTATGTTGTCTGCTTCCCATTGGCTACTTCTGCCACTATCACCGAATTAAGCGACGCCCACTGTTCGGTGATTTTCCGATATCTTCGACCGGATGCACCTGTTTTCAACATAACAACTCTGGGCATGGTGACATTTCGGCAATGACCTTGTTGATATTATCCTTGAGCGGATATGATCCTGTCAACATCCTCTAATACACAGCGCCTGTAGACATGATGACATTTCGGTGATCACACCGGTCTTATCAATCTATCTGTCAACAACATCCGCCGTATTCACACTCGCAGGTCACGTTGATATATTACAATTGCTCTGCCAAAAATGTTATTAAGCTCCTCTTCACGGTTATTAGCTCAGTCATCTGGGGCTGTAGAATACACTGACTGCCTCTTTTCAGACGGGTAATATTTCCCCAATAAGTACCCTGTGGTTCAGTAGGCTGGGGATGTAGAATACACCGACTGCATCTTTTCTGAGGGGTAAGACTCCCTCAATGAGTAGTCCTATCACTCAGTTTGTTAGCGCTGTAGAATACACCGATTGAAACTTGCAGAGGGATAAAACTCCCTCAATAAGTGTCCTGTGGCCAAGTCGTCCGGGGTTGTAGAATACACTGACTGCATCTTTTCAGAGGAGTAAGACTCCCCTAATGAGTGTGCTGTTGGCCAGTAGGAAGGGGCAGTAGAATACACCGACTGTATCTTTTTAGAGAAATAAGACTCCCCCAATGAATGTCCTTGATATGGCACTAAACAATCTGATGGTTAGGCTCCAGTAATGCTGAAGCTTTGGGGAATGTAGAATACCCTTTTATTGCTATTGCTCCCATGTCCACTCTGGCCCGCAGTAGTAGTACCTGATAGAGTCCTGTCTATGGGTCAAATAGAACTAAAATGCGTGCTTATACTAAACTAAATTGTTTGAAATTGTTTTGACATTTACACTGCGTATCCATGATTAACTGAATGGTTTTACATCTAACTGAGTGTAAATAAATGATTCATATTTAATTGAATTGTTCTTGATGCACAGCAATATTTGGAACCATTTAACATTCTAGAATAAACTGAATAGTTTGAAATAAAAAGAAATAGGTTTTCATCTTTAAACGGCGTACGTATGCCAAACTGAATTGTTTGAAATAAAATTAATTTTGATATTTTAAACTGTACTAATGCTAGACTAAATTATTTTAAATAAGCCTGTTTATATGTATGAAGATGGATTTAGCATAAAATAACCAATAAAGGTTGGTATGCCATAAAAGAAAACCAAACTAAAACAAACCCTTTTAATCGTTGTAATTCTAATAGAAATAAATTACGGACATTCGTTTAAGCAATTCTCCTTACATTTTGACATCATTGATTTTTTTCTGTTGAGTATACATTTCTTCTTGAATGAATTAATCATTATGATGGGGCTTTTCCGGGCCGATGATCAATCGCTCCTTTCATTGCACTGATAGACTGTAACATCAAAGTGTCACGATCGAACCCCAGTCAGGCTATTACGTTCAACTCCCTTATCGCCAAGCCATGAGTTCAACAATACCTCTCTCCTTTAACAAGAGTGGATTTGCATTTAATAACCCACGTAGTTTGATATGCCATAAATCAAAGAAGCCAATGTTATGTTTTGACCTTCGACCCGGCCCCCAAAAATGCTATTCCAAGGTGATGCACCGGAAAGAAGTGACACATTCCAATGGCAGTTAGGAGAGGAAATCGCGTGGGCGGAAATTAGCTGATGAAATGGGACAAGGTAAAGCCCATGATACACTCATAGACTGATGCATCGGAAGAGAGTGACCTGTGAACTGCATGACAGTTATTTCCGCTTGATGACGATTAAACATTCGATTTCAAAGATCGAGTGGGCGATCGTGTAGGCCTTGAACTATTATATAACGCTGTCAAGACGGAAGTTGAGGCAGTTGGCAGTGGCAGGGGCAGTTGGCAGTTGAGTTGAAGATCGGACGGAGTTATAGACGAAATGTGGTAGGGAAAGCCACATTATGCCGAAGGGGCCTTTGGGCCCTTATGAGTGGGCCCTAGGCCTCCGGTTGAGCAGCACTAAAGAACGAGAAAGACACAATGTGACGGTCATAACAGTGGGGTCAAAATATTGCAGTTATGTTCGATCTGCAGCTCCCTCTCACATGCAACTCTTGAACAACCCTTTCGAACCCTTGCAATAAAGTGAGAGGTAAAATATTGTTAAAGAAGTCTCCCTGCGTCTTCCTTCCTGCGTCGTTTATTACTGCGTTTTTGTCACTGCGTCTTAATTATTGTGTCGTTATGATACGGCACATGACAATATAACACCAAACCAAACCAACCCCTCAAATAGATTCAAGAAATCCTCATATGTCTTTAGTAGTTGTTTCTATTTATGAAGACGTTATTAAACACCTCGCATTGGTGCTTGCGAAAAAGGTTTTACATGGAAAGGCACAAAATACAAAATAGAAAAACTAAAGAAGAGAATAAGCAATTACCTCTATTATCTTTCTTTAACGATCATCTGAAATATTAGGGAAGATTAAAATATATCTGCCCTTTGCATATTATTTTCTTTAACACTAAAATATCAACGAAAATCATGAGTTTTGAATCACATAATTGAATCGAAGTCATGACTTTCAGAGCCACTATTTTTCAAGTTCGTCATTTAATTCCTAATTCATTAGAGCTGAAAATGCCGAGACGTTGGCAGTGACTATGTGGGAAATAATTGCTTTGTTAGAAACCTTTCATGATCGAGCAGTACTACGATGTTCCCATTATTTGTTGACGATCCCGTGAAGATAATTCGACAAATTTACTTTCGGGGAGTCAGTCATAATTAAAATAAATTTTCCGTTCCTTTAAAATTGTGAACTGAAGATATTGTTCAGTTTTATAAACAGCAGATCAGATTTAAGTGGTTTCTGACTCGAGGAAGATATAATGAAAGAACTAGCCCGTTAAAGCACATATAGCAAAAAAAAGTATTGATCTAGGTGAAAAAAATAATAATTGAGGATTATCGAAACTTAATGAGCCTCTAATTAAATATTTGAGTTGTTCCAAGATTGCACCGTTCACCTCGAAAACATTTTCTTTGATGATACGGCTCTCGATGAAGGAGTGTTATGTACATATCAAACCATTTACTCTATGCAAACATAATTTCCTATAAACTATTCTCTTATATATATATATTCAGAATTTTACATTAAGTAACCCTCAAGGATTGGCTTACTATAAAGCACCAATCAACCAACCAACCAACCAATGTACCTCCATGCCTTTTTAGTTTCTGGCATTTAATATTTTTTAACGTTTTAATATTTTTTAGCATTTTGATATTTTGACATTTTTAAACATCTATCTTACGATTTATTTTAATATATATTAACATTTATTCTTTATTTTATTCATTTAAATACATTTCTGATATTTTTTAAAATTTCATTATATCATATATTATAATAATTTTATTTATTAAAAAAGATTACATTTATATTGACATTTATTTTAACGTTTCTCATCATATTAAAACTATTTTTTAATATTTAGTTTATTACCATTCTAAATATTTTAACATTTTAATATGTAATATTTTTTACTCTCCATCATTCCCTGAAACGTATTTGATGACAATGCTTGATTCTAAATTGCAACGCAGCTCAGACAGCTCCACAGTACACCGACTGCATCTCTGCAGTGGGTTAATACTCCTCTCTAACGTATATCCTGTATATGAAACTGCGTCTGAATAAGAAGTTCTAGTCAAAAAGCGTTGGAGAATGTGGGACACTCCTTCATTGCCATTATTATCAGGCCCACCTTCAATCGAATTGGTAGCATATATTAGAGTCCCATTAAAGGGTCAAATAGAACTTGGTAAGAAATTAAACTGCACTTCATGGTGAGGATCTACTTTTGGACCTTTGGGGAATGCGGAGTAATCTTCACAGCCATTACTACTTGCTTTTTATGACATGGAATGGATGCAAATATTCGGAACCTATCCAATGAAATATATAATCCTTTTCTATACTTAAAACGGTTTAAGTTTATGTCCAAAGAATGAATAATTCTAAATGCAATAATAAGAGTCGATAGCTGTTGGACACGTCAGGGAGTACAGTTACTTATCGCACGCCCAACCAAACGGGAAAGTGAGGTACAAAGCCATTTTAAAGGTGGGTCCACGCGCAGGGCCGTCCCGCAGACATGCCTGGTGAACACAAAGAGGCTTGCGCCCTGATGGCATTCCTCTAAAAAGGGGTTCCTCAGTTGCCTGGCGATAAACCTAGCCTCTCCGGAGAGGGTTAGCGCCTTGAGGAACTGCTTCTCGAGCCTCCAGGAGTGGGTCAGTTTCGCTCGTGAGACGCTGCTGCTGGACTTACCCAGCAATCGCATCAAGCAGTCTCGACCAACCATTACCCACCACCGCAATAACTGATTCCAAGCCAACCGTGTACTCCACACTGCTGCCCAGAAACTGTCATAAAGTGGGATGGTACAAAACGGCATGAGAATCGTCCCTCCTATTTATAGATTTGCCCATCGACCAATCAGCGATGTGCTGAGGCATATAAGTGGAGATCCAAATTATCCTCATTCTTCTACTGTTCTGCAGTCATCTAATGGCAAGTAGTAACTTTTGTATTTAAAAATCTACAATTTGAAGACAAAATTGCTACCGGAATTCTAAAAATTTATGGGCCCAGGACAGCGAAATCACTCTTTGACAATAACGAATCCAATGAATTGTTTGAAATGAAGTTCCTAGGATATCTTAGAATTCTTACAATAGCAATATATGAAACTATTTTGCTGATAAAAAAAAAAATGATTAAACAAAATAGAATTATTAGTGTTAGACAGCAAAACTCAAGAACATCTAACTGTAGGTGAAACAATGCAATGCTTAGAACCCTTTCATAGTGTGTAAACGATTGTGATCAGGCTCGTTGAAAAATGTTACCTACGAACTATTCATTTGCAAATATATATATATATATATATATATATATATATATATGAATTGAGCTCTGGGTAGCCGTTAAGCGGATGTATGTAAACAATAGTAATTGTGATTTAAACCGTTTAAAATTTAATTTGGTGGAATTAGTTCCTCGTGGATGAGAGGTAGAGTCTTGGATTGGCATTTGAATCAATCGGGTTTCGATCCTAGCTACGGGAAACTAGCATGTCTAGCCACACTGATGAGTTCTGATAGAGCGAAACAGATCTGTCTGTGGATGACTATATATGAAACAAAATATGGATCAAATTCTCGTTTCTTTAAAAATAAGTCCAACATTTTCAAATATAGTTCAACGAGCTAAACACGTTCTTAAAACTTTTAAATTAGGAACGCTATGTGCACATTTGTATCTTTTTGTTGTATACATTTCATTTGCTTCTGTTATCTCAACAACCATTCATCACTATGTGAACTATTCTTATATCAAAGTCCCGATGATGGTTACTGAAACCGAAACGTTTAACGTCGACTTCACATCATAATAAATTCACCTATTTGGATTATGTTTTTCTGCTCTCTTCATACACACACACACACACACACACACACACATATATATATATATATATATAAACATGATTTGTCATTAAATGACAAGTATTGATATAGAATGAAAATAAATAACTACACAACCAACAATTCGCACCCAACGACATTACAGTCTTTGACGGTTCATTAAATTACTCACCGAGCCATCAACTTACAAAGAAATAGATAAACTAGCGTTCAACGCGTGTGAAGACGTCACAGAATTTTAATTGCTTTGCAAATTGGAATGAAACATTTTCATACATTAACTAAGATCATTTTCATATTAATGCTTTAACAAATAAATTGTTATAAGAGACTGACTTTGCTCTGTTTTGTTATCACATATTGATAATGATAATGATAATAATGAATGTACAGTCACTAACGATTTGTACAAGGACTGGAGGACTTGGAAATAAAAGGACTTGTGGAGACCATCCAAACTACAGCATTGAGATCGGCCAAAATACTGAGAAGAATCTTTGAGACTAGAGGAGACTTGCTGGCACTCAATCCCCAGTGAGAAATCATCGGCTAACGCTGGTGTGAAATACTTGAAAAGGAGTAAATAATATATGCACAAGACAGATTCCGTTCAGAAGGAGACGAGCAGAATTTTGGGGGTGTTTTAGATACAAATATATAGCATAATCTCGGGCAGACGACCAGACGTAGTGATATGCAACAAAAATAAGGATGGGAATTTGCCAAATAACGGACTTTGTCGTACGTTACTCTGGAGCCTGAAGGTGACGGTGATTCTAATTGTAATTGGTGGACTTGGAAGGATCCCTATAAAATCCTGGTAAGGTAGCTAGAAAAGTTGGAAAAGGGAGGACAAAACAATACCTTCGAAACTGCAACACTGTTGAGATCTGTCAGAATACTGCGAAAAGTCCTAGATACTTGAAGGGACTCGCTGTTACTCAGAATTCAGTGAAAGAGTTTCTGTGATTTTGAGATTCAAAGGAATCACCTAATTTCGGCTTGGTGACAATATCCTGTAATAATCAACAAAACAAGAGAATCTGCCTGGTTATGAACTTTGCTGTCCCGACTGACCACAGAGTAAAATTGAAAGAAAGCAAAGAAAAAAAAAATGATAATTACCAAGACCTTGCCTGGGAATTGAAAAAAACTGTGTAATTAATCCTTTTATTACAGTCACCAAAGGATTGGTACAGGGACTAAAGGAGTTAAGAATAAGAGGTTGAGTGGAGACCATCCAAACTACGTCACTATTAAAATCGGCCAGAATACTCAGAAGAGTTCTGGAGACTTGAGGAGACTTACTATCGCTAAAACTCCTGTGAAACGCTAGTGTGTAACGCTAGTGTGAAAAATTCGAAAAGAAATAATGATAATATTAATAGTAATAATAATAATAATGATAATAATTATAATAATAATCTGGTAAATTCGAGAGAATAGCCATGTTTGTCGCTTCATACCAAACGAACTGCCAAAAATGGTTTCGGTGAACTAAGTTCAAATCCCGATCAAGTCTGAGAGATTAGATTCCAGATGATTGACATCATGTCAATAACAGTCTACGCCTTCTGTGTAAGTATGTTGACATCGTATTCAGGTAATAAGATGCGGCCGCTAAGTTTAATAAATTAGTCTACAAATTTCAGAGGCTTGCTATGTAATGTAGAGATGTTTTGTTCAAAACACATGAACACAGTTTTTTCTTGTCTTTGGGTAAAGGCCTACGTTTCTGGCTGCGTGCTCCATAATATGCATCTAGGATTTGACTGGGAAGTTCTTTTCCTGCGAAGTACTCGGAAATCGGCAGACATCTCTCATAATTGCTGTGGGATATTGTCTGCTTCTTCTATTTATCTATCTATCTATCCGTTTGAATATATATATATATATATATATATATATATATATATATGTGTGTGTGTGTGTATGTGTGTGTGTGTGTGTGTGTGAGTGAGTGTGTGTGTGTTTGTGTGTGCATATGTAAGGTATTCAAATTTTCAAATGGGGTTGCCCGTAGTATAATGGTTTATGTATATGTCTTTGACATATAAGTAAGGGGGTTTGAACTCCAGTCGTCCGAATGCATTCATTTTCGAACAAATACTTTTGGTAAATGTATAAATCTGCTTATCTCTCCCAGGTATGAGTTAAGAAGTACCGCTACTGTTGTTCAACATGGATGGTTTAGGCATTAAATAACCCATAATGCTTGCCATCCCATTAAACCTAAGAAACCAATCCCTTTTACGAAAAAAAAACAATATGATATTTGTAATTAAAAATATGCCTAGTACAAGAGCAATGTATTGGTATTATATCTCAATAGTCAAGTGCATGTTCTTTGCCATTCATACAATGATATTACTTCACTGACACGAAGAAGAAGAAGGAGAAGAAGAAGAAGAAAAAGCATGAGATCAGTCACATAAATCGCCTTATTTTTGTGCGTATTAGTTTGTGTTTTGTTTTATCTTTTTGATTTGATTGCATTTATTATACACGAGAACGTAATGCGCAAAAGAAATTAGCTTTGAGAGTTTTTGCGCCTAAAGGAAATTTATTGCTTGTACGTGTTCACTTCCGGGTTTCAAAGAATTATTCTGGTCTCTTTTTTTTCTTATTTCGAACAAAAACGTTAGGACATGAAATGTTGGTTCTCGATGTTTGCAATTAAAGGCAGTTGAAGCGTGTAATATATGCTTTTTTCTCGCTTTTTTGGTTAAAAAGAAAGAAAATTACATAAAATATTAGGAGAGGGATAATAAGAGAATAAATTAGCGAGAAAATGAAGAGACATTGATTTCTGCAATAGAGAACTTAGAATTAATAATAATAATAATAATGATAATAATAATTCAAGAGGCGAAAAGCAGAGAGAAGGTCAGTGGGAAAGATTGCTAGATACATTTATGAGGACGAAATGATATGAAACGAAAATAGAAAAGGAAAGAAAAAGAGAGAAAATATCCGAAGAAAGGAGTTGGAAGTTCTAGTGAAATATGATAAATATGAACGCCCGCTCATAAAAGCAGAAACGAGAGAAAATATTTAAAGAATAACAAAGAAAATTCGTACAGGATGAATATATTATTTTCGAAAACAGAGATGATAAAAATGAATGTAAAGTAATATATACTCAAGGATATACGTACAATATACAGAGAGAATTGTAATTAAAAAAAAAAAAAAAGACTTTACTGAAGAAATATCTTTATCTGTATTCAGCATCTTGGCTTAAACAATCGGGAATTACATGCCGATATCAAAGATTTACTTTAAAAAATAATTTTTCTAAATGCAAATGAAATCTCAAAAAAAAAAAAACAACCAAAAAAAAAAAAAAAAACGAGTACTAATGGTTATATTCCAAACGCAGGCTGGCAAAACACAATGTTCTTAATTCTGTTTTTTGCTCATTATTATATGCTGAAAAAAAATTGTGATATCATTTTAATTTTTACTCAGAAGAATTCCTCTTTTTCCGATAAATAAGACATGCTGGTTTTTCACCTGGCTAAAATTATGGAATTTGCACACTCAAAGGAAAATAACTAAGATATTTTTTAATGTATTTAACAGAGAATAAACTTATAAAAACTAATACGCAACTATTTATCTTTAATCATATTTACCCAACCCCTCTGCTCGGGCAGGATATGACACAAGGTCAATTTTTTAAGCGGAGTTTAACAGGTTTGAATTCAGAGTTTTCCTTCTCTTAGACTAGTTGCCTCAACAAGGCTGAAGAACCTAGTCTGCCCTACTATTTACCCATAGCTGGAGGGAGAATAATTGGATTCATACCTTTCCCATACCTTTAATAGTTGAACATTCTGCCTTCATAAAATATTCCGAAAAAAAGATAGAGGCACGATTCAGATTACTTACAGTACCTGCATTTGCTTATGTTTTCACTCATCTACGACTTATAAAGACTCACCAATGCTTATCTTCCGTGACCTAGCGTTACTTTCTTTCGGTGTCAGTAGAAGAGAACCTATACTGTAAGCAAGGTCACACAACACAACGAATATCTGCTGAGTGGGATTTGGATCTGGACATTTTATTGTCATAGCAAAAGATAAAAATGTCAGTTACCCCATTCCTATTTCCGAAGAACACGTGAAGTATGGCACTGAGTATTTTTCCCCTCTGAATGAAGCCATTGCTTCTGTAAAATATTATTGTCTTGAAGGGGTTGGCCCAGTTTTCAAGAAATTTGTGATTAGTGTTTTGCAAGGAAGTTCTTTCCCATGAGAAGATCCACTGTTCTTCCAGCAGGACATTGTCAAAACGACCAACGCATTTTATTTTGGTCCAATGCATTCTGGATGCATTGCTTCCAGCTGATTATGTGAAACAATATCGAAAGAATTGATAAAGAAGCTGAGGCGACGGGCAGATATATATATATATATTGAGAGAGAGAGAGGGTGGGTATGAAAATGGTGACTGGTAACATTGAAGAAAGGGCAGGGGAGCAATAGGATGAAGTCTTTTCAGATTAAAAAAAAAATCGAGATATATTTTGACCAGAACAAAATTACAATACATATTTAACCAGGAAATAATTTTAAAATATATTTGGATCGAAATGAATAATCTAATGGTTGGTTATTTTTAAGGCATATCAATTATATTGTAGGTTATTTAACGCCATATCGTGCTTACACATAAATATTTAAAATGTAGGTTTTGTGGACACATACTTTGTAGTAAAGAATTTTTAAACGAACCAGAGTCTCATTTGTTGCATATAGTAAAATGGTTTCAAGTATTGCTATTTCACACAAATACTTTTGTTTCCACATTATTATGTGGTTTTAAGAATTGCTATAAGTCACTAACAGATTCATTAGTAATTTGTACGCGATTAAATAGATTGAACTATAGACAGGATTCTGACCCGAGTAAGTGTGGACCTAGGAGTAATGGGAATGAAATCGTTCTCCATGTTCCCCGAAGCTCCAAGAGTAAAGTCTCACCATCTGATGCAGTTTCTTGTCATGTAGAGGACACTCATTTGATTCTTCTGGCTCTGCAGAGATGCAGTGGGATTATTCTAAAATCCCTGCCGAATTGGCTCAGCCTAATATGTCAAGAAACATAAATGAATTTAAAAGAATTATTTCAACTCTATTCCCTGTTAAGATCGTATTTCGAGTTTATATATATATATATATATATATATATATATATTTATGTGTGTGTGTATGTGTGTGTGTGTGTAAATTCTAACACACGTTATTAGTATGCATTAGGCAAAATTTTATTCCAATAAAAATCGACTTGACATGAGTTCATTTTAACGTAAAGGTCCTACTTAAATTAGCTCCCTAATTTATTAAGTAAGGTAATATATATTTACTTGTTATTTTATAGGATGTGTTGTATATTTTGACAAATTTTGTGCGTATAAAATTGCATGGATTTGAAAGAGTCTAGGATTTATAATTAGTTTACTTGGTCCATTTTCTTTAACAAGAATCATTACAACACCCTCATCACTCTGTATCTGCCTGTCTGCCCCTCTTTATATATATATATATATATATACAAACATAAAAATATTAACTAATATATACACGTATATGACAATATCATTAGCCAACCGCATACATAGGAGAGGCGTAAGACACTCACAAAAAGCGTGCCCTGTGTATAGCATTAAACTCTATCCTGTAGTAAGGCTCTAATTTTGAAGAGTTTTGAGCAACGACTTTATGGCCTTTACTCGCAAAACTTATTTGATGTTCAGTAACCTGTTAGACACTACCAATAGATCTCTTTGAAATAAAGTTTTATCTATTTCAAATAAGTGTAAACATACATGATTAGTTAATTTGGCATCATTTGTGTGTGATATCGACCACTGATGGCAGAGTTTCTGCTCAGCATTCTGTGGTCTCTAGTTCGATCTCCATTGGGTGAAATCATAGTATAGAGTACTGTGAGACCTAATAAGGTCGAAACCGCTGTCCAGTGGTTCTGCATGTCACACGCAAATGTTTCTGGAAATTCAGGTCATGGTAATTCAATTTAAAATTCCTCTAATTAAAAAAAAATGTAGATATATTTCCTTGCCCAAGAAGTTGCAGATACGCATCTCCAATCCTTTTCTGAAGATGTATCCCTAGAGGTGACTGTGTCCACTGTAAGAGTACGGATGTAACTTACAAGACACAGCAGGTTAATTGCCTGCGCGTTTGCCATGACTAGTTAATTTGGCATCGTTTCTGTTCGGACCAGTCACCGCAGAATGCAGAGCGGAACGTCTTCGATATCCAGAGGGGGAGATCATGGTATACGCTACTGATGAGATCTAATAAGGTCGATACAGTTGTCCAGTGGTTCTATATGTCACACTTAGTGCTAGGCGGATTTTCTGGTTAAGGTAATTCAAATATCCCTGACCCTCTCTCGCCACTTCTCCCTATTGTTCATCGCTCCTGTCAGCTACTCAGAGCTACATCCCGTATCCTCACAGAGCTGCTGTATAAAGGTTCGAGCTGGTCTCACTGCTTTTGCTTAGCCATGTGAGGAGGTCCATTGGAGAATATCACTTACGAGCTCGTCCCTGCTTCTCCAGCAGTGTCGTCTAACTTGGATAGTTTTTGTGATGAGATGGGAGGTTAGTGGCCGTAGAGCTGGTGCTTTGTGGGGTGTGACCTCCAGGACTTGTTCAAATGTGACCTCCAGGACTTGTTCAAAATTGCTCGCAGCATTCGTGTGTAGTTGCTGTCAAGCTTTTTGTCAATCCGTTTAGTCAGCCTTCATGTAGTGCATCTATATAGCAGTATCAACACAACCACTGCTTGAAAGAAACTGCGTTTCATTTTATCAGTCAGGTCTGACTTCTATATGACCAATAACCTATCGATAGCTGTCCATGCTTTTGCTACTCATGTGTCGATGTCTTTTTCGGTTGATGAGTCACTGCTTCCTAGGTAGGTAGACTTGTCAACTAGTTTCAGAGAGCTACCGCCTAGTGTAGAGATGTCGCATAGTATAATTCCTTTAATTCAAAAAGAATTAATAAGATAAAAATATATGTCAATTCACCTAACTCCTTTTCATAAAAGGCCAAATTCTTATTGATAAATTGTCCAGTATCTGCTGTATTGATTAGATTTGGTCACCCTCTGCATTGTCAAAAATGATTGATTTTCCCTTCTTGAAAATCTACTTTGACCATCACAAAAACTGTCTTTTATCGCTATACTAATTTAGTTTTTATCAAAGTCACCGATATGTTTTTCTTGGAAATATCTTCATCATTCACCAAATTGAAATTTTGTACTCTTTCAACAGCGTTGTTATTCAAGACATCAAAATGTAATGTTGTACGCTGACTTGTATACTAATATTACTCGGATATTTTTTCAACATATTAAAATTAAGGACTTAAAATAAGCTTCACTGACTATATATATATATATATATATATATACGAGGTACATACGATAAGTTTCCATACGTTTATCGTATGTGCACTTTTACAGATAGTACACACATGAAACTCTAGTTTGATTGGAAGTAATTTCCTCCGGCTGCAATGCACATGTTCTAACGTTCAAAAAACTTCTGGAGGGCCCCATGGAAGTCCTCTTGCGTGGGCGTGTCAATGACCTTCATCACAGCTTCTTTCATCAACTCAATTGTCCCATAACGACAGCCTCTGAGCTTAGGGAATAACCAAAAGTCACAGGGAGAAAGGTTTGGACTATGGGGAGGCTGAGGAACTGTCTTGATGCCCACCTTGGTCAAATAGTCTGTGACAAAGGATGGAGTTGTGTACTGGTGCATTGTCCTCGTGGAAATGCCACTGACCCGATTTGAAGAGTGCTGACATCTTCCCTAGGAATCTCTACCCGAACTCCCTTAAAACCACAACATAGTAACCCTAACCCTAACCCTTTGGTCAATCAACTCTAGTGTACTGACTTCCTTACTCCTCCCACAACTCTCATCATCCCCTACAGACTCCCTGCCTTCCTTGAATCTCTTATGCTACTCGAAAACTCATGCTCAATTCATGAAATATGGTCGAAAAGCAGTCTGAAGCATTCCATATGTTTCTGTGGCAATGTCCAAGAGTAAAACAGAATTCTATTGCATATCGTTCTTCTAAAGTGTCAGATTGCATTTTTGAAAATCCCCAGTTGTGACAATCAGGCTTTAGTAGGGTGTATTCCAATTGCTGCTGTAGCAGTTCATTTGAAGCTGAAATCATAAAAAATTAGGCAGTCATCTCATAAGATGTATAGCAATAACATACTGAATTTTCAAGTGTCTACCTTGCTGACTTTACCAAGGCTTTCGATTCCATTCACAAAGGGAAGATGGAACAAATCCTACTAGCATACGGCCTACCAACAGAAACCGTAGCAGCAATAACGATTCTCTATAGGAACACCAAAGTGAAAGTACCTTCACCGGATGGAGACACATAATACTTCAACATTGTAGCAGGAGTACTACAAGGGGACACGCTAGCCCCAAAACTCTTTATCATTTGTCTAGACTACGTGCTTAGAACGTCGATTGATAAAATCAGAGCTCCGAGCTGATAAAGAAAAGAAGCAAAAGGTACCCCGCAAAAACAATTACCGACGCCGACTACACCGATGACAAAGCGATTCTGGCAAATACACCCAACCAAGGCGAAACACTACTGCATAGTTTGGAACGAGCCGACGCAGGCATTGGCCTCTAAGTCAATGCCCACAAAATTGAATAGATGTGATATAATCAAACAGGCGATATTTCCACATTAGAGCGAACCTCTCTGAAACTGGTAGACAAATTCACCTACCTAGGAAGGAGTGTCTCATCAACCGAAAAAGACATCGATACTCGGCTATCGAAGGCATGGACAGCTATCGGTAAGCAATTGATCAAAGGGAATTAGACCTGACCGATAAAAGGAAACGCAGTTTCTTCCAGGCAGCGGTCGTGTCGATACTGCTGTATGGATGCACTACTTAGACGCTAACTAAACGGCTGGAGAAGAAGCACGACGGCAATTACACAAGAATATTGCGAGTAATATTGAACAAGTCCTGGCGGCAAAACCCCACAAGGCATCAACTATACGGTCACCTACCCCCCCCATCTCGAAAACTATCCAAGTTAGACGAACCAGACATGCCGGACACTGCTGGAGAAGCAGGGACGAGCTTATAATTGATGTACTCCTATGGACCCTCACATATGGCCAAGCAAAAGCAGGATGACCAGCTCGAACATACATACAACAGCTATGTGAGGATACGGGATGTAGCCCTGAAGATCTGCCAGAGGCGATGAACGATAAGGAGAAGTGGCGAAAGAGTGTCAGGGATATCCGTGCTAGTGGCATGACATGATGATGAATGATGATGATATGAAAAAACTCTGGAAACTTATCATATGCACCTAGTATATATATATATATATATATATATATATATATATATATGATAAATACATCGATAGATTGATCGATAAAAACAGAGACAGAAGTACTAGAACTATAATTTTTACAGTCGTAGCAATTGGACAAGAACACCAGAGTTCAAACCTTGGATGAGACGGCTTACATTTCACCGAGAATTAATAACCTTGGAAATATGTTCCTCAAAGTAGTTTCTCTCCAGCAATAGGTAAATCGTAGGGAAGACTGATCTTTAAAACTTTCTGATTGCAATCGGTCTATGAGAATTCTAACCTATTAAACATCGCTTCTTTTATATTGCGTGGATAATGTCGCTCCTACATATATATATATATATATATATATATATATATATATATATATATATAAAATTTTTAATTTTAACTATATTCACTCTATAACTCTTATATTTTGAAAATAGGTAAACATCTATAAAAATTCATATTCAGTGACATTAATCCAAAGTAGCAAAACCCACATTAATTTTTTGTTGCCATGATAAAATGAAAATACATTTTCTTTTGTTCAGTTTGCATTCAATTTCAATGCGCAGAGGAAAGATGAAGCAAATATGCCCAGTATATGTACTCCCTAAGGTAACACTCATCGCTATAATGATGTTATACAAAGCACGAAACCAATGACTTGCCTAATTTCGACACTAATATTTTTGATTTTGCCGCTGGAGTTTTTCAAGGAAATACATGAGAATCACGTCTGTTTACAATGAGCCTAGATTACGTATTGTGAATGTCAGTAGATCTGATTGAAGAAACTGGTTTTATACTAAAGAAGCAAGAAACAGAATATAACCCACAGAAACTATGGGAGACTCAGACTACACATATGATCTATCACTTCTTGAAATTACAAGAGCCCAAACTAAAAAAGAACCAATGTATTTCAAACAAAAAGAGGCCCTTTACACTTTAAGTAGCAAACCTCTAAAATTTGTAGATTTATTCAATTAAGTCGACAGCAACATCTCATGAACCGAATGTGATGTCAACATATGACTGGAAAAGACGTGGAATGCTACTGACAGGTTATCGATGATGGGAAAATTTGATCAATACGATTGAATAAAACAGAAGTTTAAGCTGTATCCAGAACCGTATACTTTTACGGTTGCATCGCATAGAATTTTACAGAAATTTAACGCGAAAAACTAGATTGGAACTACACAGGAAGGCAATTTGCTGTTAACAAAAAAGCCCAGAAGAAAAAGAAAAGATAAAAAAGCAGTTATATGGTCACCTATCTCCCATCACATAAACCATACAAGTAAGACGAGCAAATCATGCGGGGTGATGCAAGGGAACATAGGCCAACATCATAAGCGATATCCTCCTATGGACTCTTATTTATGAACACACGAGTGTTGGCCGACCAACAAAACTTACACACATCAGCTCTTTGCGGACACTGGATTCAGTGTAAACGACCTGTCAGGAGCGATGGACGATATAGATGGAATCAGCGAACTCCATGTTGTCAGTGAGGCTTGATGATGATGATCCTATTTACCAACCCCTCCGCCTCGGGCAGGATATGACACAAGGTCAATTTTTAAGCGGAGTTTAACAGGTTTGAATTCAGAGTTTTCCTTCTCCTAGACTAGTTGCTAAACCAAGGCTGAAGAACCTAGTCTATCCTACTATTTACCCATAGCTGGAGGGAGAATAATTGGATTCATACCTTTCCCAAGGGTATTAGTGCTACGTGAAATGCAATCAGTCTCGTCCAGGATTTGAACTCGTGTCGCCGTGTCCATTTCCTACGACGATAACGACTACACCACGGGCTTGATGATGATGATGATGATGATGATGATGATGATTAATATTTTGTGATCAATATAAGTTGTTCCGTCCCTGGGTTACACATTTAGGCGCAGTAATGTATATGCGTGTAGGTCCACGCATGTCTATATGCATGTATATGGAGCAAATACCTCTTGCATATGGTCTTTCTAAAAGAGACTATTACAACCACTGTGTCTACAAAAACACTAAAGCAATCGTTCGCTCATCTGATAGAGACTTTGATTTCTTCGTCATAGAATCTTGAGTCATGCAAGCAGACATATAAAACTACATTTGTTAATATTCTGCTTCAACTACTTCCTTCGAATGTCAGTATATCTAATACAATAAATCGGTTCAATTAAAAAAGAGTAAGAAGTAGACAATATTCACTGAAACTATGGAAAATGCAGACAAGCAGACGACCTGGCACTTTTTGCAAATACATCAGTTTCAGGAGAACCTCTACTGCATAACGCTGGGCAAGCAGTAGGGGGGCATTAATCTCTTTAGAAATGCAAATAAAACAGCACACATGTTTAAAACAAACAGGAGCTATCTCCACTCTGAGTGGCAAGCTTCAAGAGTTGGTAGGTCAGTTCATATACTTCGGTGGCTAGATCCAATCTACCGATAATGAAATCAACATATTCTTAGAGAAGTTGTTGAATGCTATATGCAGATTATCGATCATATGGCAATTTGATCAATTTGATAGAAAAAAAAGCGGGATTTTTCCTAGGTGTATGCATGTCCACACTTCTGTATGGATGCACGGCGTGGGCGCTAACAAAACACATTGAAAAAAGACTAGATGGGAACTGCTCAAGATCTGTGGGCAATCTTGAACAAATCCTGGAAGCAATAAACTACCAAATATCTGTTATGTCGTTACATCCTTCTTATTTTATAAACCATTAAAGTTAGGCGAACGAGACATGCGGGTTACTGTAATGGACAAACTCATAAGTGACGTTCTCCGATGGATACCTGTACTATCTGCTATTGTTCGCCGATCATCTAAGACTGACTTACGTCAACTTTGTGCTGATACAAGATGCAAACTATATGATGATAAAGATTGATGGTGACATAAAGTCAGAGAAATCTGTTCTCCAAGTGCAACTTGATCATGATGATGATGATGATGGCATAGCGTATATGTGTTTATATACGGGTGGGAAATTAAACTATGTGTCCGTGTTTGTGTGGCATGAGTAGCGTATTAGGTTCATTATTATAAATAAGATGAATTATGTTTAAGTCGTTGAATTTAGAAAACATTACATTATTTATATGAAATGAATTAAATAGGGTGTTTTAATGTCCTAAAAATCCGACAGCATTTCCTTCTTTACAGACTGCTGTGCCAAGAACTTTTGCTTTACCCGAGAGTCATTTTGTTTCCACTCTTTGGACTATCTTTTTGACACGGGATTGTAGTAACAAACCTATACTAAATAAAATGTTTTTTCGTACCCATCGAATGGTTTTTCATTGATTTTCACACAGCTTGAATTTTTCAACTACCAATGATTTGATGACAGACCTCTGTTTAAACTTGTTTTATTCCTGGCATTTTTAATGACCTCAAAACAAATATTTTTGCAAGATTAAAAAAACAACTCCTATGAACAAATTCCAAACAATTGAAAGTTTATCTATGGAAAACTAATTCTGAGAAAATAGTGCTTTTTGAAAAGTTATTAAATTGACCCTCCTATGTACATACATGCGCGCGCGCGTGTGTGTGCTTAGTAATATAAAAAAAAAACTAAACAGTTTCAAGGGTTTGGAAAATCTTAATAGTACATCTCTCTCACTCTTTCTCTTATATATATATATATATATATATATGTGTGTGTGTGTGTGTGTGTGTGTGTCGATGACTTTGCTAATATTACTGTTCTAGAGATTTGGGCTAATCCGTTACAAATAAAGAGCGGCCATATGGTCACACGCCTAATCATTCATATGAATAGACTATATAATATAGGAACTACTGGAAAATAGAATGTATTTATATATTTGTATTTTTCCCGGTAATTAAAGTAATTTTCGAATTCAGAATGCGAAACTAAAAGTTATAAAATGTCCCAAGTGGAGGTATCTGATGAGGTCACATCTGGGTAAAAAAGATATGTTTGAGAATTATTTGTATTCAATCGGACCATGTGAAAAAACAAAACAAAACAAAACTCTTAGAAAATAACTACACAAAATATGAAAATATAAACGTACCATGATCGTGAATATTTAACCTCAAAGTTGACACAATACTAAATATTTTTTCATGCTGCTATAATAAATCAATATATAAAAACAAAAATTTGAACTCTAAATTATATATATATATATATATTTAATTAACTTAAATCGCAAGTCGGAATTCTCCTACAAAAGTTTCACCTTAACGGATCATCAGGGAGTCTCACACCGACCAATAATAAAGGAGAAAACGCCGTTTTTTATATTCACCAAAAACCTACCTAGCTTAAAATTTACATAACAAAAGAAACAAATAAATTGAACAAAAAACCTTACTTTTATTTAAAAAAAAAAAGAAAAAAAACCCTCAGGTATAAATACTCAGAAACCTATCTCAAATTATGTAGCAACCACCCCCTTTTGTGCTTACAACTATTTAAAACCTCCGACCTTTGGTTTAACATATCCCTACTTTTATAAGACGCTTTTGCTAATTTTTACTCCATGCAAAGCAAACAGTCCCTATCGCCAGCCCTATATTTACGGCATTTCTTTATTACTTCCCATTTCAGTATTGGATCTATTCCTTTTTTATCCTTGACCTCCCACACATAACTAGATAATGTATTACTAAACCTATACTTCTCGTGGGAGAAACTCGTTTTATGGTTCTAGTACCTAGTCTTAAATTCCCCTTGCGTCAACCCAAAATATACCTTTTTATTTCTATCATTACCTGGATCACTATATACTTCTACTTTATACACCACACATTTTTGTTTACATTTACCTTCCAGTGGGCATGCAACCTTATCCCTAGATTAGTATATATATATATATATATATATATATGATATGCGAACAAAATTTGGAATATTCAAGTATAAAAATAAACGACTTAATTAAAAAACAAGATCAGATTTAATTTAATAAAATAAACAAATAAACAAGAGCATAGACAAAAAACAATAAATTTACTCAATATAGCTACGATTGTTTTCAATTATTGTATCAAAACGCCTTCAAAACAATTCACATGCCTCCAAAAACAGGGTTATCCTCGTGGTGTAATGGTTAAAGTGATGGACTAGGTGAGTTCGTACTCCAGTCGCGCTGTTACGTTCACTTTCGGGCAAATACCCTTGGAAAGGTATAAACCCCCTTATACTCCCAGCTATGCGTTAAATAGTACCACTAATGTTCCTCTCAGAGAATAACTTTGGCATTAAACGACCTACATAGGTAGATATGCTATTAAACCAAAGCCTTCAAAAATAAATTCTTCAGACACTTTATTCCATTCCTTCATAATGGCAGAATTAAGCAAACCAATATCTGGATGGGAGGTTGCATCTGTTTTGTTTTTTAAATCGCCCTATATAGCATGATCAACAGGGTTAAGGTCTTAGATCATAAAGAAACTCCAATTATTTTGGAAATACTCTTTAAGTTTTTTCGCCATTAAACAAATCATAGATTATTTGTCGTTTCTTTTCTTGCTAACAGATATTGGGCTGAATTTTGATTAAAAAAAGTACTTCAATAATATAGCAAATTATGAAAATGCATATTTATCGCGTCTTTTTAAAAAAAATTGGTCGAATGAGATCAAAAAAGCCTTCCTCATACCTGTTTATTATCTGCTAAGACTACGTGCTTAGAACGTTTAAAGATTTAATGAAAGAAAACGGTTTCAAGCTGGCAAAGGAAAGAAGCAGAAGTTACCCTGCACAAATAATTATAGACGTGGACTACGTTGATGACATGGTGCTTCTGGCTAAGATACCCTCCCGAGCTGAATCCCTGTTACATAGTCTAGAATGAGCAGCAGGTGGCATAGACCTCCATGTCAATGCAGACAAGACAGAATACATGTGCTTTAAACAACCTACATCAAAGAGGCGACATCTCCACACTAAAAGGTGGTCCTCTGAAACAAGTGGACAATTTCACCTACCTCGGAAACACTGTCTCATCAACTGAGAATGATATCAACACGCGATTAGCAAAGGTATGATCAGCTATCGATATACACTGGGTCATATGGAAGTCAGACCTTACTGATTAAATAAAACTTTTTTTTCCAAACAGCTGTCGTGTCGATACTGCGATATGGATGCACTACATGGACGCTAACTAAAGATATGGAGAAAAAGCTTGACGGCAATTACACAACAATGCTGCGAGCATTAATGAATAAGTCCTTGAGACAACACCCCAGAAAATAGTAGCTGTATGGCCACCTACTACCCATCACGAAAACTATCCAAGTTAGACGAACCAGACATTCGGGACACTGCTGGAGAAGTAAGGATGGATTCATAAGTGACATACTCCAGTTGACCCCTTGTCATGGACGAGCAAAGGTAGAAAGACCCGCTAGAACCTATATACAAAATCTCTTTGCCGATACAGGGTGTAGACTGGAAGCCCAGCCGAGAGCGATTGACGATAGAGAGGGGTGGCTAGAAAGGGTCATGGAGATCCGTGCTAACAGCCTGACATGTGATTATGACATATACCTATACATAAATAAATTGGCCAAGCATAGTTCGAAAGCAACCTTAAGGATCCATTTTCAATAGCTACCACACCTAGGAGTAGGGAAGGGCGCTACTCCTTTCCCAGGATTGCTTCACTTACCCTTGATTCGTACCTTATGATTCTGTGTGTTAAGCAAGGAGGCATCTAGTACCGTTTTTTGATCCTGTGATATGACTTGACCTGGGATTGAACCCTGTTCTGATGGACCATTGCAGAAAATTCTAATCAGTATATCAAAGGTTATATATATATATATATATATATATATATATATATATATATATATATATATATATATATATATATATATAAATTCTTGATTATTTAAAACTCAGAAATACTGAACGACTCTTACGAATTCTGCAAAAGAATCTGTCAAAGCAAAACATATTTCAAGAAAAAGGATTTTTCATCGCTCTCGAAAGATTTTAGAGCAAATAAAAGGGAAAACTGAAAATTGGATTTTCAGGAATGATTTCAGGAAGGTTTTAACACCCAATCCAGCTTCCATAAAAGGATTTTTTTTCTATAAACCTGAAATCGATTTGCTGTGAAAGCTTTAATATTTTTTAAGGATTAGGAGAAAATTAAATCTGTGCACAGTTAATGTCAAAAGGGAAAGAAAAATCTTCTAAGATATGTATTTTAATTGCTTTAAGGAATGCAAAGAAGGATTACTATAATTCCACCAAAAATCAATATAATAACCGATGATATTTACCCACGCTTAAATTTGGCCCATCAAAAGGTCTCTTCCACTCCCGTCTTTCTCTCTCTCTCTCTCTCTCTATATATATATATATATATATATATATATAAAATAAAGTTGGCGACCGTAGTAGAGGGTAACCCGAAGGCTCCCTTTTCGATAACTACCCCATCAAGGTGTAGGGGAGGCCGCTACTCCTTTCCCTGGATATATATATATATATATATATATATATATATATATATATGTGTGTGTGTGTGTGTGTGTGTGTGTGTGTGTGTGTGAACGTAATCAAATAAGTGTAAAGTGTAAATTATGTATATATATTGAATAATTTTCACGGCATTTCAAACTGCCAGTGATTATTCGACCCTAATAACACCATTGTCTTTTTTTTAACAATATTTGATTAAATAGAACAGACACTTCAGGCCCGTTTACACTATCATTAATCCATTCGAGTCTTCTTGTTTTGTTTAATTTTCCGAGGAAGACATTGAGACATGTGCTGTATTTTTCTTTCGGTCCCAACTGGAGCCGAATAATGAAATGACAAACACAATGACATATGAATTTATTTTAGAGAAGAGGCGGGAGAACAACTAGTAAAGACAATTTTTCCAAGAAAATTATTTTACGAGGTAAGAGGAATAATTGGCAGGCAAAGAGAAACTGGCATCCCAGAATATGGTTGATTTATTCGAAGTTGATATATATATATATATATATATATATATATATATATATATACGCTGAGATTAATATAACACTACATTTCTACTTCCGGTTTTGGAGTGGGTCATCTTCAGGCCTCGATCATAACTTGGTGACCTGGTCCCTGAGTACATGATCAAATGCATTATGTTACTGCCAGCAAAGTGAAAGAAAAATATATTTATGTCAGCTGGCGTCACGGTAATTAATTTAAAATGCATTAGTAGCAAAAATAGCAAAAAAATTTCCGTTGAAATACTTTTATCTAAAACTCGAAATCAAATTATTGGATTGGACGTCATTTCGAAATTTGCATAACATGTCTATTATCGAAGTGTATGCGATAAGTGTTTTGTTCAGTTTGGTTTCGTTCTCTATGGCATATCAACCTTCGTATCTTATCTAATACAAAATACGTCTTTGTAGAAGACCAGAATTGGCATAATCTAACCAGTAACTGAGGAGAGAAGAGGATCCATATCTTTCCCAAGGCTATTCGTCAGAAAATAAACATACTAACAAGACTGGAGTTAGAACTCACTTACAATGATGTCTCAATCCCGCGCATTAACCATTACCCGATGAGAACTCCTGATAAGCGGTGCAATTCAATAGATGATTGGGTGTCCTCGTGGTGTAATGGTTAAAGCGATGGACTGCGGAATCGTAGTACGCGAGTTCGTACTCCAGTCGCCCTGTTACATTTACATTCGGACAAATACTCTTGGGAAATGTATGAATCCCCTTATCCTCCCAGCTATGGGTTAAATAGTGCCACTACTGTTCTTCTAGGAGAATCGCTTTTGCATTAAATAACCAACAAAGGTTCATATGTCATTAAAACAAAGAAACCAAACCAATCAAAATGCGAATATACTAGAACTTGAAACTATTTTGGATCATCTTATTTCAATATACCCAACAATACTTCCCACTGACAACGAAACTTATTAGCTATCATCTTAACAGTATGATTCCCACTCTTAGTTTAATATTTAATCCTACGCGACTAGCAAAGACATTGACAGCTATCAATAGCCTATCGGTCATATGAAAGTGAGACATTACCGATAGAATAAAAAGCAGTTTTTTTTTTTTTTCAAGCAGTGGTCGTGTCGATACTGCTATATAGATGCATTACATGGACGCTAACTAAACATATGGAGAAAAAGATTGACAGCAATTACACAAGAATGCCGCGAGTTATATTAAACAAGTCCTGGAGGCAGCACCCCACAAAGCAGCTATACAACCACCAACCACCCATCACGAAAACTATGCAGGTTATACGAAACACCACTGCTGGATTAGTGGGTACGAACTCACTAGCGAAATACTCCTGTGCACCTCTTCACGTGGTCTTGCAAAGGCCAGAGGACCAGCTAGAGCCCATATACAACAGCTCTGTGGAGATACAGGATATAGCCTTGAAAACCTACAGGATGTGATGGACGATAGAGACATGTGGCTAGAAAGGGTCAGGTAGATCCGTGCTGGTGGAGCGACACGATGATGGTTTAAAAACATCTCTTCAGTTTTCTGGTTACTTTCTGATCTGAAGCAGCACAAATTTGGCAAACTCAAAACATTTTGACACTTTTCGGTATTTATAATTTGGGCCATTTTCGATGTGGTTCTCAACATGCAAATTCTATAAGGTTTCACTTTTAACTAAGCCCGTGACAATTTTATTTATAACAACAATAATTGAACTCTTCAATCCAAGGGATCGCCAGTTGACTTTAAATTAATCTTCTCTATTTACAACATTTTAAATCTTGGTTCTTGAAATATGCCTTAATTTTACTGCAATTGTTATCAGTTCAAGAATCGATAAACAATTTCTGGGAGATTTTTGTAAGATGTAGTGGATGATCTTCCTCGAATTAAATTTATTCACTGATATGCCATCATCAGATTTTAAGATTGACTTTTATTAAGTGTAAGCTTTCTAAAAAATGTTTTAAATGTTTCAGTTTGATCAACATTATCCAACGATTGTTGATATTATCATGGTATTTGTATTAAGTCGAAATTTGTTTATGATATTTGTTAAATATGATTCAGGGATTTATTGTGTATTAGCTTATGATATGAATATAAAGTCTTCTTTCTAAAAATGGTTTATACATATTGTGTATTTGCTCGTTATTGGAGAGCACATGAACAATTTTCTCGTGTCAGAAGACTGATAAATGTTCGTTTCTTGGAGATTTCTTGACGGTAAATATGCACTTGAAACATCGCTTCCGAAAAATAAAATATATTTATGTTACTTATCAAAAATAGGAATTTTGAAAAATGGATTTAAAAAATTTACAGGTTAGTCCGATTTTTAATTTTTAGCATTATTTTTCTTTAACTAATTATTTTTAAGATTTCCGATAGCAAAAAAAACTATATTTTAAAAATACGAGCCCCTAATTGCTAAAAAATGATTTCTGAAAATGTCGGTTAATATCTAACTTTAATTTTACCGGATTGAATGAATTATGTGTCCTGGATATAGAATTAAAATACATTTATTGTAAAGAATAAGAGTTGATTAAGAGTTGGAAAAAAGACACTGTGTCCCTTGTCAGTAACTGGATAGAATTCCTTTTTAACCACGTTTGATTCATAAAGAAAGTTTCTATATTAAATTTTGTCGGTCGATAATTAAATGGTCCAGAAGTGTGAATCTAAAGTAAAAGTAAAGTTGGCTCCCTTTTCGATAGCTACTACACCAAGGTGTAGGGGAGAGAGCTACACCTTTCCTTGGATGGCTCCACTTTACCCTTGATCCGTACCTTATAATGCTGAGTGTTTAGCAAGGAGGCATCAAGTACCATTTTTGAGTCTTTGGTATGATTCGACCTGGGATTGAACACAGGTCTCCCGGACCATTGGCGAACACTAACTGCTAGACAAAAAAGCTGTTTTAACTGTATTTTTTGTGCTTTCGATTTATAGTTTGTCATCATCAAGAACATTCGTTTTCATAGTGTCCACGAATTTGTGATGTCGGAGCAAGAAATTGGGAAACTTTAAAACCTACATCTTGTGCTGATGAGGCATAACATATATCAATAAAGTTATGCACACACACACACACACACACATACATGTTACATGTAGAATATGTACTTTCAGTTCCTTCATTTTAGCGGCATATTATGATTGGTTAAGTTTTGATGCGTACTCTTTCACCACAGAAATAAGAAAGACCGAGAAAATCACTCCTTAATCAATGAATTTCTCCGTTGCGTTTAAAACATTGAAAGGTTAAAAAGCGTAGGTACAGATTTCTTCTAAAAAACGAAAAATTATTTATGACTCAATCAAATATACATGGAGGCGTTCGTAGCTTAAATGGACATTATCTACGACAATGATGATTTGCTGCTCCAAACTTGTGATTTCACGTTAAATCTAACTCATATTTATGTGGTCAGTTCACATGCTATTTGGTTCGGCTTCTTTGTTTAAATGGCTTAGCAACCTTTGCAAGTTATGGAATGACAAAGTCACCCATATTGAAAAACACTACTAAGTTTGCTGACCGTAGTCGAAGGTGACTCGATGGTTCCGTTTCCAATAGCTACTACACCAATGTGGGTTCATTCCCAAGTCTAGTCATCCCAAAGGCTCAGAAAAGTAGTTGATGCTTTCTTGCTTAATAGTCAGCATTATAAGGTACGGATTAAGGGTAAAGGGGGGGCAACCCAGAGAAAGGTGTAGCGCCCTGCCTTGAACCTTGGTGTAGTAGCAGGTTTATTAGCTTTTTTTTTTTGCTTTTGTTTTCTCCCAAGGAGTTGATTGTGTTGTTAGGATCTTTTTTTAAAAAATAGATATTTCATGCTTTTTACATTGTAGAAAACTCTTTGAGTAGGAGCAATATTTCTACATTCCATCATGTATTTTACCGTGCATGGTTTCAACACTTTTTTTAATATGAAGGAGTGAGTTTTTATGGTCTATCCGTTGTCGGGTTTGAGTGATCTAATCTCTTCTTGTCTTACTAGGATCTAGTTTTCTTTCTTTTAATATAGGTTGTATTTATTTTAACCATTATTAATCATTTGTTTGTCCATGTTAAAGTCTATTTCTATTTAATAAATTCTTTAACGATATTATATTTTATATATCATCTATATTTATTTAGTTTAAATTTATTGTTGATTTGGCTAAAAACTTAGGCGCGTAAACAGCAAAAAAACCTATTTAGCAAAGCATACCGACCATGTGCAATTCGATTCACTTAAGCAGAAGTAAAGATTTAAATGTCAAATTACTTTTTAATTGAACATCGATTAACAATTCATAAATGATTAGAATTACGTGGCTATCCTGAATCCCTCGTGACAAATTATCGACTGATGTTGTTTATCGATGTATGTGTTCCACTTTAGTTGCATTAATTTGAGTGCAACGAAAGTGAAAAAACTCACAAATCTGCTGAGAAATACGTGACTTTATTTTTACAATGAACATATCTTTTTCCAACTTGCAGCTATAATAACAGCCGAATTTTCCTATCAGAACATCATCTGTTTAAAGAGTTGATGAATGGAACGAACAGATTCATAACTGAAAGGCTTGAACAGCATGTCAACTCGTCTCCGCTTATTATATGCTAAGAGGTTATAGGATTAATTTCATTATATATTTATCTTTATAATTTTTGCGTCGACGTCGTTTCTTCTGCATTTTATTTTGGCCTGTTTTCTTTTTCTTTTTTTGGCACAGGGTGCTGTCGAATACAAGTCCTTTTAAACTGATATATTTGACACATAGATAGAATCCTTACAGTTACTAACAATCCCGTCCAGAATATACTTGGGAGAAATTACTATGAACGAGTACTCCATACTTCTTACTGCTCCCGAGCCAGGATCTCAACGTAGGATAAAGTTTAGTGTAATGCCTAGATAAAATATGCTGAGAATTTAATTTCATAAGAAGCTATCATAAAAAAAGAAACTTTTCAAAACAAGCAATGCGTACCTGATCCATACGATTCTAACTCTGCAATTGTATCTGCGCAATTGGACATGCAGGTGACCACTTGTTGAATTATCAATGTGCAAAGCAAGCAAAGTGAGGGAGGAAATTGCATGTCAGTATGCTCGAAATTCGTATACTATTTCCGAAGATCAGATTACAAAAGTAAAAAAGGTATATGTGGAAAATTGACAGAAGAATATTCTTTTATAGAACTCTTCCAATTAGAAAGTGTCTTACAAAGTAGAAAATCAGAATTCAAAACTTTCATATTAGCTAGAACTCAAACACCAACATTAAGCCCAACATAAAATTGGAAGAAACTAAGCGACTATGAAATAATCTTTTCTATAGCTTAAAGAAGAATGTAACCCTTCGCGCGTATACATCTTTTAATGCCACAAAATTATAGATAATATTTACGATAAGTGACAGACATACGTGGTGCCTTCAATAGGTTTCGAGACTTTTTTGTGCAGGCATATAAAATTGTCGTAGACACTTGTAAATTCAGTATGTTATTGCTATACATCTTATGAGATCACAGACTAATATTTATGATTTCAAGTTTACATAAACAGCAACAGCAGCCATTTGGAATACACCCTACTAAAGCCTGATTGTTACAACTGGTGAATTTCATAAATGTTATCTGACACTTTAGAAGAACGATATGCAATAAAATCCATTTTTAAACTTGGAAAAAATGCCACAGAAATAGATGGAATGCTTCAGACTGCTTTTGGATCATCTTGCATGAATCGAGCATTAGTTTTTGTGTGGCATAAGAGATTCAAGGAGGGCAGGGAATCTGTTGGTTGGTTTGGTTGGTTTGTTTGGTTTTATGGCATATCAACCTTTGTAGGTTATTTAACTCCAAATCCAATTTTATGTAAATAATCTGTTCTATTGAAAACAGTTCAGTTTAGCATAAGTACATAGTTAAATTGTCAAAAACATTTCCATTTCAAACTATTCATGCAGTTATATGTAATAATTCAGTTAAGTTTAAATACAGTTTTAATGTCGAAAAACAGTTCTATTTCAAGTAATTCAGTTAAGCATAAGCACGCAGTTTAAGTGTAAGTACGGTTTAATTGTCAAAAAATTTCTATTTCAAGCTATCAGTTTACTCAATTCAGTTTAACATAAGTATGCTGTTAGTTCTATTTAACCCATAGATAGGGCCCTATCAGGTGCTACCACTCCGGGCCAGTGTGGACCTGGGAGCGATGGCAATGAAGGAGTACTCCGCATTCCCCAAAGCTCCAGCACTGCTGGAACCTCACCATCAGATTGTTCAGTGTCAAATCAGGACACTCGTTAGGGGGGGTCTTACCCCTCTGCAAAGGTGCAGTCAGTGTATTCTACAGCCCCAGCTAACTGGGCAAGGGAGTGAGTCTGTGAGGGATTATTGTTATATAGTTATTTACCCGTTCATTCAGCATCACAACGGCACCATAATTAAGACGCATGAAGGAAGGAAGAGGCAAGAAAAATTAAGATGCAGGAAGGAAGGAAGAGGCAAGAAGAATTAAGATGCAGGAAGGAAGACACACGAATAAAGGACGCATGAAGTAAGACGCAAGAAGAAACGACAGGAAGGAAGACGCAAGAAGAAACGACGCAGGATAAAGACGCATGAAGGAAGACACGTGAAGACATCTTTACAATTATATTCACCTCTCACTTTATTGCAAGGGTTCAAAAGGGTTGTTAAAGGGTTTGCATGTGAGAGGATGCTGGAGACTGAACATAAACTTCATATTTTAACCCCACTGTTATGACCGTCACGTTGTGTCTTGTTTTCCTGATGTTTGGGTCCACTCCATCGGGGGTTTTCCGAGGGCCCCCTCGATCGGAGGTTGCCTTCCCTACCACATCTGGTCTCTACTGTCTGGAAGTCTGCTGGCAACTGCATCGGGGGTTTCCGAGGTCCCCCTCGGTCGGTTGTGGCCTTCCCTACCACATCTCGTCTCTAACTCTCTGGGAGTCTGCTGGCAACTGCATCGGGGGTTTTCCGAATGCCCCCTCGCTCGGGTGTGGCCTTCCCTACCACATCTGGTCTCTACTGTCTAGAATTCGACTGGCAACTACTTGGGACCCAAACTCAACTGAGTTAAATGATAACTCAACGCCCACACGATCGCCTGCTGGATCTTTGAATCGGATGTTTAATCGTCATCAAGCGGAAATAACTGTCATGCAGTTCAGAGGTTACTCTCTTCCGGTGCATGACTGTAGTGGCACAATGAGACATTCACCTTGTCCCATATCATAAGCCTTAATCCGCCCACGTGATCTCTTTTGATTACTGGCCTTTGGAATGTGTCACTTCCTTCCGGTGTATCACCTAGGAATAGCATTTTTGGGCTGGGTTGAAGGTAAAAATATAACATTATGAAAGGTGTGGGAAGAGTAAGGAAACCAATACACTAGAGTTGATTGGCCAAAGGTTTAGGGTTAGGGTTACTATGTTGAGGTTTTAAGGCGGTTCAGGAAGAGATTCCGTCGAAAGAGGCCAGCACTCTTCAAATCGGGTCAGTGGCATTTCCAGCAGAACAATGCACCAGTCCACCATTCCATCTTTGTCACAGACGATTTGACAAAGATGGGTATCAAGACAGCTCCTCAGCTCCCTATAGTCCAGACCTTGCTCCCAGTGACTTTTGGTTATTCCCTAAGCTCAGAGGCTGTCTTTATGAGACAATTGAGGAGATGAAAGAGGCTGTGACGAAGTTCATTGACACGCACACACAAGAGGACTTCCATGGAGCCTTCAAGAAGTTGTTGGAACGGTACAATAAATGTATTGCTGCCGAAGGCGATTATTTCGAAGGCGACGAGCGTTTCATGCGTGTACTTTTAATAAAAGTGCCCATAGGCAAAAAGTCTGGAAACTTATTCAATGATCCTCATATTATTGTACACTAAGCATAATTAGCACCTGATAGCATTTTATAGAATACAAATCCTGAGAATGGATTCACTTTTTAAAAAAACAAGTGTTTCTAAAATGTAAAATCCCCGCGAAGCAATGACAGAAAAAAATATATTTGAAAAAAAAAAAAAAAAAAAAAAAAAAGAATGAAGAAATGACGTGAAAAATTATTTACAATATTTCGTTTCCATTTTTTTCGCTAGCGT
The DNA here is from genome assembly GCA_963585895.1 of Sepioteuthis lessoniana. NCBI lineage: Eukaryota > Metazoa > Mollusca > Cephalopoda > Myopsida > Loliginidae > Sepioteuthis > Sepioteuthis lessoniana. The sequence goes on from OY757912.1 coordinate 89,145,118, forward strand.
GAACTCCTCGTATATTAAGGGTTATTGTTAATGTAATTTAAACCCTAAGTCATCGAGCGCCTGAAAAAGAAATCAAGGAGGATTTTTCCATGAGGTTCCAAATAATCGCTGGCCTACTTCATCCCTAAGGGATAGGCTTTTCTTTATATTGCGATATGTTTATTCCATTACACACACACACACACACACACACACACACACACACATATATATATATATATATATAGAGAGAGAGAGACAGGGAGAGAAAGAGAGAGAGAGAGAGACACACACACACACACATATATATATATATACACACACACATACACACACACACACACACATATATATATATATATATATATATATATATATATATATATTAATCAGTTCTATTTCAGCTGTACTATTATATTCTGACATCTTTCGCGGCTTTTATTTTCCTTCTTGAAGAAACGTACTTGAAAATCAGCTGAAAAGAAAAGTTGAGATTGCAAATGTTATTCTGCCTCAACTGATCGCAGTTTATTTGAAAGATGAATGGGGGCTTTTGGGTTTTTCATGAAAATATTTAAAAAATTTAAAAAAATATATGCAAAAACACAACCACAGTAACAACAACAACAACAACAACAACAACCGTAAAGGAAAGATAGATATATTGATAGAGATATAAATTGATGGAAAAAAGAGATATATAAGAAAAAGAAACAGTTTCCCTCATTCTTTCTCTATCTGTATATTTGTCTATCTAGAAAGATAGGAAGAAATGTATATATATATTTCTCGATACTAAGTAAGGAATTAAGAATAGCTTTAATTAAGGAGAAAATGCATCGCTGCAAATCGATTCTTGTTTTTTTTTTTTTGTTTTTTTTTCCTTATGGGACTGCACAGGCACGGGCCACATAGATTACCCATAGCTTACAAATTTCGTTCGCCCAATGCGCCTCTTCTCAATAAGTTATCATCGTTACTTAGGAGAAGCTATAGCAAAAATTGAACTGTGGGCGGACAACAAACTGGTGGGAGCAATGCGATGATTTGGGCAAATAATTGCCAGAAAACTTTGTGTTCTCTCACTCATGAGAAAAGTACCTTTTTTGCAGACCACCAACTTCAATATCTTTGAAGATCAGATATATTTGCAGCTGTTACTGGAACATCTGTTAATATCCTTGCACGAAATATATGTGAAAGAAAAGTATTTGAAGGCATATCGACGATCGAGAAATCATTTCGCCCGGGAAAATATTCTGGAGTAAACCAGGTGATGTAGTAACTGACGCACTAGCCTGAGACACTGTAGTAAAATATTTCCAACTCCAGTCACGATATTAAGTTACATTTCGGAGTTATAACCTTGGGAAAGTTATGAACTACCTCATGCTTCCTGCTATGGGTTAAAATGCACCACTACTGTCTTTCTACAAGGAGGACTTTGGATTAAATAAGCCACGAATTTTAATTTGGCATGATACAAAATTAACCAAATCGAAAATATTTAGCCTCATCATTATATATATATATATATATATATATATATATATATATATATATATATATATAACGTTTTTTTTTGTAAAGTTTTTATTTTTATTTTGTTTACTGCCTGATTGTTGTTTTTTTAAAAACCCCATGAAACCCAGGGGTTGCAGACTAAATTCCATGGCATTAGGGAAGGGAGAAAGTAAGATTAATAGTAAGAGAGATTGATACAAGTTACGGAAAATCAATTAAATGGTTGAATATAATACTAACTTGAAAAACTCAATAAATTTTATTTATTTAAACTTGAATGAAAAATTTGTTGAAAAACAAAACTACTGAATACTTTCTTGTTAGAAAAGATAATACTAAGTGAGTATATATTATCATAACCAGAAAGAAAATTTCAAACATTCAATGAAATAGTTTGCATTTTCCGAGTGTACTTAATATATGTTGCGTGTGTAAAAGGTTTTTGTGTAAGTATGTTACAATGTAAGAGGGAAATTATATTTATGCGCTGATTTGGAAGTGACTGCAAATTTTTAAAAAAATCAACCGGCATAGACTTTTTTTTTCGTACAAATACTTACAGCACGAAATATATCAACAAACAAAGAATAAACCAGATATGTTATTGCTAATGGAAAACAATTAAGAGAATTTGAAATTAATTGCCCACTTTAAGGAACAGAATGTTAAATTTTCATTTAAAAGAAAAAACAGAGAAAAATTGAGTAGAACTTGAAATGAATATATATATATGTATATATATATATATATATATATATATATATATATATATATATATATATATATATATTAAGTATTCATTTTTTTTCATCGCTTTATTTATATAGTTGAATAAATCTCGATATCAGATTAAAAATATTGATCTATTTATCAGTGATTCTAATTGGTTAAAAATGTATTTTTAACAATCTTGAATGGAAAAGATTTCTCAAGTTATTCTTGTTTTTGATCCTTTAAAAGTTGCCGTGCAATTCCAAATACTATCGTCTGGTAATTACAAAGAAATTTTTAAAAAAGAGAGTGTCTCAAAGGAAGGCTCCTATTTGTGAATAAATGCAAAAATACACATACAATAATTACTGCTTCCCTAGTCTGTTTTTACACTAGAATAAACAAAAAAAAAAGGTAGATTTCCCTGAAATAGTTCACTAGGCACTCAACACAGTTCTAGGGAGTGCGTCAGAAATCGAAACACGTAAAAGAAAATTACTTTTGATTTGGATTAGAGAAGCTGCACCGTCATATTTATTTTGTGGTCCTCAAATATTAAACTTGAGAATTTTCAGTTATGGTCTCATTGTTTAATGGTTTATTAAACTTCATGTGGTATTTAATGCAAAGGCCGTTCTTGTAAAACAGCAGTGGTACTATTTAACCCATTGCTCGAAATGATACTGGTAATATACCATCATTGAACGTATTAGCATGCAATGTGTGTGAACTCATTAACAACCATGCACTAATCGAAGAAGTTAATCTATACGCATGGGGGATTGCTAAGATTATGACTTGTGAAAGAAGTGCACGTAACTAGATAGTTAAGATATTGAGGGTAATGTACCAGCAAACACTTCTGTTCAAAAAGTAATGAGACTGATTTCATATTGTTTCAAATTTGTAGCAACTCCACTTGAGAGCACCTGTTGCCGAAGTTGAGGGTGACCAGAAGGCTCCCTTTTCAATAGCTACTACACTGAGATGTAGGGGAAGGCACTACTCCTTTCCCTGGATTGCTCCAATTTACCCTTGATACGTACTTTATATTGCTGAGTGTTAAGCAAGGAGGTATCAAGTACCATTTTAAAGCCTTTGGTATGACGTGACCTGGGATTAAACCCAGGTCTCCCGGACTGTTGCAAACACTCTACTATGGATAAATAGTAGGGCAGACTAGGTTCTTCAGCCTTGGTGAGGCAACTAGTCTAGGAGAAAGAAAACTCTGAATTTAAACCTGTTAAGCGGACTTTAACAGGTTTAAATTCAGAGAGAGCACCTGTAGGTATCATAAATTCATTAAATAAGTTGCTTCGCCACGTAAGTTTCATTTAGTATTTTGAGTTCAAAATAGAGACCTAGTAGTGGTATATCTGATCAAACTGAAAGAAGGCGCACACACACACACACACACACATATATATATATATATATATATGTATATATATATCACATTTTTTGAATTCTTCGTACACCTCTGCCTTTTGTATTGGTCTAACCTGCACAGAAATTAAAACCAGAATCTGTGTCAGTTTTTGTATATTTATAAGCATTCCTTAGGTATTGCGGCAAGAAAAATGTTCATCTATGCCAATATTTTCTGGTTGAGCCTTACAACTTTTAGAACAACACTCAGTATATATATATATATATATATATATATATATATATATATATTTCAATAAAAAACAATAGTCACTCACATTAAGATTATAGATGTATTTCCATCTTGTAAAGAGCATTGATATGAATCGGAAACTCAACAAAATTTTAAACAGAACTTCTTAAGATGTGTATCCACGTTTATGCATTTGTATATAGTCTATTAAACCCAATATATATATATATATATATATATATATATATATATATATATATATATATATATATATAAACTAGCCGGACCAATCATTTCCCAAGGTTATCTGATGCTTTAATTCTAAATTACCGTATTCTTTTGCGCATTTATATCAAGACTTAATGATTTTAGAAAATTCGAAATTGAAAGAATCATTGCTCGTAACAATATTTTCATTTATAATTTTGGAGGACTTAAAAAACTGGTTCACCTATTATATCATATAATATATTGTTACATTCCAAGTCGCTTTCTCATTCTTTTTGTTTATATTGTTATACTCCAAATATCTGTCACTCTCTTTTTCAAATCATAATAATTTTCAATGATAGGTTTACTATAGCATAATGCCAGATGTATAATGCCATTGAGAATCAATTGAACAAGCTACAATATCACTTGTCTGTGTTTCATTGATTGATAACAACTTACGTAATAAAAATGTGACTAAATTCTTAAGGTAAATATTGTTTGAGAGACTAAGAGAATATTGGGCTATGCTAAATTGAATTACAATACTTGATACTTTTTCACGGCTTAATAAAAATAGATGAAACTCTAAATTGAGGACACTTAATCGGAAATGTCATAGATCTATGGCTTGGGAATTTAAAAATTATCAAATGTTATATACTTCTAGCAAGAGATTGTATCTTAGGCTTCATTAGTTTGAAACAGGGGAAGAAATTCGTGGTGTAAAGGTATCCAGCAAAAAGCTTGCTATCAAGTCCCCAAGTAAATCGTCACGAGTGTCCAAATTTTGCTAAATCAACCTTATTCGGGTGACATGAATGGTGTAATATTCAACAAACAGGCTAGAGTATAATTACTTTTTATCACTGAGAATATTCAAACTATGTCTTTATAGTTAGACACACAAGGTTTCGTCCTTCTTCAAGTGTTTGAGATTGAAACTGTACTTACGCTAAACTGAATTGTTTGAATTAGAATTGTTTTGACATTTAACTATGTGTAAACAAACACTCTAGTTAGACTAAACTGAATTAAAAAAAATAGAACTGGTTATTAGTATAAAAGTATCATCAACATTATCATGTCATGCCGCCAACACGGATCTCCCTGAGCTTCTCCTGCGACCCGTCTCTATCTTTCATCGCTCCCGAGAGGTCTTCAAGGATACATTCTGTATCAGCATAGAGTTGTTGTATAAGGGTTCTAGCCGGTCATTCTACCTTTGCTCGTCCATGTGAAGGAGAGTACGTCACTTATGAATTCCTCCCTAATTCTCCAGGAGAGTCTTGAATGTCTGGTTCGTCTAATTTAGAGAGTTTTCGTGATGGGTGGTAGGTGGCATTACAGCTGCTATTTTGTGGGATGCTCCCTCCTGGACTTGTTCATGGTTGCTCGGAATATAATTGTCTAATTGTCGTAGTGCATCCATATCGCAGTATCGACACGACCGCTGCTTAGAAAGAACGCGTTATATTTTATCAGTCTGGTCTGATTTCCATATGACCAATATTTTATCGATAACTATCTATGCCTTTGCTAGTGGAGTGTTGATGTCAATCTCGATTGATGAGACACTGCTTCCTTGGGAGGTGAACTTGTCCACTAGTTTCAGTGAACTACCATTTAGTGTGGAGATGTCGTCTCTTTAATTAAAGTACATGAATTCCGTCTTGTCTGTGTTGACATGGAGGCCTATGTAAGCAGCAGCTTGTTCCAGACTATGTAGCAGGGTTTTGGCTAGAGCAGGTGTATTTGCTAGAAGTGCTATGCCATTGGCGTATTTCGCGTCGATTATTGTTTTTGCCGGGTATCTTCTGCTTCTTTCCTTTGCCAGCTTGAAACCATTAATCTTTTATTTTATCTATAGACGTTCTAAATACAAAGTCTAGACAGATGATAAATAGGTATAGGATTAATGTTTCTCCTTGCAGCAAACCTACTACAATGTTGAACTAGTCTGTGTCTCCATCTGGGGAATGGTCTTTTATTTTCGTGTTAATATATAGCATCATAATGGCTGCAACTGTTTGTTTGCGTAGGCTGTAGGCGAGTAGTATTTGCTCCATCTTCCCTCTATGTATGGAGTCTACGGCTTGGGAGAAGTTGACAAATAATATTGTTACCCCAAGGTTTTTTTCACCTACACCATGTAGAATTCCGCAGATAGTCTAAATTTGTGATGTTTATCGATTTCTCCGAAAGAAATTTTGGTTCTTCCTTGGTATCTTCTCAATTTTGGGTTCCATGTGGTTGCGTAGTAAAGCATTATAGATCTTGGTCGCTATGGATATATGGATTATACCTCGGTAGTTCTAGTCTATTCTAAGATAAACCTTCCTAGGGAAGTGGGGATACATCCATTTGTCCATCTGTCAATTGAGTTTGGTTATATAGTACATTAAAATGTCGGAGCAGTATATCGTCAAAATCCCTGGTCTTCCATAACTCTGGGGGTACTTCCTCAAGCACTGCTGCTTTTCTGTTTTTAATCTTTCTTAGTACTGGGTCTAGTTTTTAATGCGTAAACTGTCTTAGTTTGATGTCTAATTATTTAGTAAAAATTTTTGGGATTGTTTCATGTGTAACTTTCGGAGGTTTTCCGAGTAAATTCTCGAAATGTTGTTTCCATAAGTGTATTCGTTCTTCTTTCAGTTTAGCTTTCATAGTATTCTTTGCTTCTGTTCACTTCGTTTACCGTTTGCCATGATATCCTAGATTGTCTATGTTCAACCGATTTTCTAATTCTAATGGTCTGATTTTGTATCTATTCTGTTTGTTCTTTTAGGTATATGTTAGCTAATTCATTTTGATCCTTCTTAAGTTTCAGGGTATCGATATTGGTTGGGTTCCCCCTATTGCATTTGTAAGTGGTTTTCACGCTTTTTTCTAACTGCTAATGTTTTCCATAGGAATCAAATCACCTACAAATGCTGATATGCCATAAAAACCAAACAAAAAAACAATGAGTAGTTGGGATGGAACTTGAAAACTTCAGATAATTTCACTCTGAAACACTTCGCAAACAAAGACCTTTCCCACTTCGCTATGTATTCTGCTGGAATTTATGAGTAAGCAATGAATATGAAGAAAAACGAATAATCTGAGTGATAAAACTTATCAAACTTCTCCTCAGAAATTTAAATATATAATTGTTTGTCGTTGAATCTATAATTAATGCACGGTAAAATCATTTACGATAGCTTTTGACGGTTAAATCATTTTTATATTATTCGAGTAAAATCCTGCTAACGCAATTTTTTTACAGTTGATTCTTATATTAAAATCTTTAAAAATAAATTATTATGCTAGATTTATTCATAAAAAAATTTTATAGATAAAATATTTACAGCAAATTACTTGGATAAAAAATCATCAAAAATAAAAAAACACACTTATTGTCGAACCTTTTACAATGTATTTTATCATAAATTAATTTACGATACATCCTTATCATAAAATCATATCTCATGGATTCTTATTATAAAACTATTTACAATGCACTTCATTGTAAAACTATTTTCTATATATTTCTCTCGAAAAATTATGATCAATATATTATTTATAATATCACACACAATGCATTCTTATAATAGTTAGATATACAAATAATTCTTATCGTAAAACCATGTATAGAAGATACTTATGATGAATGAAATTCCCATACATTCTTATCATAAATTCATTCGTAAAACATTTATATCTTTAATTCCTTTTTAGTGGATTCTTAAAGTAAAATCATTCCTTATGATTTCCGATAATAAATTCATTGAAAATCAATTTTCTTCTGGTAAAATGTTTTCCAATGGATTTTTATAATGGAATCATTCCGAATACCTTCAATTTATACATTACGATTGTAAAATAATTTCCTATTCTATTATCCATTTTATTGCTTAATATATTACTGTATTTTTAGAAACTATTGCCTAATTAAATAAAAAATAGTAATAGTGTAAAAAATGTATGAATGAACTGGATGATTCTTGAAATAATGGTAAGAAAAACAATCTAAAAGGACATTTTTGGTAGCTATCTGATGAATTACTTAACAGAATTTGATTTGTTTAGAGATATTGTATTAATATTGTATATGTTCTGTGCAAATATTTCTTAGGTCAATGTGAATATAGTAAAAGGCAGAGATTCTTTAGGAGACATAACACACAAATATATTAATGGATTATTAATAAAAACAATTACGAAACAAACTATTGTAAAATCATTTACTATAAATTCTTTTAGTGAAATTATTTACCAGGAATGCTATAGTAAAATCACAGACAGTGCATTATTATAATAGAATAGAGGAATTGCCCGTGGTATAATGGTTATCGTCGTAGGAAATGGACACGGCGACACGAGTTCAATCCTGGACGAGACTGATTGCATTTCACATAGCACTAATACCCTGTATGAATCCAATTATTCTCCCTCCAGCTTTGGGTAAAATATTAGGACAGACTGGGTTCTTCAGCCTTGGTTTAGCAACTAGTCTAGGAGAAGGAAAACTCTGAATTCAAACCTGTTAAATTCCACTTAAAAATTGGCCTTGTGTCATATCCTGCCCGAGCGGAGGGGTTGGTAAATAGGATTATTATAATAGAATAATCTATAATATATAATTAGGATAAATTTATTTTTCTTTCTCATCATCAAGTTGTACTAATGGCATGAAACCCCTTAATATTTTCCTGCCATCCGTCCCTCTCTACCATCGCTGTTAGCAGTTCATTTACACTGCATCTTGTGTCCCCAAAAATTTGATGCATACAAGTTTTTATCAGTTGGTTAGTAATGGTGTGTCTATACGTAGGAGTCCATAAGAGATTGTCATTATGATTTCTTCCAGAATGTTTGTTGGTTTTATTTAGATGGTTTGTGAGACGGGAGGTAAGTTGCCGTACAGCTGCTGTTTTGTGGGTTGTTACTTGCAGAAATTTTATTATAAACATTTTTCATGAATTATGAGCTTCTGAATATTCAAGCACCACTCAGGGTGTCTTCTTTGAATGATGGGAGCTAAGGGGTTGTACAGCTATTTTCTTCGATGTAACTTCCAGGTTATATTTAAAAGAGTTTGTAGCATTTTTGTGTAGTTCCTAGGAAGACCTTTCTCCGAGCGTTTCGTTAGAATTCAAATACTACATACGACTAAATATGTTAACACGAGTTAGATGTTCAGACTGACAATTGTGAGGTTTCAATGTTTGCCACTGTGCATATTTCTTCTTAAGAAGATGATAGCATGTAGACAATGAAAATGTTGAAGAATAGGTAGGACGGATGGTGACCAAGTGTATGAATGAAAGAAAAGAAAAAAAAAGAAACAGAGATATGAACCTAATGAATCCTTTTTGTGAAGTAATGATTTTTTTCAAATAAACTGAGTAAACTCTTTTGTCTTTGTTTTTCTTATCACTTTTTAATTAGTCGTCGGTCGACGCAATCTGAACCTATTAGAAAGTGTGAAATGAGCATCGTGTGTAGACGCCAGTAAGTCTCCATTTTCTGCGTTACTAATCTCAGTTAGTTACACCTGCTTAGCACCAATTGCTCACTATCTTTGCTCACAGACTATCTTGCACACACACACACACACAAACACACACACACACACACACACATATATATATATATATATATTTGTGTGTGTGTGTGTGTGTGTGTGTGTGTGTGTGTGTACGAGACTCATTCAGTGAATACAGGAAATATTGCCTAAATATTTGGCAGTAGGAAACACTGATTACAGTAGCACCTCTTTCAAGGAAATCAATAATGATGTCGCAGAGGAATGTTAGCATGACTTTCCATTTCGATCGCTGCGTCCGGAACTTTATATTTATAGGGGAGTTAGTGTGTTTCCACTCCATGAACTGTCTTTTCCACTCATGCTCGTAATATAAAACCCATGCTTATCCAATTAACAGAAAAAAATTGTGCTTTAAAAATACCCTAATTTATTGCATCACTCTTGTATATATATATATATATATATATTTATATATATATATATATGCATTGTCTAATTTTGAATTTTCTGTTCTTTGTATTTTTATCTAATTCGCGTCTTCATCTATTCGTTGATTTAATTAGATGTGTTGATATTTTTCTCTCATCATAATTTACTTTATATCGGTTAGTTTGGCTAAGGCTCTGTAATTTTTAAACCAATTTTAATGGAAACAATTTCATTCATATATGCAATGTTTTTAAACTCTACAGATTGATAAATCGTATAGTTGCACCAAATAGAACCGGTTTTAGAAAATGAGACACATACGATTCTTTGGGATGTTGCGACAGAAACACATCGTCAAATACTGGCCCAAACGCAAGACATAGTGTTAACAAGAAAAAATATTGTTACCAGGAAAAATTCGCTGTTCAGGTAGACATCAAAATAAAAATCTAAAAAAAAATAAAAAACAACAGGTAGAAAAATACTCGAATCTTTCCCGAGAGCTGAAAAAGCTGTGTAACATGAACGTAACGTCGATACCAAAGAAGCCAAAGACTGGATCACCAGGCTGTAATCATCTTAAAGAAGGGCGTATTTTCTGACCTAAAATACTTGACATATGTGGACGTTTGAATTGAAAAGAATATACTCAAGAGTCTCCTAAACGTAAATATTGAAAGCTAAATATTTTAGAACCCATCAGCTTAATACAAGGTGCCCGTGGTGTAGTCGTTATCGTCGTAGGAAATGGACACGGCGACACAAGTTCAAATCCCCTGGACAATACTGATTGCATTTCACATAGCACTAATACCCTCCAGCTATGGGTAAATAGTAGGACAGACTAGGTTCTTAAGCCTTGGTTAGGCAACTAGTCTAGGAGAAGGAAAACTCTGAATTCAAACCTGTTAAATTCCGCTTTAAAAAATTGACCTTGTGTCATATCCTGCCCGAGCAGATGGGTTGGTAAATAGTATCAGCTTAATACAAGCAGAAAACGCGATGTGGAATTAATAAAAGGTCGTCACCGAAAAGAAAGCTACATTACCATTTCTAAGGAATCAGGACTCGAAATATGTCAAGGTATATTCGGAAAAAAATTAAATCAATTATTAAAATCCCAACCCAAAGAACCGCAACCCTAAAGTAACAATCTAATTTAAGCAGGAGCAAACCTGGTTAGTGGCAAAATTGACACCCCCTAAAGAACCTAAACAAAAAGATAAAACCGGGATGGGAAATAGGACTTGAAGGACAAATAAAGAAACTGCGAAAACAATAAAAATTACTTAGTTAGAAAAATCCACCTGAACACTGTTAAATGAAAATACCGAAAAGAAACGCTAGACAGAACCGAGAATGCAACACAAAAAATAAATGAAGGTAGACTAAAACCTAATTTCAATTGGGTTCAGTAACACAAATAAAAAATGACCTGCCAAAATAAGGAAAGAAAATTCTACCAACAGATTGGCGAAAATGCACAGGTACAAATTATCAACTAGAAGAAAAGGAAGCAAGACTGTTCGGGGGTGTGATATGGAGAAATGAGAGAACATAACAAGAATACTGAATGGATAAATAACATGAAAAAAGAATTAAAAAGGACTTAAAGAAGGCTAGAATTCCTCTGGATTCACTTAGAGCTATACTCAAGAAAGTACAGAGTTAAAAAATGCCAATCTAAGATAGCATACGTAGATTCTGGTAAAAAAGTTCACACCAGTCCATGATATATTTACTCAACAACTGTCTAATACCAAGAATGATTTAGTATACCTGAATAGATGTCATAGCGGAAAACCACCCTGATATAGGGTGTCTTTGTAGAATGTGGAAAATTCTGATCACAAAGTTTAGAGAAGAGATATATTACTGTCTTGTACGTCGTGTACAGTTTCCGGAAGAAGATATGCAGTAGTGGAACAAGAGAAACAATAGATATACAACACGTAGATCAGTACAGCTTCAAAAACATTAAAATGAGGTGGAAAATTTTAGCAGTGAAATGCATTGCCAACAAAAAGGCCTTTATTGTTACGCAAAAAAACGATGATTTAAAACGTAGAAAATATCCGACACAGTCAAAAGAGTCCTCACAGAATTCATGAAAAACTGGAAAGTGTCATTAACAGGGGGAGGAAAAACTTTATCATACGTGAACATACAGAGACGCATCTTCCTCGAAGACCCCTTTTAACCTCTAAAATTCGTAATAGCAATGATATCATACAGTCATATATTTAGAAAGCAATCTGGGAGCTTGAAATTTACAAAAGTAAAAGATAAATTTTAACATTTTATGTACATGAATGACTTCAAGTTACTTACAAAATATTACAAAGAACTTGAGTCATTAATACAAACAATAAGAATATACAATCAAGAGGTAGAAACGGAATTTAGCGTTGAAAAATACGCTATGCTTAAAATGAAAAGTGGCAAAAGAGAAATTACAGATTTGCGAAACATGGAAATTATCAGAACATTTGAAGAGAAGGGAAACTTTATGTACTTTGGAATGTTGGAAGCGAACATCGTCGAAAAAACGATGAAAGACCTGCCAGAGAAATCTCATCAAAGGAATAAACACCTGGGTAATTCCCCTTGTAACGTATTCTAAAACATTATAAAACTATACAGGGGAGGAAATCACACAAACTTAACAAAGGACAAAAACATTGATCAATATGCACAACGGCTTAAATCCATATGATATAAGGAAACCGTATGTATAAAAAAAGAAGGAGTTAGAGAACTGACTGGTATTGAAGACTGCGTAAACGCATCAATAAAAAGAGTCAAGGGTGACATTAAAAAGAGCAAAAAAGACAAATTACATCAGCCAGGAAAAGCTTTGGAAAATAAAACCAGATCGAAAAATTACAAAAATAAAAGGAGCAGAAATGGGAAGAAAAATTTATTGAGATTTCAAGCGATCAGCTGACGAAATTGCGCTCCAGAAAAACCTATACATGGTTGCAAAAGAGACAGTCTGAGAGAGAAAAAATCTCTTCTAATATCTGCAGAAAACAAGGGACAATTATGTTTAAATGAAAATTGATAATACGCGACTGAATAGCCAATGTCGGTTTTCTGGAGAAAAAGATGAAACGATTCATCAGATAATAAGCACAGGCAGCAAACTAGTTTAAAAAGAGCTGAGAAATTGGCACCTCTTGGTGGGAAAAGACATCGACTTGGAATGGCGCAGAAAGATTGAAATTTAACTCTTCTACCAAATGCACAAACCAGCATCAGTCCAAGAGAATGAGAACTATGAAAATCCTAGAGATTTATATACACAGTCGGAACCCCTAATCCTGCCCAGAAGACCATATATAGTGTTAATTAATAAAGAAAAATAGAGAATCGTGATCTTGTGGATTTTGCTATTCCGGTTGACAACAGAGAGACAACCACAGAAGACGAAACGATAGACAAATACCTGGAACATGCCAGACAACCGAAAAAGCAGTAGTACATGTGAGGCAGGGTAATACCATTTATATTTTGTTTACAGGAACCTGGAGAAGAGACTGTCGGAACTGAAAGGAGAATCGAAACCATCCTTACTATATCATTAATGAGATTGACTAGAATACTGAGAAGATTCCTGGATAATGATAGTATGTGTACGTAGAGCTTGTTTTACTTACCCGACATTTTTGAATACTTTATTATTTACATCATGCTTTCAAATGATATGCTAAATACGAAATGTGGACAACACTAAACAGCACATATTATGTCCACTACTCTTTGAGAGGAGGATATTTTGGTTTGCTCGGTATACGGGTTGTATTTGAAAAGTATCGAAACTTAAGCCGTATTTACCAAAACAGAAGTTAATAACGAATGTTTAGTCTCTGTTATAACGAATAATTTGATTACTAGAAACCGAATTTTTGACTGGAAAATATCTTATTTATTCTCTACTTGGATAGTAGTTCCCGTGAAGCGATTTCGAACCCCAAACACGTTATTATGAAGATTTATTCTCCATTAAACAGAGAAACAAAACCAAACTTTATGTTGGAACAATCTATGCTTTGCCCAAATAAAAGCTGTTTATCATGTCTTGTTTTTACTGGTTTAAAGTTTCACACAGTCACTCACAAACTATTGGAACAATATCTTCATGAGGAAACATTTGAATATTTTGTAGTTATTTCCTTTGTATGGGTCACTTTTAAAAGTCATATTAAAATTTTTTGTTTTTCGCATCCAAATAAAACAATATATAAGTCTGCGTAAAGAGTGAGAAAATAGGAAATCTTAACTTGTTATTATTATAAAGGTGAATAAATGGTTTTACCATATTTAGTTCCGTATTAGTTTGCAGAGAGTATATTATGCGCTGGAAACAGTTCTAGCCATTTAATGTATCAGATGTGCTTAGAGTCGTCGTATCGGGTGCGCTAACATGCTGTGCATTATTTCACTCTCTATGTGATTCTAAAAACACACCAATGATCATGCAATGTTGTTGAATTCGGGAAATAAGACTTTCCGAGTTCCAACTAGGCTATAACACCGCAAAACAACCAAAAATATATGCTGTTCAAAAGATAAAAGCGCACTTAATAAGGTACAGTAAAAAGAAGGTTCAAGAGATTTTTCTCTGGAAGCAAGTACCTCGACAATGGAGCAAAATCAGATAGCTCTAAAATTATGGATTTCCAACTTGAAGATATAGAGGTATTCAGCGAATAACACTCTAAGTGTATCAGGCGAGCACGGAATCACACATGTAAGTGTAGTTCGTGGCCTTCACGACCTCGACAAAAGAAAACACCGGAATTATGCCTAATATAACCAAAATATAATGCAACTTTCGACTCATTCAAGTAGAATTTTTAAGTATCATTTTATTTTTCAGATTTTTTTAAAGGATAAAAATATCAAAACGATAACACACTTCAAAAATCATTTAAAAATGTTTGTTTTAAAATAAAAATCAAAAAGTTAAAAAAAAATTAGATTAAAAAAATTAACTATAGAGACATCTCTGAATAAAATTTAAACAGCTATTATTAAGAAAAACGTACGCAATTATTACGAAAATTAAGCAATTATTAAGAAAATACAAACAATAAATAATTATACGATTTTTAAGAAAGTAAAGTATAAAAAAGTAGAAAATAAAATTAGTGCAATATTTTAAAAAATATTGAAAAATCTTTTAACTAATCATCATTTTCTTCATAGAAAATGCAATTTAAAAACAGGAAATATTAATAATCGTCATCATTTTAAAGCCATTTTTTTTCGCAAAATAATATTTATTAATAAAAAATGAAAGAACATTTCATTCTCTTTTTTTTTTTCTTTAATTTCATTTATACTTTTAACAATGCAACATTAATGCGCTACTTACTTGTTTCGAGTTTGATTTCATTTAGAAAGAACGAAAAACAATTGTACTGCTGCGTGGAGGATCTAAACATTTTACAGGTTGGGATATAACTCATTTTCTTGTCTCCAAATTTTTGTTTGTTCGTTTCTTTATTTGTTTGTTTGTTTGTTTCTTTCTTCTCTGTGACTCACATTTTCCCTTTATGTTTTGTATTTCTTTTTTCGACATTTGTCTTTTTTTTTTCTTTATAACTTACTTTTACTATCTTTTAGGAAATTATCCTTTTTCTTCATTCTCTAAATCTATTTCTCGATTTTTTTCTTCTCTTTCCTCTCTCTCATCCTTTATACAATATCACCCTTAGATAATTACACTCCAAAATTTCTTTAAACTAAACTGTCAATATATATGAAATATATCAACACACACACACACACACACACATATATATAGATAGATAGATAGATAGATAGAGAGAGAGAGAGAGAGAGAGAGACAGAGAGAGAGAGAGTGAGAGAGAAAGAGAAAGATTTGGGGTAAAGCAGGCTAGGGTAAGAACACTCTAAGAAAAAGAGAGGATGACCTCTATGTAAATCCACAACCAACTGAAAATCTTTCAAACTGCAAACTCAAGTGAGTTCAAGAATAATTGAGTACCCCATTAACAAGGCCTTGCGTCAGATATATTCTCAGACGAAAGCATCAAACTGGAAGCATGCACGTATGGAAGGACAAAATAAATATATTCTAAAAAATTCAAATGTCTTCGTGCACCTACCTATTTCAATATATATAAATATATATATCGGTAAAATTGGCGACTGAAGTTGAGGGCAACTCGAAGGCTCCCTTTTCAATAGCGACTACACCGAGGCGTTATGGATGGCGCTACTCCTTTCTCTTGATTGCTCCAATTTACCCTTGAAACATATCTTATAATGATGAGTGTTAAGCAAGAAGGTATCAAGTACCATTTTTTAAGTCTTTGGTATGATTCGATCTGGGATTGAACCCCAGTCTCCCGGACCATTAGCGAACAATATATTTATAATTCCGAATGGTTTTCTAATAAGTCATCATCATCATCATGTCGCGCTGGTAGCATGGATATCCCTGACCCTCTCTCGCCACTCCTGCCTATCGTTCATTGCCCTCGGCAGGTCTTCAGGACAACATCCCGTATCCTCACATAGCTGCTGAATGTATGTTCGTGCTGGTCGTCCTGCTTTTGCACGGCCATGTGGGGGGGTCCATAAGAGTACATCTCTTACGAGTTCGTCCCTGTTTCTCCAGCAGTGTCCTGCATGTCTAACATGAATAGTTTTCGTGATAGGAGGCAGGTGGCCGTACAGTTGGTGTCTTCTTGGGTGTTGCCGCCAGGACTTGTTCAAGATTGCACGCAGCATTCTTGTGTAATTGCCGTCTAGCTTCTTCTCCAGCCGTTTTGTTAGCGTCCATGTAGTGCACCCGTATAGCAGTATCAATGTGACCCCTGCCTGGAAAAAACTGCGTTTCATTATATCGGTTAGGTCTGATTTCCATATAATCGATAGCCTATTGATAGCTGTCCATGCTTTCGTTAATCTCGTGTCGATGTCCTTTTCGGTTGATTCGACGCTGCTTCCTAGGTAAGTGAATTTATCTACTAGTTTAAGAGGGGTTCCTTCTTGAGTGGAGATGTCCCCCGTTTGGTTATAGCACATATATTCCGTTTTGTGTGCATTAACATAGAGGCCTATACCTGCAGCTGCTCGTTCCAAACTATGCAGTACTGTTTCGGCTTGGTCGGGTGTATTTGCCAGTATCGCTATGTCATCGGCGTAGTCGGCGTCGGTAATTGTTTTTGCGGGGTACATTCTGCTCTTTTTTTCGTCAGCTCGAAGCCATTCTCTCTGATTTTGTCAATCGACGTTCTAATTACGTTGTCTAGACAAATGATAGAGAGGTATGGAGCTAGCGTGTCCCCTTGTAGTACTCCTCCTACAATGTCGAAGTATTCTGTGTCTCCATCTGGTGATCGTACTTTCACTTTGGTGTTTCTATAGAGAATCGTTATTGCTGCAACGGTTTCTTTAGGTATGCCGTACGCTAAGTAATATCTTATAATATCTGTTTTTATGCCTAATATTTCACAATGAATAATAACAATCATGTGTTTCGTTTAGTAAACGATTAATTGTCTTTATTAAAATAAATCTAAGAGGTGGACTTATCCATTTCTGTCCTACTTTTCATTTATTAATTTCTTTTATGCTATAGTTGTTTTTCCATATCCCTTTTTTCATTCTTTCTTTTAATGAAGTATTTGTAATTTAGTATCTTTTTATGTCATTTTATACCGGACATTGGCCTAGCGGTTAGAGTGTTCGCCATTGGCCCGGGAGACCTGGGTTCAATCCCAGGTCGAGTCATACCAAAGACTCAAAAAATGGTACTTGATGCCTCCTTGCTTAACACTCAGCATTATAAGGTACGGATCATTGGTAAAGTGAAGCAATCGAGGGAAGGAGTAGCGCCCTCCCCTACACCTTGGTGTAGTAGCTATCGAAAAGGGAGCCTTCGGGTCACCCTCGACTATTGTCGCCAACTTTACTTACTTTTTTTACTTTATGTCATTTAATTTCTTTTACGATACTTCTTATTGATTTTACTTAATTTCTTTTACAATACGTCAGGTTCTTGCATATTCTTCATGTTTTTCTTATTATTTCATTCCACTGAAACAGTAACCATCTGCTTTTCTTCATGATTGTCTGTATTTATATTATTCATCTTATTTACTTGCCAGTCTCAAGCCTTTTCCAGTGCCTTCCAGCTAATTCTTTAACAAATCTTATGCATTATTCACATTTTGTTTCGAACCCTAAACACTCATCTCTTCGCACCATCCAAAATATTAATATGTTCTTTCTCCTCGATCAGATTCTCTGGAGATGCACAGAGTACAAGGAAGGCAGACACACTTACCTGCCTTTATACATCCTTCTTCAATAAACAGATTTTCAAAATGACAAACACTTCATTATTCTATCGATATATTTGAAACAGTCGCACGCTAACAAGGGTTAGCATTAGAGAGACGCATGGTCGTACACATCTCCTAATAACAATTCATCATCCTTAAAAATATGCCTATTTATTCATTCCATTTACTCAAAACAGAAATGAAAGTAGAAAAAGCAGTGATTTTATTTGGCGGTCATATGCGCATATGTTTATTTGCGAATGAAGTTGAGCTCATGCGAACTTGTGGGCGCAATTGAAAGTGAATTCACAAAGAACTTGTCAGTTTCTCCAACGATTTCCTCTATCAATATGATAATATATTTGCTTGTTGATAGATTTGGTTTGGATTGGTTTGGTTTTATGGCATATCAACCATTGTTGGTTATATAATACCAAATGCATTTTTATACATATAAACATTTCTGTTTCGAACAAATAAATTTTGCATAAGTACACAGTTTAGTTTTACTTGACCCATAGATTGGATCCGATCAGATACTATTTCTCCGGACCAGGATGAACCTGAGAGCCATGCCAATGAAGGGATACCCTGCATTACCCAAAACTCCTGCAATACTAGAGCCTCACCATCAGGTTGTTTAGTGTCATACCAGGACATTCGTTGAAGTGGTCTTACTCCTCTGCTGAGAAGCAGTCGGTGTGTTCTGCATCCCCAGCCGACTGGGCCAGCATGCTTGTTAAACATTACAGTATAGATGCAGAGAATTGTATGAAAATGCAATCAATGATTTCTAAATATACACAAGAAAGTTATCATTGCTTCAAGAAATATTGAATAATATACAGATCACCCAATCCCGATTAGAATACCAGAACTAGTATTAATTAATAATAATGATACACTTGTTACATAGTTGATATTTATCGTTGCAGCGGATCTCAGATGAAAATAAAAGAAAACAAACGAAGTGAGAAATACCTTGATCTTGATTTTTGGTAGGAATAAAAAGAACCAGAAACCTTAATATAAACTAAAAGGATCAGAGCCAAGATATAGCGCTATTATTTGGAACTGAAAAAACATGATGTGCTTATAATGAGAAACAAAAACAAAAGAAAACAAAAAGACAACTAGCAAAAAGAAAACCAAGAAAGCATCAGAACACACGTAGGAAAAAAAGAAGAAAATTCCAAATACCTAGACATACTAGAAACATATAACATCAAACAATCGGAAATGAAAATAGTAAAGTTTGAATTGAATTGTTCCAAATAAGAAATAAACTTCTATAATAAAACTACGTAGCAGAAATCTAATCAAAGGAATTAATACCTGGAGAGTTTCCGTTGTAAGATAATTTGCACACTTCTCAACCTAGATAAGACAGTAACTAGAAACATAGACAAATGTCTAACACAGGAAGGTTGACATTGATAGACTAGATGTAAAAGAAAGGGAGACAAAATTCACCAGCATTGGGTATTACGTAGACAAAATAATTCACGGAATTAAAGAATATACAAAAATATGCGAGGACGGAAATTTCAGCGATAACATCGTAAGGATTAACCAGAAAAATTATCAAGAATTAAAAATTAGGGGACAATGTGTTGTATACTCACAACCGTAATATCAATAACAGCAGTATATATACAAATGCAGGTGGACTGTGTTGTTCAGGTACGAACGTTTTATTAACTTCTGACTTCGGTTCTTCGACGTAGGGAGAGATACACAATTATTAAAAGTCTTTCGTAATCATACTATATTAACAATACCCCCCATGTTCGGCACATCTCGTGGTCCAATCTCAAATTCTCAACTCCATGGTCGGACTTTAGCTTCTCAACACCATGGTCGGAACTTAACTTTATGGCCGAGAACTCCATTGTCTCCCCCAATGACAGAAGCTCAATTGTCTGCTTGCATGGTCCCCAGTCAACTCCCAACTTCTCAACCCCATGGTCGGACCCCAACTTCTCCACACCATGGTCGGAACACAAGTCTATCTTTTTTTCAAAATCTTCCAAATTCTCAGCCCATCTCTTCTGGGCATGACGTCATCCACACTCCAGCCCCATATCCTATCTGTTTTTTATATGATAATTGTGATTGTCATATCCTTTGCGCACGAGTGTAAACACTACCTAATGCTATGCATCCGAACTAAGAGCAGAATAGTTCAAAACCCAACCAAATTGAATGATAAAATATAATCAACGAAAATGGATAATTCAAGTGATAAACTATGGAAATTGCAGGACAGGACAAAGTGAAGATCAGATGACAAAAACAGAGATTCTACGGAAAGTAACGCTAAATAATAAATTAAAAACATCCTCAATCGAAGAAAAAAATCGGTAATACGCAGAAGAAATTCAAGGAAAAATTCTCTGATGACAAATATACAACGGTTAATCCCATAATAATTGAATGCAGCAAATTGGAACCAAACCATTGCAAGACTTGGCATGAATGGATGGAAAACGTTATTCACTGGGAATAAAACAAAAGATTAAAATAGGGCCACTTTCATAAACCGTATAAACACAAGCCAGCATCTGTCATATAAAATGCGACCCATAAAATGAACCAAAATGCCTCATGGTTTGGTTTCTTTGGGCATATCAACAATTATAGGTTGTTTAATGCCAAAAACTCTCTCTATATATTTATATTAAATATTTATAATTTGTTAATACATTTTATGGGTAACGTTTGTAAATGGGCTAAAATTCTTTTACAGGTAGTTAAATGATTGGAAGTATTTTACTGTATCAGTAAAAATCAATTAAATACCATTCATTTGTTTAAACACAGTTAAATGATTAAACTGCTCTATTTCTAAGAATTATATTAAGCAGAAATCAATTCTTTGTTAAAAGTTTATATGTCAGAAGGTTCTACTTGACCCATAGATAGGACCCCGTCAAGAGCTACCACACTTGGTCAGAGCGAACCTGGTAGCAATGGCAATGAAGGAGTACTCCACCAATCCTCCAAGTTAAATCATTCCAGAGCTCCATCATCAGATTGTTTATTTTAATATTCAAGAAATCTTTGGGAAGTCTTCCCCCTCTGCATAGATCCAGTCAGAGAATCCTGAACCCAAGCCGACTGGGAACTTGTTCGGGAAGTCCAATCCTTCTGCAGACATCACGCCGACTGGGCACTCGTTGGTGGGCGGGGGTCCTACCCTTCTGCAGGCATACAGTTGGTGTATTCTACAGCCCCAGATGACTAGGATTCAGGAGAGTTCAGCTGATCATAGTTAGTGTTCAATAACAAGAAGAAAAGAAGTATTCAACCAGTGGATTTTATCCAATAAACGAAGGTTAAAAGTTCAATAAATACTAAGGTCTTAACAGAGAGCTGAAAATGCTGTGGTATATGAAAATAACGATATTGCAAATTATATTTAGTGTCCTTGGAATGGTCCATCAAAAAACAAGAAGGGACATGGAAGGAAGTAGAAATCTGTCGCGTTCTGGATAGTGAACGCGTGTAGTAGTAATAAAAAGACAAACCACGATATGTAAGGAAATAGAGTTATATTTACAGGAAAGAGTATTTACAAGAGAGAGACTGTTAGTAGAAAAGAACATAGGATTAGTGAATAAGATAATAAGGATATAGTCTAACAATACTATTGGCTTCCGTTATAAGGAGCGGCTGTTCATCTTCTGGTCTCTTAGGCTGTTGATATTAGTAGCTACTGCTATATATGGCAGATGGGCTAGCTCATTGTGTTTAAAAGGTAGGTGATACCCAACAAAATCCAGGAAAAACCGAGTATCTCGAGACAAAAGTATTGTTAAGGCAAGCTAAAATACTCAGAATAGTCTTAGATATCAAAGAATACTTGCTGTTACTCATTCTTCACTAAAAGAAACAGTTACAACCAGTCGAAAACCTAACTGAGACAAAAATAATATTATTATTATTATTATTATTATTATTATTATTATTAGACTTTTCTTGGTTGTATTGGCAAACAAGAAGAGTCAAACCGAAATGAACCGCCAACATCTGAACATAGAAACACCACTCAATCAAACGACACACAACCAAACAACAAAGAGCAAACACTAGCATAAGAACAAAAAATAAAATTAGAAAATTTAAAAAAGGATTATGAATGGAAAAAATAATACATTATCATCACAAAGAAACATAAAATGGAAAACACTCAAGACGTAAACGGAAAAAATAAAATCAAGTACTAACATATATATTAACAAATGATATAACCGAATTAGATGAACCAATCTATTTAGGAGTGAAATTCGTTTGTCAGAAAATCTGGATCCATTTAAAAAGCACGAAGAAAAAAATCAAAACCTGTGTTAGAAATTCGGTTGGAAACGCAAATAAAAAAATCTTCAAAAACCAGGCTAAAATGTTAACACAAAGGAAAAAATGTAGGGACAAGAAAGGTCACACAAGAAAAAAAACCAATAAAACTTGAAGAAATCAACCAGAAAATTCTGGCAAAAGAAGGAAGTTTAAAAATATATAGAGGAAGGGCAAAACAATACAAACAAAACAGGACATTCCAAAACAACGAAAGGAAATTCTACGGGCAAGTTGGGGGAGATGACACGAAAACATACCAACGACCGGATGCAAGAGAAACCGAACAATTCTGGACTAAAATATGGCAACCAAGGGAACATAGCAAAAATGACGAATGGTTTAGCAACATTACAAATGAATTAAAAGGACTCGAAGAAGGTCTGAAAGCAGAAATACACATCGATTTACTCAATACAGCACTAAAAAAATATCAAATTAGAAAACGCCAGGCAATGATGGAATGCATAGATTTTTCGTTGAAGAAATTCACCTCCATTCACAACAGACAACCACTAGAAATGAACAGATGCTTACCAGGAGCATACGTACCCGAATGAATGACAAAATTATAAACCATATTGATCCATAAGAACCTAATCAAAGGAAACGTCCAAAACAACTATGGCCCCATGAAGTGCCTACCGATCAGGTGGAAAATCCTAAACGCACAAATAAGAAAAGACATTTTACTTCTCGCTAGCAAGCCATAGATTGTTCCCTGAGAAACAGAAAGGATGCCGCAAAGGATCCAGAGGAACAGGTGAGCTACTCAACATAGGGCAGCGCATCCTCAACGAGAGCAAGACCAGACGGAAAAATCTATCTATGGCCTGAATTGATAACAAAAAGACAGATGATATGGTTCCGCAAAGCTACACAATAAACTGTCTCAAAATGTGCAAAATATCACATGAAATCATAAACTTTATCGAGAAAACCATGAAAACCTGAAAAGTGGGATGGATAGCTGTAGGGAGAAGCTTAGCAGAAGTGAAGATCAAAAGAGGTATATCTGAAGGAGATCCACTTTCACCGTTAATATTCATAATTGCGATGATGGCCCTTAACAAACTAGGAAAATGTACAGTTGGATACAAACTTAGCAAATCGTGGGAAAATATAATTGATTTAATGTACATAGACGACATCAAACACTTTGCAAAAAAATGAAACTCTAATACACACAGTGAGAATATAAAGTCAGGGCATAGGGATGGAATATGACATAGAAATATACGCTATGCCAGAAAAAAAAAATGGCAAACGACACACGACGGGCGAAATGGAACTGCCAAATGAAGACAAGATTAGAACGCTCGCAGAAAAAGAAACTTACAAATTTGGGGGCATATTGGAAGCTGACACCATCAAACATGTGGAGATGAAAGTAGAAATTGAGAAAGAGTATCTCAGGAGAACCAAAAAACTTCTCGAGATAAAAATTACGGAGTAGAAACCGTATCTAAGGAATAAATACCTGGGCTGTACCCCTCGTTAGATATGCAGGACCATATTTGAAGTAGATTAGAGAAGCAAATGGACTAAAGAAAGATGAAAATAATGACCATGCATAAAGCATTATATCCCAGTGATAAAGTTAACAGACTATAAGTATCAAGAAAAGAGAGGGAAAGAGGACTTACCAGCATTGAAGACAGCGTTTACGCATCGATACAACTACTGGAAGACAACATAGAAAAGCACTGAAAGGATTGATTACAGCCACCAGAAACAAAACTGACAACACGAAGACCAATAGAACGACAATAACTAGAAAACGAAAATGGAAAGAAAAGCAACTCTATGGACGTTTTAAATGCCTAATAAGCAGCATCTCTCCCTAGAAAACCTTGACGTCGCTAAGAAAAAGATACCTTAAGAGAGAAACACAATCTTTCTCAATAGCAACTCAAAACAACACCATCCGAACCAATCATATCAAAGCGAGAATAGATAAAACGCAACAATTTAGCAAATGTAGTTTTTGTTGTAACGAAACATTCAATCACATTATAAGCGACTGCAGAAAATTAGCACAGAAGGGGTAAAAGACCAGACACGACTTAGTCGTCAATGTGACCAACTGGGAGATGTGCAAGAAATTTAAATTTGACCATACGAACAAATGGTATTTTCAAAACCCAGAATCTGTCCTGAAGAATGAGACACAAACTCCTATGGGAATTTGACTTACAAACAGATCACCTAATCTCAGCCAGAAAACCAGACCTTATAATAACCAACAACAAAAAAAAAAAGAGAACTTGCAAAATTTGGGGTTTTGCTGTCCCAACTGACCACTGAATAAAACTAAAAGAAATTGAAAAGAAAGATAAGTATCTGGACATCGCTAGGTATTGAAAAAAACTGTGGAACATAAAGGTGACAATTATACCAATTATGATTGGTGCTTTTGGTACAGTCACCAGAGAATTATGAAAGGGACTTGAGTACATGGAGTTAGAAGGACGAGTGGGGAGTATAAAAAATGTTTGAGAACGGCCAGAATAGTGAGAAGAGTCCTGGTGACTTGAGAAGACTTGCTGCCACTCAAACTCCAGTGAAAGACAATCAGCTAAAACTGATATGAAAAACTCTTTAGTAGATAATAATAATAATAATAATAATGATAATAATAATAATGATAATAATACCAAAAATAAACGCACAAATATTTTTCCCAAGAGGAAAAGTCAATCGGTAGTGTAATATGAATTATCAAAAACACGTTTCTAATGAAACATGAATCGGCTAAATGAATCATTTATTGAACTGTCTGTTTATAAACAATATAAATGAATTTTATTGGACTAAACAAACTTTAACGCAAAGCAAAATTTATTGAGTCTCAAGAGAGAAATGAACTAAATTAGAATTTCCTCGCAAGACTAACACGTTAATCTGTGCTCACTCATAATGTTTTATCCATTATGCATAAAACAGAAGAATAAATTTAAAAGAATTAATAATGAAGAACCACGTAAAAATTTCGAAAATAAGCTGATGGAGAAGTTAATTAAAAATAAAATGTGCTGTGTCTGTTCTAGTGGCAAATGTATTTGTACGTTAGCAGCTGGTGACATATGTCTGTACAAGTAAAAACAGAATGCTGATTTTGGGGGTCAGCTAAAAATGAACATAATGTACGTTTGTGGAAATAATCTTGCTCATCTTATTTTGTTCAGTAACAAGAATAATCTAATTCCTACTGGTAGGGTCGATCAGTCATCTAGTCCGTATAAAAATGATTACTTTTGTTTGTTTTGGTTTGGTTTTATGGCACATCAACCATTGTAGGTTATATAATGCCAAATCCATTATTATACATACAAACAGTTCTATTTCAAATTATTCAATTAAGTATAAGTACAGTTTGTTTGTTTACACTCAGTTAAATGTCAAAAAAGTTCTATTTCAATCAATTCAGTTTACCATAAGTACACGTAAAGCCCTATCAGGTGCTATTACACCGGGTCAGATTGGACCTGGGAGTGATGGCTGTAAAGGGATTTTCTGCATTACCCAAAGCTCCAGCATCAATGGAACTTCACCATTAGATTGTTTAGTGCCATATACAGGACATTCTTTGGGATGGTCTTAGACCTATGCAAAGAAACAGTCGGTGTACTCTACACCCCTACCAGACTGGGCTAGAATTAAAAAAAAGGAATTTAAGGAATCTTTTTTACGGCTGGTTGATCTTCTCCAAGTGCGTGATTCTGCCAGTACCTCCCGTCTCTACTCTTAAACTTAAGGGTCTTTTGTGAACTTTTCGTGAAGTAGAAAAATGAAATAGGAATATCTGTTTAATATACATTTCCAACCTAGAAGATGAATACCAAAAATGAGTATTAGGAAAATAAGAGAGAGAGAGAGAGAGAGAGAGAGAGAGAGAGAGAGAGAGAGAGAGAATGGATTTTAGTTTGTTTTCTTTTTGTTTAATAGCGTATCAACATACGTGTGTAATTTAACGCTAACCCCATTTTGTAGAAGAACAGCAATGGTACTAATGATCAAATATCTGGACGTTAAGGCAGTTCATACTTTTCTCAAACTTATTAGTCCTAAAGTGAAGTCAATAGCGTTACTGGAGTTCGAACTTGTTTTCTACAATATGGCAAGTTCAGCAAGCTAGCCACTACGACATGTGACTAAAAGGAACAGAGAAAAGAGCTAATGAAAGCACAGAATATGACAAAGAGCAAAAAGTAAACGAAATAAAAACGAAAGCCAAATATCAAAAATTGAATGTAATATATAGCGGATAAAAACTGGAAGCAAAAGAGAAAAAATTACTAAGAAATTATAGAAAGTTAAAGTAAGAAGAGTAGAAATATGAGAGAGAGAGAGAGAGAGAGAGAGAAAGAGAGTGAGAGAGACAGAGTGTGTGTGTATAATCAAATATTAAATACAGGAAAGAATAATAAAGTAAAAGAGAGAGAGAAAGAGGTACTCGATTTTGGTTTCTTTGTTTTTAATGGAATATCAACCTTAGCGAATTATTTAATGCATAAGCTATCCTTGTAGAAGAACGGTAATTATACCATTTAAATAGTAGCTTGTGTGAATTTTGGCTTTCATGCCTTTCCAAAGAACATGAGTCAGAAAGTGAACGTAATTACGTTAATGGAGTTCGATGCCACAGTCAAGTACCTTAGCCATCATACTCCGTAATGCAAGATAAAATAAACAAGGAAGAAAGAAAAAGAGAAAGTATGTGTGTGTTTGTGTGTGTGTGTGTGTGTGTGTATCAGTGTGTTAGGAGTTGACCGTGGTGTAATGGTAATCGTCGTAGGAAATGAACACGGCGACACGTGTTCAAATCCTGGACGAGACTGATTGCATTACACATAGCATTAATACCCTGGGGAAAGGTATGAACCCAATTATTCTCCCTCCAGCTATGGGGAAATAGTAGGACAGACTGGGTTCTTCAGCCTTGGTTAGGCAACTAGTCTAGGAGAAGGAAAACTCTGAATTCAAACCTGTTAAACTCCGCTTTAGAATTGACCTTGTGTCATATCCTGCCCGAGCGGAGGGGTAGGTAGATAGTGTATCTGTGTTTGATAGGGTGTGTGTAACAAATTGAATTCCCCCAATCTCTTCATAAAGGAGAGATTGTGACGCAAGGTCAATTTTTAAGCAGAGTAAAACCGGTTTGAATAAAGCATTTTCCTTCTCCTAGACGCATTGCCTAACCACGGCTAAGAAACCCCTTGTCTTCCCTACTATTCGCCCATAGCCACAGTAAGAATAGATGGATTCTTGACTTTTTAAAAGTCATTAGCTCGAAGTAAAACGCCAACATCCAGAATTTGAACTTTGCACATCGATTCATTTTCCTACCATGATAACCGTTGTGCAAAAGAATATCTATTTACCCAACCCATTCCTCATGAACAAAGTACGACTCAAAAGCCTTTTTAAAGAGGGTTGCGTTCAATTCGAATTCAGAGTTTTCCTTCAAGTTACTCTACCAAGACCAAAGAGCTTAGTCTGCCCTACTCTACAGAGATAGTTTAATGAAGAGAAGAGGAAAAATTGGATCCATGTTTTTACCAAGGGTATGTCTGTGAAATGAAACGGGAAAAGATATGTTCAGGATTTGAACCCAGCTCTGTCAAATCCATTTTCTTCGCGCTAATCCTTGTCTAATTCAGTGTACAGTTGGAATATTAAAAACAAAAGTGACAAATTAATAAAACAGGAATAGAATGAAAATGAGCAAATTATAGTAAGGAAGACATAGAAAATCTAAAAAGAAACAACGTTTGAGAAATAAATGAAATAGAGACAGAAAGACAGAGACAGAGACAGACTGACAGAGAGGCAGATGCAGAGACAGGGACAGAATAGGAGAGAAGAGTTATGATAATTAAAGAGAGACGATAGATAGATAGATAGATAGATAGAGAGAGAGAGAGAGAGAGAGAGAGAGAGATCGTGTATGTGTGCGTAAAGGATACAATACGTACAGTTAAAGTGAGTAGGATACAGGAAAAAAGAGAGGCAGAGACAGAGGCAGAGAAAGAGACAGACAGACAGACAAACAGACGGAGTGGAGTAGAAGAAAAATTAGAATTGCCTGTTAAGATAAGAGCAGTATAAAATATGAGAGATAGAAAGAGATCAAAGAGAGAGAAAAAGAGAGAAATAGGAAGACCTGAACTTATGTTAGAGAAAACTTTTCTGTGATTGATCGATGAAGATAGACAATCCGGCAGATAGAAGGTGAGGAAAGGAGAAAGAAGTAGACAGAGATAAAGAGAGTAAGAGAGTGACTAAAATCATGGAGAGAGTAATCTTGGTGGTGGTCGTGATTAAACATTTGAAAACGAGTGATATTGGGTCTCCTAAGATTATTTAATCAGATTTATTTATTTATGTATTTATTTATTCGTTATTTGTGCGTGAGAGAAACAATCAGGTTGACCGACACAGAAGCACTTGTCGCGTGCACTCATTGTCGCATTTCGTGACAAGACGGCTGCTTCAAAGGTTTCAAACAATAACATTGCAACCAATGCCAGACTCACCAACACCATTATCACCACCACGACAACCATTTCCACTACAAAGTTACGTGCATTTGTTGAGGCGGCAAATTCTTTCTATTCTTTTTCTCACATCAAGTTCAAATTTTCTTCCTTAGTATTATTTTGCTTAAAATTTTTTTTTCTAGAATTTTCATTCTAATTTCATTTTTTTCTCTTTCGTCTTTTCTTTCATAGACCTTCTTCTTCTTCTTCTTCTTCTTCTTCTTCTATTCCATAATCATAATCACCTCTTTAATTATTATACTACTTATATTTTGGTTTTATTTTTATCCTTTGTTATTCTCGCTTCTTCTCGTCGGCTCAGCTTTTAGAATACATCGCCTTCATCTCTGCAGAAGGGTAAGACAAGCCCCCCGATGAATGTCCTGATATGTTACTAAACAATGTGATGTTTATGATCTAGTTTTGAAGCTCGGGGTAATAAGAAGTATTCAATCACTTACATTACTACCAGGTCAACTCTGACCGGTGTAGTAGTGTCTTTTGCGTTCCGTCAATGGATGAAATAAAACTTTTTCTCGTCAGCTCAGGTTTAAGAATACATCACCTTCATCCCTGCAGAAGGGTAAGACAAACCTCCCAATGAATGTCCTGATATATCACAAAACAATGTGATGTTTATGATCCAGTCTTGAAGCTCGGGGTAATAAGAAGTATTCAATCACTTACATTACTACCAGATCCACTCTGACTAGTGTAGTAGTGTCTTTTGGGTTCCGTCAATGGGTGATATAAAACTGTTTAATATACTCTAAACAATTTAACTGTACGCAAACAATAAATGATGTTAAATTGATTAATTTTAATTACATAACAATACGTGGAATCATTTAAGTATGTGCAAATAGAATTATCAGAGTTAAATTGTAATACTTGAAACCATTTAACTGTAAAACGTCTTCGGCATAAAATAATCCATAATGACTTGCTATAGGAACCGCTCCAACCATACAATCAACATCATTTTTCTCCTCTTTGTATACTGATTGTAAAGTCTATTGCTTCTTTTTCCTTTCAATGAATAGAATCTTTATATTTTCTTTCCTTTTTCTCAATAAACTTTTTTGTAAAACGTGAGGCGACTTCCTTTATTTTTCATTTCCATTTTAATCAAATTCCGTTATTGTTTGCGTCAAAAATCTTTACTCTTTCTTTTTTTTTTTTTTTTTGCTTTCTTTTTGTCAATCTTTTTCTTTAATATTTTGCCTAATCATCCGACAAAATTTCTGTTCCTTCATATTTGCCTTATATTTCTACTTCTTTTCCATCCCCCCCCATTTTTTTGTTTGTTTCTTTATTAAATTAACTGCAAGTCGAAATTGTTAATGAACGAATTACTCTATAAAGCATTTTGCAAGATAAGATTCTCCGAGGTCAGTCGAGAAAAGTTGTACGTGGCTAAGAATGGAAAATCTTAAGAGAGAAACTGAATATCTTCTAATAACAGCACAAAACAATACGATAGGGACCTATTATATCAAAGTAAAGAAGGAAGCAGAGAAGGTGTAAGAAAAAAACAAGTGTACTTTAGGTGGTGATAGGGACAAGACGATCAATTACATAATAAGCGAATGCAGCAAATTAGTGTAAGACTAGATATGACTGAGTGGGTAAGGTGATCCATTGGGAACTGTGCAAGAAATCTAAATCTGACCATACGAACAAATGGTATATGCACAACTTAAAACCTGTCCTGGAGAATGAGAGACACTCACACATTTCTGGGATTTTGAGATAGAAACGGATCACCTAATCACGGCAAGACGACCGGATATTATAATAATCAACAAAAAGAAAATAGAAAACTTGTAGGTTGTCATTGCTGCTTTTCGGACAGTCACCGAAGGATTAGTTAAAGGACTGGGGGACATAAAGTTAATACGATGAGTAGAGGCAATCCAAACAACTGTATTGCTGAGATCGGCCAGAATACTGAGAAGAGTCCTGGAGACATTTGGGGACTCGTTGTCACTCAGACTCGTGTGAAAGACCACCAGCTAACGCTGATTTGGAAAACTCATAATACGACAACTACTACTACTATTACTACTACTACTACAGCAACAACTACAAATAATAATAATAATAATAATAATAATAATAATAATAATAATAATAGCAAGGATAAGAGGTAGAATTTAAATTTAAAAAACTGAATACAGCAAATTAGCATAGAAGGGGTATAAGACTTGACATGACTGGATGGGCAAGGTGATCCACTGGGAGATATGCAAGAAGTTGAAATTTGACCATATGAACAAATGGTATATACACAACCCAGCAACAATCCTGGAGAATGACACACAAACTCCCAAGGGACTTTGACATATAAACGGATCATCTAATCTCGGCCAGAAAAACAGACCTTCTGGTAATCAACAAAAAAAAAAAAAAGAAAACAAAGAGAACTTGCAAAATTGTCGACTTTGCTGTACCGGCTGACAAGAGAATAAAACTGAAAGAAAGTGAAAAGAAGGATAAGTACCTTGACTTTGCCAGGAAATTAAAAAAAAAAATGTAACATGAAGGTGGCAATTATACCAATTGGGATTGGTTCATTCAGTACAGTAACTAAAGGACTATTAAAGGGACTGGAGGACTTGGAGGTTGGAGGACTTGGAGGTTGGAGGACAGGTGGATACCATCCATTGATGAGAACGGCCAGAATCCTGAGACGAGGCCTGGAGACTTAAGGAGACTTGCTGTCACTTAAACTCGAGTGAAAAACCATCAGCTAACGCTGATGTGAAAAACTCTTATGAGTAAACAATGATAACATTATTATTATTATTATTATTATTATTATTATTATTATTATTATTATTATTATTATTATTCAAAAAGTTTATAAAACTCATAGTACGATGATTTTTGGTTGCACAAATCATTTTTGAATAGCAGAGGAATGTGAAACATGAATCCTCTTCTTGTTGACCAGTTACATTAAGAATCAAAGAAAATGTGACTAAGAAAGAATCTTTACCAAATCTAATACATGTGCGTCCGTGAGAGTAATTAATCGTGAATTAATATTCATAAACAGATTTTCAATCAGGATTGTTAACCAGAAAAAAGTAAAGAATTATACTATGTAACACTCTTTTAAGTTCTTTTTCCTTGATCAGAATATAGTATTTATCGAGTGATTAAGTAAATTTAAAAAATATCTATCTTTCCCTTCAAACTTTGCTTTTGTTACCAAGAAAAATTTAATGAAAAAATTATTGGGAACTTTATTTTAGAGCGAATACTTGTAAGTGATGAATATTACAGCCGAAAATCAGGTAAAAACCTACTTCCGAACGTTTTGGTTCATTGTTGCATAACTTGTAATTTTTTTCTTCATCCATAGTTTTATTAAAACTTTAAGTAAATGAAAATGAGCAAATTTTCTCCTATTTACATGGAAAGTGAGTTAATTTATCAATTTCATTATCTGGTTCACAACTGTGAGTTTGTTGTTAAGAACAGACTATTTCCTTTACTTTTACAACAAACCCAATAAAAAAATTGACTCATACTATCCAGGAAATAAATTTGGGTTCTTTTATACAGTTAAGAAATTCAAATTTTCTGAGTAATTCTACATTGTCTACTGCATATTAGTGGGTGATTGTCTGTT
Source organism: Sepioteuthis lessoniana (assembly GCA_963585895.1). NCBI lineage: Eukaryota > Metazoa > Mollusca > Cephalopoda > Myopsida > Loliginidae > Sepioteuthis > Sepioteuthis lessoniana. Next base: position 89,177,987 of record OY757912.1, read on the forward strand.
TTTTTTTTCGGAGAAGCAAATATACAATAACAATCGCTTGATTCTTTCTAAGAGATTACTGGTTTGGTGGACAGTGTTAATTTCAGGTCACATCTGATGAGGAGAGGGTATTTGATTTTTATTTCCTCTTCGGCCAACATAATCTGACAGCATTGAATATCAGGTCCTTCACCTTTGGTATGCCTTTCTTTTGTTGGTTTTAAACATTCTGGACTCCCTACACACTTTATCTTTCTATCTCTGTCTCATTCTCTCTCTTTCTGACGTCTTAACTGACATTACTTGGATTATTTTTATATTCATTGCAGTACTTCTATCACACCACATGACGTTGTAACAATGCAACCTCCATATTCCAATTTTAAGATTTAGAATACGAAACCATATTTACAGTGTTCACTGTCAATTTTTTTTTATTCCAATACTCATATTCACCGAAATATAGCTGTCGGCCACACGAAATCATAACATGTAAACATTTAAAAAATTACACTTTATGTTAGGTTCATATGTTTGTCCACACGATTCTGAGTCAAAAAGAGATTCCTTGAAATGGAACAACTCTATTAAAGAAAACATTTCGAGCACTGTGGTCAGTAAAGAGGGTCACGCTGACTGTCTTCTGGTAGATGAAAAAAAATCATCACTATTGATTCTTTCGTGAAAAGGTTTACTGTGAACAGTTTTCCCTATTGCCTACTTCTTTGGCAAAATTCACCTGATTTATTGCATGACTCTCGTATAATTTTTCTTTGAACTGTGTAACTCATTTGTTTGTACCTAAGGCTACCAACGTATATTTTCTCGTATGTTGACGTTAAGATAAATACAACTTTTGACGTATGTATTTAATATATACTGCTTCTGATACCACTGTTGACACCCCCACCTAAAAATAAACAAAAAAAAACAAAACAAAAACACTTACTTCTACTGATAAAAAGATTAGTATTTGCTTTGAGGTAAGAAAGTAAAATCTATAAAAATGAGGATATAACCATCTGCACAAGCGTCGATGAAGATAAATTCAAATGAGAAGATAGGTGAAAAAATAACTTTGCCAGGAAACTATGGCATATTTACAACTTAAATTTGAAAATAGCTCACGTCATCACTAAAAAGAGACATAATACTTAATCAAAGACAGGAGTCTTTAGAGATGAGCAAACGGGTTGAGTCGATTTATCTTTACGTGGAACCATGCTTCAAAAAGAACCTCTAAGTAATGCGCGATAATTTTCTCAGTTTGACCCGAGTAAAATACCGCCCTATCGGAGGGGCCTAAAATAGACTAGCTGTATTCATTCATCCGATCACTCCTCAGGAGCAGGATTCGAAACAAGGTCAATTTATAAGCAGAGTCTAACAGACTTGAATTAGGAATTTTTCCTTTTCTTAGACTGGTTGATATGTAAGGGTTACAGAGCATGTCTTTCCTACGATCAATCTATAGCTGGATTCATACTTTCCCACCAAATATTAGCGCAATGCAAAATGCAAACAGACTTTTCCAGGATTAACCTCAAGTTGCCGTGTGCATTTCCTACAACGGTATCAATTATACCGCCAGCTGTTGTTCGTAACTATTTGGTTAATTTATTTTTGGCGTAAAAAAATTGAGAAAAGTTTGATCCCCCTTATTTACCTACATATGCGTTAACAAGTGTAACTGATGTTATACAATTATAACACATCATTCACATAAGTTCGGAGCCTGGCATATAGATGGGGGGAATAATAAAAAAAATCCATATAACTTTTATAAATTACTAGCCTTAAATTGGGACGTGTCAAAATTTGAGCCCAATCGGATAACTAGCTTACAAATTACAGTTATTAAAGTGAAGGTACTGTTGACAATTTTCAAAACAATAGAAAAAATGAATTTCCTATGTTGATAAAGCATTGGTTTCTGATGGGTAAACATTCCGTTCAAGGAAAGCAATAGCTTGATAAGTGTTATTCGGACTCTGCTCCGTCGGAAACAACGGTTACAAGGTGGTATGCTAACTTTAAAAGCAGTCGTACAGACATAAAGGATGCTGAACGCTCAGGTCACCCAAATTCGGCAGTTGTCCCGGAAAACATTAAAAATAAACTCCACAAACTCGTTTTGGCCAATCGTAAATTTAAGTTGCATGAGATAACAGAGAAGAGGAAGATATCTGAAGGCAGTGAATTAACCATTTTTCATAAACGTTTGTTAATGAGAAAGCTGTGTTCAAATTGCGAGCCGCGTTTGCTCACAGTCGATCAAAAACAACACGTCGACGATTCAGAGAGTTGTTTTCAACAGTTTCAACGCAATAAAAAGGAATTTTTTGCATAAATATGTGATAATGAATGAAAGCAGGATATGACACAAGGTCAGTTTTTAAGCGGAGTTTCAGAGTTTTCCTTTTCCTAGACTAGTTGACTCATCAAGGCTGAAGAACCTAGTCTGCCTTACTATTTACCCATAGCTGGAGGGAGAATATTTTGATTCATACCTTTCCCAAGGGTATTAGTGCTATGTGAAATGCAATCAGTCAGGTCCAGGATTTGAACTCGTGTCGCCGTGTCCATATCCTGCGACTATAACCATTACACCACGGGCGCTTATGTACTTATGCATAGGTGATGCCGTACTGCTGTATGTTCTTCGGCTTTATCTATCTATCTACTTATCTATTTGCGTGTCAGACTCTTCTCGTAAAAAAGGTTCCTAGTGTTGGATACAAACGATTGGTTTGAGTTATGAATAATTTTAATTTCAGTAAACTTTGATTTATTCATGAATAATTTAACAATTAGTTAATTTCAATGAACACTATATTCACCCTTTTTTAATAAACCCTTGACAATCATAAGGTAGTTTGTTGATTCCTTTTAAGTAAGATTTCGTTAGTCTTGAGCTCAAGAAGTTTTTCTCAGGCGTTTTAACTTAAGCTTAAGAAAAGAAATTCCTATTCAGGGCATTTTGCAGAGAACGTAAAAACCTGGAAATTTGGTGCAAGTTTTGGTGAATATGGTGGATGGTTCTGAACAGACGAACCGAAATCCGATATTTTTCCCGCGTGATTCTGGCTGAATGCGGCATTGTGTCTTCTCTGAGAAGCACGATGTTACTTCTTTTTGACGAGTGTGGAACGTTTTCTTTGAAGACTTCCACGCACATATCGAAGCCGTTGAGAGTGTAAGTTTGCGTTGAGTGTCTGACTGAAGTTAAAAATCTCAAAATAGATGATACCATGGTGATTTCACCATTCCCACGGCATAATTTTTCTTCCATGCATCTTTACTTCTTGGATTGGCTGGGTAGATTCTTTCTTGTTGATCCACTGCCTTTTGCGTTGAACAGTGTAATTTGTTTTTTCATTTTTAATCATATTGTTGAGAAACAGGTCAGTCTTCTCCCTTAAAAGAAGACTTGTCGCAATTGATATTCGGTCTTTCTAATTCTTTTCTCTTAAAGTAAGAAGGAACCAAACACCCAGAGAAATCACTTTTCCTGCATTTTTCAAGTGATTGCATAATGTAGAGTGGAATGTGTTTCGGTCATTTACTATTTCTCACGTGTTTTTAAACTATAAAATCCAATCAATCCCCGGCGTAAAACATTCAATGCAAACAATATGAGGCAAATTAAAACAGAATACGATTAAAGAATGTAAAAGATCGATTAGAATAAAAGAAGCTAAGGTATTTCCCATGGCGTAGTGGCAAACGTGTTGGTCTGCAACATCGTAGGAAACGAGTTCATACTCAAGTAGAGTTATTACATTCAATTTTGGATATATACCCTTGAGAAAAGTGCGAAGCCCATTATTCTCCCAACTATGAGTTCAATATTAACAATACTGTTTTTCGACTGGGATTCCCTCGGTATTCAATAACCGATGAACAGTGATATGTAATTAAAAAAGAAACCTAACAAAACCTACAAGAAAGGGCATAATAATCTAAAAAGTTTAGCTTAGTCTGGCAATTGACTAGAAGTAAAGGGCACCAGCTGAGAATAAAAATCGCTAAGAACAGCCTACTTCTAAAATTTTTTATCATGTGAAGTGACTATCAAGATGAAGACAGTGAATTAAACTAATTGTGAAAGAAATTAGATACAGTCAAGAAAAAGTTTTAATTATTTTTGGTGACTATAAATTTTTACTTTTGAGTGAAACAACTAAATGTACTGGAAACAAGAATTTTAAAAAATTGAAAAAATAGAAAATCAAATTTCATATTACAAAAAGCAAAATCAAAAACAGATCAAACAAATCAAAGTGTTTTTCGTTCAGAAGATTACGGGATTGTACTCGGACGCCATATTCTCTCGGCAACTCTAATTCTAAGACTCCAACACAAGAAAAAATGAAAAAGGCTGGAACAAATATTAGATATTCTAAACATACAGTTAATACTTGTGTTAAATCTTTTTTTACAGTGATTTGAAATTCAAATGAACTATGACAGATTGGGAAAATAATTCAGTCATTGTTTTAACGTGTGAATGTCCATCGTCATAGTCTGTTTTTCCTGCAAATTATTTGAACAGATTTACATGATTCAACAACAATTAATGGTTGATAATCTTTCACGTATTCTTTTTTCCTCTTAAGCCATGACGATGAAAACAAGCATTGCCCACTATCTATCTATCTATCTATCTATCTATCCATCTGAAAACAAAATCTTATCTTTCTTTCTTATATCCGTTTGAATGTTTCACTGTTTTCACTGTATATCCGTTAATCTATTTACATTTATTCTGTCAAACAGTCATAATGAGTTCATACAAGTCTATGTATCTATAAATTAATCAATTCTCCTTGTTTCACCTATATCTTTTTTCTATCTCCGCTTGAGGCAGCATACGACACAAGATCATTTTTTAAGCATTGTACTATAGGTTTAAATTTAGTTTTTTCCCTTAAGCTATGACGATAAAAACAAGCATTTCCCCGATCTATCTATCTATCTGAAAACAAATCTTATCTTTCTTATGTCCGGGTGAATGTTTCATTGTTTTCACTGTATATGTTTTAATCTGTTTAAATCTATTCTGTCAAGCAGCACATGACACAACTTCATTTTTAAGCGTTGTACCATAGGTTTGAATTCAGTATTTTTAATCTCTTGAACTAGTTGCCATACCTACACTTAAGTGTCCAGTTAATCCAAGAATTTAAACCCAGTTATATATTTTACTAATACATAAAATATTATAAAGATCTAATATCCATTTTGGCAGCTCATGGTTTAACCGTGCCCTATTTTAAGCTTCCTTAAGTTACTGGATAATATTAGATGATGGACAAAACCATGATGTAGCATATATAGAAGAGTATATGGTCCCAACCAAACAATGTAATATTTTCAGCAGCAAGTAGTTTTTTAGTTCATGGATTTACCTGCCCCTCGCTCTCTGGTTTTGAAATCAGAGATTTTCTAGCCTGAAGATCGCTTTACTTATTTGCAAGGCGAGGCAGTCCAGTACACCGTAATATTTTACCCATAGTTGGGCGGGGAAGGTGAAATGGTTCGATCGGGAATATTAGCAGAAAGGGAAATGCAAACAGCCTCGTCCTGGTTTTGAACTTTGTTCACCGTATCCATTGTCTGTGACAATACGTACCTCCAAAAACAGCATAATCAGATAAATATGAAAAAGATTTAGATCTCATTTGATTTATTAACTGATACCTTGATTTCAGTGGCATATCAAACTGTCTGGGTTTATTTTATGCCTAGAGGTTAGGGAATCATAGTACAGTTACATTTAGATTTTAATGTAGTTGTAACAAAGAGTTTTAGCTGAAAATTATTTAATATGCAAGTATTTGTTTATAATACACATGATTTACATTCAGTTGTATGGCTTCAAGTATTTTTATCTAATAGTAATATAAATATTGTTTCAAATAATTATTTTTATTTCGAAATAATGATTTTTTTGCATACGGCTATGTAATTGCTCGTACACATAAGAAAACTTGGACATGTCTAAGAAAGGGAAACATGGCTAAGAAAGAGAGAAATTAAATCTCTTCTAATAGTTACAAAAAAGCCTTAAGGACCTGCAATGTCAAAGAAAAAAATAGATAAGACATAAGAAAAAAGCAAGTGGAGTTTATCTGGTAATAGGGACAAAACGATCAATCATATCATAAATGAATGCAGCAAATTAACGAAAAATTAGTATAATACTACACACGACTGGGTAGGCAAGGTGATCAAATTGGAATTGTGCAAGATGTTTAAATTCGAACATACGAACAAAAGGTATATGCGCAACTCAGAATTCATCCTGGTGAATGAGACGCACAAATTTCTCTCGGATTTTAAAATAAAAACGGATCATCAAATCTCTGCAAGTCGATCAGACTCAGTATTAGTCAACCAAAAAGAAAAGAAAAAAAAGATAACCTGACGATAAGTAAACTTTGCCGTCTCGGCAGAGCAACAAGTAAGACTGAGAGAAAGCGAAAAGAGAGATAAATACCTAGACCTTGCAAGAGAACTTTAAAAAAACTATGGAAAGTGAAGGTGACGGTGATACCTATAGTGATTGGTGTGCTCGGTACAGTCCCAAAATGATTTCTGGAAGACAAATTAGTGAGTGAGTTGGGATCATCCAAATAACAACTTTATTAAGATCGGCCAAAATACTGAGAAGAGGCCTGGACTCTTGAGGAGACTTGTTGTCACTTAAACTCAAGTGGAAGACAATTAGGTATCTCTACTGTGAAAAACGCTTCATCATCATCATGTCAAGCTTCCAGCACGGATCTCCCTAAACTTCTTTCGCTACCCGTCTCTGTCGTCTATCGCTCTGGTGAAGTGCATCAGGATACATCCCGCATCGGCACAGAGCTGTGTTCATAGGTTTTAGCTGGTCCTCCAACCTTTGCCCGTCTGTGTGAAGGGGTCTACTGGAGTGCATCGCTTTTGTGTTCGTCCTTACTTCTCCAGCAGTGGCTCGCATGTCTAGATCCTCTAATTTGGATAGTTTTGTGATTGGGTGTTGGTGCCAGTACAGCTGCTGCTTTGGAGGGTATTGTTTTTAGGACTTGTTCAATATCGCTCTCAACATTCCTGTGTAATTGCGTCAAACTTTTTCTTCATACAATCAGTTAGGATTCATCTGGTGCATCAATGTAGCAGTATTGACATGACTGCTGTTTGGAAAAAAAATGCGTTTTATTTTATCGTTCCGGTTTGATTTCCATATGACCGATAGCCTTTCAGGAGTTGCCCATGCCTTTGCTAGTCACGTGTTGACGTCATTCTCGTTTGATTAGACACTGCTTTCTTGGTAGTGAACTTGTACACTAGTTTCAGATGACCACCCTTTAGTGTGGAGATTTTGCCTCTTTGACTAACGCACATTTATTCTGTTTTGTCTACGTTGGCATGAAAGCCTATGCAATCTGCTGCTTGTTCCAGGCTTTGTAGCTGGGATTCTGCTTAGGCAAATGAATATGCCAGAAGCGTTATGTCATCGGCGTAGCCCGCGTCCGTAATAGTTTGTGCAGGGTAACTTCTGCTTCATTCCTTTGCCAGCTTAAAACCGTTTTATTTCATTAAATCTATAGACGTTCTAAACACATAGTCTAGTTAGGATATAAACAGGTATGGGGCTAATGTATCTTCTTACAGCACATCTGCTACAATGTCAAACTAGGCTATGTCTCCATCTGGTGAGCTGACTTTCACTTTCGTGTTTTTATATAGCATCATTATGGCATTGGTCGGCGAGAAGTATTTGCTCCATCTTCTCTCCGAGTCTGGAGACAAATGCCTTGAAGAAGTTGATGAATAATAATGTTGAATCAAGGTTTTTTGCACGATCATCTTATATTCGATGGATGGTCAAAATTTGTGATATCGTGGATTGATTTCTCCGAAAGCCATTTTTTCTCAATTTTCGGTTCCATGCGGTTGCGTTGTAGAGCATTGTAGATCTTGGATGTAAGAGTTATACTTCGGTAGTTGTTGCCAATTCCAAAGTCACCATTCATGGGGAAAACGAGGAACATCCTTTTGTCCATCTGCTATTGTGTTCTGGCTATATACAGCGTTACTGCATCGTAACAATATGTTGTCCAATTTCCTTGTCTTCCATCATCAAGCCCTGCTACCTTTCTGTTTTTTTTTTTTTTTCTCAGTACTGTGTTGAGTTCCTCTTGCGTAAACTGTTGTAGTTAGATGTCTAGTTTATTACCAATAACGGACGAACCGACTACAAGTAAATTCTCGAAATATTGTTTCCGCAGCTGTTTTCCGTTCTTCTTTGTTTGCAGGGTTCTGTTTAGCTCTTGCATGACTCTTCCTTCTGCTGACTTTGTTTGTGCCTTCTTAAGTTTCTGAGCATTGATATAGACTGGGATCCTCCTGTTGAGTCAGAAATAGATCCTTACGTCTGCACTCTTTTTTATAACTTCTAATGTATCCCATGGAACTGTAGGTTTAGCTTTTTATTTAGTTGGTATGCATTCTGCTGCCGCTTTTAAGTAGGCATTGACGAAGTTGTTATATTCATCCTTCAGAATAGATGTATCTGATATCTCTTGTGGTGCGTCGAATTTGTCTCTTACTGTTAATGTATATTTATCTCTAATATCCCTGTTGTTAATCAGGGACCATTCATAGTCTACGGTTTTAGTTGTTCGGGCTGCATTCCTTCGTAGGCTTAGTCCTATCTTTGCCGCGTCAATTCGGTAATCGAAGGACACACCCTCAAAAAAGAAATATACTTCGCGATTAAACGCGCTATTATTCCATTTCTCATTTATTAAGACGTAGTTTATCTGTCCTTTAGCAATATTTGCGTAGGTGCAGGTTCATAGTTTTCCCTTTCTTTTCTGAAATTTTATTTTGAGGCATGTTAATATATTTTCTAGCATGAAATCTGTTAGATATTATCCCTGTCTGTTTAATGAGGTTTGTAGGGTGAATTTGTGGGTTACGTTTTTACCAAATTGGGCATTAATGATTCCACCGATAATAAGAACGTTGTGTTTCTGGATGTTACGAGTAAGGGAGGATAGCTCCTTATAGAAGGTGGTGAGGTTTGTTTCTTCACTAACATTGGTAGGTCTGTAGCATGAAATGACTGTTGTGCTGGGGTTGCCATTAAACGTAGCTACCATCATCCTCGGTTGTATATTCTCGAGGCAATTTAATGATTTTTGGGCACGTTGTCTGATATGCATACCAACACCACCTATCGTGGCGTTAACATAGTTTTTCCATGCCGATGCCGAGACAAACGTCCATCTATTGCCAGTATCATGGTATTTTATTTCTTCGGTATTAGGCATCTGTGTACTTGTACGCACATTTTGTCTATACTTTGATCTATCGCCGAAGCGGTTAGCTCCAGTTTTTGGCCTTATTCTATTTAAAGTTCAAACGTTGAATGTTGCTATTTGTATCGTTCGTTTATATTTTAATAATTTTTGTTTTAATTTGAATTCTGTAGCTGACTTTTGAATACTGGGGTCAGAATACAAATACTTAAGCATCTTGGAGGCTGACACTATCGAACAAGTGGAGATGAAAGAAAAAATTAAGAAAGAATTTCTCAGGAGACCTAGAAAGCTACTCGAAAAAAAAAAAACTATCTAGCAGAAACCTTACCAAAGGAATTCATACCTGGGCTGTACCCCTCGTTACATATTCTAGAACCTTTTTAAAGTGGACCGGAGAAGAACTTAAGCAAATGGACCAAAGAACAAGAAAACTAATGACCATGCATTAGGCGTTATATCCTAGAGAGGACGTTGGCAGACTATATGTATCAAGAAAGGAGAGAGGAAGAGGACTTGCCAGCAGTGAAGACAGTGTTGTCGCATCGATACAACGACTCGAGGACTATATTGAAAAGCACAAAAGAGGACTGATTACAACCATCAAAAACGATACTGACTACACGATGGACAATAGAATGACAATAACTATGAAACAAAAATAGGAAGATAAACAATCCTATGGGAGTTTTAAACGACTAAAATCAATAACTCCCGCAAGAAAACCTAGACGTGGCTAAGAATTGGAAACTTTAAGAGAAAAACAAAATCTCTCCAAAAAGCAGGACAAAACAACGCCATCAGAACCAATCATATGAAAGCGAGAATAGAAAAGACTTAACAAAATAGCAAATTTGGGTTGTGGTGATCGAGACGAAACCATTATTCACATAATTAGTGAATGCAGCAAATTAGCACAGAAGGAGTATAGACACTACTGGGTGGGCAAAGTGATCCATGTGGAGATGTGCAAGAAGTTGAAATTTGACCATATAAACAAATGGTATATGCTCAACCCAGAATCTGTCCAAGAAAACGATCCACATAAAATTCTCTGGGACTTTGATATACAAACGGATCACCTAATCTTGGACAAAACACCAGTCGTATAATAATCAACAACAAAAAAAAAAAAATAAGCGAATTTGGAAAATTGCGAACTTTGCTGTCCCGGCTGACCACAGAATAAAACTGAAAGAATGTGAAAAGAAGGATTAGTTACTCGATATGCTTAGAGAATTGAAAAAACTATGGAACATGAAGGTGACAATTATACCAATCGTGATTGGTGCTTTTGATACAGTAACTAACGGATTACGAAAGGGACTGGAGGACCTGGAAGTTGCGGACAGCGGGGAGACCATCAAGACTACAGTATTGTTGAGAACAGCCAGAATACTGAGAAGAGTTATGGAGACTTGCTGTCACTCAAACTCCAGTGAAAACCATCAGCTAAAACTGATGTGAAACATTCTTCAGGACTAAATAATAATAATAATAATAATAGTAATAATAATAATAATAATAATAATTTTGACCATACGAACAAATGGTATATGCCCAACACAGAATCTGTCCCAGTGAATGAGACGCAGAAACTCCTCTGGGATTTTTAGATTCAAACGGATCACCTAATCTGAGCCAGACGACCAGCCCTTATAATAATCAACAAAAGAATAGAACTGGCAGAATTGTTGACTTTGCTGTCCAGGCCGGTCACAGAGTAAAATTGAAAAAATATGAAAAGAAGTATAAGTACCTGGATCTTGCTTGGGAACTGAAAAAAACTTTGGATCATCAAAGTGACGATTATACCAATTGTGATTGGTGCTTTTGGTACAGTCAACCAAAGATTAGTACTAGGAATAGAGGACTAGGAAATAACGGCATGGGTGGAGACTGTCAAAACCACAGCATTATTGAGAGTGACTAGTATACTGAGAAGATTACTGGAGACTTGAGGAAACTTGCTGTCACTCAAACTCCACCGGAAACCCTGTTCACCTGCTAACACTTATGTGAAAAACTCTCACTGAGTAAAATAATAATAATCTTTAGTCAACAATGATAGCTTCTGATAACTATTCCTAAAAAATTATTGACAGTTATATAGTATCAAGTATTTCTGCCTAATAGATATACTTTTTAAACATAACTATTTAACTGACACGTGCTAATAAGTTTTTCAAGTCCAGGTAAAGGTGAACCTGGGAGTAATGACAATAAAGAGGTAATTCGTCTTCTCTCAATGTTCTGAATTAAACACTCATCATCGAATTAAGTTCAGGGGTGGTCTAAATCTTTAGAGGTACAGCCTTGCAGCTTAGTCACAAAAAACAACAACTTTAATGAAATTTATTGAAAAAATTATTATGTAAATACCAAAAAAAAAACCTCAAATAATTTACTGGCTCTATTCATCTCTCTATCTATTCGAGTTTTCAACCCCCCTCTCTCTCTATCTCTCTGTCTGTCTGTCTGTCTCTTTCTCTCTCTCTCTCTCTCTATATATATATATATATATATATATCTTTCCAATAGCGCCTAATCTATTCAGAAAGCGAATGAGCATCTAGTAGTTATTTTGGGTTTATAAAAAGATTAACCATATTATTGAATTTAATTTCGACAACATCGTTTTTTATAATGATAGCGTTATTTTGTTGCTACTTTCATATTCTCAAAATGTAATGCCGGTATTAACAATACTCTCAACAAAACAAATAAATAGACATTCGACTAGATAAAAAAATTCTAATACATAACAAACTATTGTCCCTCTATATTCCTTTTAAATTAATTTGACAACATTTTATCTCCTAGTTCGTTGATATGCAATGTATATTAAATTAGCCCACAATCTGAAAAACCTCGAGAAATGATAATTATTTTCTTTAAAAGAAGATTCAAAAATCCTCATCAGATCAATTAACAATGTAAATTAGACTTGGCTAAAAGTCATGGGAAAATTTCCATATTAATCTAAAACAGACAAAAAACGGTAGATTTACTAAAATGTTAAGACAGAGGTGTTCTGCAATAATTCATTAATGAATCTTTTCTCTTCACTATTGGCGGGGAGTCTCCATGATATATTGGCTAATGTCCTTAACTGAAACATCGCAATCAGCAAGTTCCAAGTCCTTTTGCGTCATTGAGTTCACTTTCCGTCTTATAACCCGCAACTAATCTCCTCGGCTATGGGTTAAATAGTTCCGGTCCTGTTTTATATAAGGTCAGTTTCCGCATTAAATAATCCACGAAGGTTGATTTGATATAAAAAAAAAACAAAAAAAAAACAAGGAAACCAACACTAACTCTAGTGGTCCATATTCTTTGAAATATCAAAGGACTCAGCATTATTTGATCTCAAATTTTTGCAGAAGCTGATTCATAGTCATTGATCTTTAAACATATGTTGCTGTTTATTCTTTAATAGAACTCTATCCATCTATTCAGCTAGTTACTAAGTTTAATTAAAATTAGTACAATCTATTCGTATCAGTCCTCATCCCTATCTATTAACTAATGTATAAACCATCCAACTAATATATATATATATATATATATATATATATATATATATATATATATATATAGCCACCTTACAATAAATCCATAACATCCAACTTGGGTTGGGCCTTCCTAAATTTAATCAGCAAGCACTTCAACAATAATAGCCCCAAGCCAACATCTTTAATAAAAACAACAGTAATGTTTGCTACAGTTGCAGAAGCAACATATCCCAAACGTTATATACAAAGCAAAGGTAAAAACAAAGAATTCCTTCAAACATTACATCGGTGCAATGGAGGACACCATAAAACAGAGGATTTACAATCATAAACTTTTTTTCACAAGCAGAAATTATTCATCCAATACCTCCTTATCCTCATACATATGGCAGCTAAAAGACATTAAGATATCTCCAACAATCACCTGGAATATACTAAAACAAGCACCTGCCTACAAAAAACATAAAAAAATGCCTTCTTTGTCTACACGAAAAATTAGCTTACCATAACCTACCCATCACAAAACACCCTTCTAAATAAGAAAATCTAAAAACCTTTCAAAATGTTGGCACGAGAAGAAACACCTTCTCTCACACTTCGACCCATACACTAAACCCATCTAACACCTCGAATAAAAAAAAAGACACCAAACCCCACCTGAAACACCGTAAGTACCATTTTCCTCCACTAACCATCACAACCGCCACAATATATGTACCATTTTTCTCCATAAACCCTATACCCTTTTCCATATGCCTCCACAATCTGTTAAATTTACATATTTATGAGCCTTAAGAATAGGCCTCAAAACTCTACATTCATCTTATCTACCACGTACACTCTATCCTTTTCTACAATTGCGTATAGATCATACAACATTAACACAAAACATATAACTATTAAAAATAACCATCTCAACTGCCCAACTATTACCCATGCCTCCCAAACCTGTCATCTATTTTCTTAATCTGTTTCCTTAATTTTATGACAACACTTTGCTCGTCAGTTATAATCATCATCGTACATAAAAATGCTAACTATTATTGTAACCCCTTCATTATTTTCATTAGGCACATACTATCACATATAACTATATTATATATAATATTTACGCAACATTTCATCAATTTATTATTATATTCTAGTCCAATTCTCTTCCGTAAATCTAATACCAACATTGTATAATAATCCATAATATATTGTAATACAATATATTCCTACCTATTTATATCCATTGTGATTCTGGTCTACCATACTATAACCGTTTAAATACGCCTACAAATCAATTCTTTATTCTTTTCCTTCGACATGCAATGATATTGTTTTGTTCCTTAGCTATAGTCACCTAGATATACAGAAAAAAATAATGTAGCAAAGAGGAGATACATCAACGACTTTATATCCGGTGAAAACAACGCGCTGCGTTTGTACCTGCACATACACATACACGATATGCTACCCAGACATACACACAATAATACGCAACTATAACCCACACAAACACATGCACACACAGAGACGAAGAAAAATGACACCCTAATACATCCTCTGGGTAATGGGAGAGGGGGTGCGACTCGCTGACCCAGCCGACTATAGTAGTAAGCAAGAAATAGCAAAATAGTGGAAGTGGAAGGGCTATCTCTCTTCAACCCTCTATGTTAGTACAAGGTGACATGGGCATGAGAAAACTCCACTCTCTATTATCCATGTATTCGTCAGTGAAGAGAAGCAGACCTGCGACCATGATTTGTACTGAGGAATAAATGTGCCAAAAAGCCAACACATGGTAATCTTTCATACTACGGAAAGTAAGCAGTTGCCGTTTATTCATCGAAGGATGAAGACTCATTTGCAGTTGCCTTTTATTCGTTGAAAAACTAAGAACATAATTTGGGATATGGAAGAAACCCAAATTTCAAATGTCATGCCGTGCAGAGAACACAGAGAAAAGAAAAAGCTTCTCCTTTGAATGAACTCGGACTCCGATGTATAGTGAGACTCGTTAAACTAATACGCAAAGAAAAGTCTTGTCCACGAGGAAAGAGACAATAATCAATATTGGTCTTATCTGAAATAAAACCTTCTACCAACGTGTTAAGGAAACCCAATAACGATAGGAAAAGAGAAGTGAATAAACTCTACAGAGTCCCAAGTAAGTGATCATATAATTTAAGTACATTCAAATTCATCTTGCTGCATTCATGCTGACGTGAATAAAAAAATTACGGGAGGAAGGAATAACTGATATGATTGAGGTGAAATGAGAAGGGAATATCCCCCTAAGGATAAACTTGAGATTTAAAGCACGAGCTCTAACATTAAATCCCAAAGTCCAAAGGAAAGCGGAACGTGCCTTCCACTGACGAACTAAATTCTCACCTCAGACCATTTAGGAAAAAAGACTTTCTAGTTCCTGACTTTTTTCTGAGTTGTTTTTTTCTTTATTTATTTCTTTTATTCAATAAAGGCTTATGGTTATTAATCTTGTTAACCCGAACACGGCAGTTCAGAGTCCTTTTTTGTTGTTGAAGTATTGTAGATGTCAAAGACCTTGTATTTGAGGGGGAAAGCTAGCCAGTTAGCTGTGTTGACTTTTAATAATTCACTAAATTAGTGGCTTTGAAATGTGGTTCAGTTAGGGAGTTGGTGATATCTGTAACATTAAATAGAGTTTGGCAAACCACAGCCCACGTTTGGGCCTTGCTGGTGGACTTGGCGGGAACGAACGGCACCCAGCAAGCCTGCGGGGCACACAGCGGCGTAACTAAACCCCCACACACAAACTAACACACTCACACACTTACAATCACACATAAAGATTCTTACAAAATCCCAACGGTTTTTGACTGTATTCTTTCGATTTTCGATTCATGTCATTTTGTTAACTGCCTGATGATGATTGTTTAAAAAAAAATCAATGCAACCCAGGTCGCAGTCTAAATTCCATGGAATTATATATATATATATATATATATATATATATATATATATACAATATTGCCTTTAAAAGTTGCTCTATCAATCTTAACGTACCTACCATCTATCCATCTAGCTTAACATAACCACTATCAATGCATCTATTTATATGACCTTTTCTTTCTCTGTTTATGTATCTATCTATTTTAAACAATCTACAATCTATTTATCTTTCTATCTAGTTATATGATTTGATTTAGTTCATTTTGCCTAATGGCATATCAAACTTTATGGCTTATTTAACGCCTAAGCCCTCCTTGAAGAACAACGATATCGGTTCAAAAATGACCGTCACCCTCTGGCTCTTAGTCAAACTCACTTACAGCAATGTCATAGTCTAGCATGTTTACCAAAACTTCTATTTCTCTACAGGATGAAACGATAAAATTGTCGCCCTAGAAAAGACGATATGATTCCATTTCCGTTAAATGAAAACCGGTTTTCTTTTTTGGTTGTAGACCATCTACTAGTTGGCCAGTTGTGTACAAATCCCAAGTGCGATAAGAGCCTTCTATCATGTCTGAAAGTGAAACAATGTTCAACAAGCGAGATACACCGCTGTACAACCTATGCTCTCTACCGATCCAAGTTATGAGAACAGGACTATTGCCAGCAACCTCAAAATCCAAATCTGAATTGCCATGAATAACGGAGACGTGTCCAGGGTGAAGAAAACAACATTTCCGACTACGGTTATGGTCTATGATGTGGTTTCAAGTGAGGGCCGCTTCATGCCACCTCGCCTCTTCGAAATCGGCTTGAAAGACAACACCAAAGTGTACCTGGATGTGCTGAAGAATGTGGTGATCCCTTGGTGCAACCAGCTCACAAATCCAAAGAGACCCGGGCTTGGCTTCAGAAGGGGTGCTAAGACTTTGCACCCTTCTCTGACTGGCCCCCTCCTCCCCCGACCTGAACCCGCTGGACTCCTTCGTCGAGAACATCACCAACATGACCTCCCACAACACCAAAGCCAGCCGGGTTGCCGCCATCTGCCGAGCTCCCGCCGGCGCTTGTAGAAAAGGTATGCTCCCAATTCCGGATCCGTATCGAGACGGTGATTGAGGTTAAAGGAACCTACATTGAATAGATGTCAGCTCGACTATATAATCAATTACAGACAAATTCACCTACCTAGGAAGTAGCGTCTCATCAACCGAAAAAGACATCGACACACGACTGACGAAGGCATGGACGGCTATCGATAGGCTCTCGATCATATGGAAATCAAACCTAACCGATAAAATGAAACGCAGTTTCTTCCAGGCAGCGGTTGTGTCGATACTGCTATATGGATGCACTACATGGACACTAACTAAACGGCTGGAGAAGAAAGTAGACGGAAACTATCCAAGAATGTTGAGAGCAGTATTGAACAAGTCCTGGCGACAACACCCCACGAGACACCAACTATACGGACACTAGCCCCCCATCACGAAAACTATACAAGTTAGACGAACCAGACACGCGGGACACTGCTGGAGAAGCAAGGACGAGCTCATAAGTGATGTACTCGTATGGACCCCCACATATGGCCGTGCAAAAGCAGGACGACCAGCTCGAACTTACATACAGCAACTACGTTAGGACACAGGATGTAACCTTGAAGACCTGCCGGAGGTGATGAGTGATTGGGAGAAGTGTCGAGAGAGGGTCAGGGATATCCGTGCTGACGGGACGACATGATGATGATGATGATGTTTTCTTTAGGACGACAATTTTATCGTTCCACCCTGTACCAATATGATAACGTTGAATTATTTTTCTTCATTAAATTCACAACAAACCGAAGAAAATACTCACACAAATGTAATTAATTCAGCCGAAAGCAATTGAATCTTGATAGGAAAAGCTTCATAGCGAACGGCTCAATCATCAAATGGTTCAAACATTTGAAAATCCTTTATTTAATCGGCAGATCTTATCCATTCAAAGGTGGTGTCCTCGTGGTGTAATGGTTAAAGCGATGGACAGCGAAATCATAGTACGCGAGTTCGTACCCCAGTCGCGCTATTACGTTCACTTTCGGGCAAATACCCTTGGGAAAGGTATGAATCCCCTTATCCTCCCAACTATGGGTTAAATAGTACCATTACTGTTCTTCTAGGAGAATGTCTTTGGCATTAAATAACCTTAAAAGAGTTGATATGCCATTAA
>OY757912.1:89200924-89330924 GCA_963585895.1 Sepioteuthis lessoniana
TTTTTCCAAAATCGAAAACATTAGTAATTCCTTTCGAAACGGAAGCTTACTCGCAGAAGGTTGACTCATGATGATCAATTAGATCTGCCTCATCCCTAAAATAATGATTTCTGCCCAGTTGATGCATAAACGGTGAAAGGTGAAATCAGTGTAGATTGAACGAGCTCCCGTCTGTATGAATTATGAAGTACACTTATCTTTCGTCCGCTAGTTTTTCTCTGGTTTGTTTCCGCATCATCTTAATGAATATAAATGAAGGAGGATATCCCTTTTAAGCCACTTGCGACTTAGGAAAGGTTTTACATGATCACTGCGGTTTTGACTTGACCAAGTTACATTGAGTGGATTCTGTTTTACTTTCTTTGTTTAATGGTTTATCAACCTTCGTGGGTTATCTAATTCTAAACCAATCCTTGTAGAAGAACATAAGCTGTAGCATTTAACACATAGCTAATTGGGATGAAAGCGTTCTCATCTTTCAAAGAAAATGTAAGTCCGAACATCAACATAATAATCAACCTCTGAAAAAAGGTCTATGTGTCCGTGTATGTCTGGCTTTTGTGCATATGGGTTTGCATATGTTTGTATGCACACACATAGGTCGGTTTGCTTATTGGTATCTATTTATTTGAATATTTTTTTTTCCTGTATGCATTCACATTGGGATACATATATATGGAATGACATCAGAAAAACCAACATATATAATAGGATTTGCATACAGACACACACAGACACGTGCGCGCGCACATACACACACACACACACACACACACACACATATATATATATATATATATATATATATATATATATATATACCACTTATATCCAGTTCGTGTCCAGAGCCTAAAAGTTTGGAATATTCATATATAGAACACATGAGAAAGTTCATATGATTCAACAAAAGTGCTCGATGATCAGCTATTTGTATATAGTTTTATCAGGATTAATGTATAAATAAAATCACATACAGACCGAATATGCTTGGAACGCATTAGACGGCGCACACGATTTTTTCTTGAGAAACCCAGGAATATTATTTATATACAAAAAAACGGGAATAAAAAAAAACAACATAAAATAAAAAGATACAATATAAAAAAAATTCAAAATATATATATTATTTTTTTAATATATGAAAATATTCCTAGTTTTCTCCACAAAAATGGGTGTATCGCATCTGATGAGGCGGGGAATAACTTGTCGAAATAAACCTTTCATGGCAAGAAACTTTCTGTCAAATTTTCTTTCTTTGCGTCAAAACAAAACACACACACATACACACACACACACACACACACACACACACACACACACACACACACACACACACACATATATATATATATATATATATATATATATATATATAAAAGACCTTCTACCCAGTTTGCATGGGAAAATGGTCTTCAGGAATGTTTCTTTCAAGTGGTTGGTAGATCTAATTTACTTAGCACTTTGCTTAGATGTGGCACAAGGCAAAATGAATTGGGCATCCACTGAGACTCGGAATCACTCTTGCTGGTTTGCTCGTCAAGCTTGCCTATCTGAGATGCTAAAGTGGTTGGTAGAAGTCAATAAATATAAATTAAGTAGACATTAGCTTATCAGGTCGGGGTGAAAAAATTATGAATAGACTGTCAACATTTGTGAAGCAGTTTATTTCTGTCTCTACAACCATTCAATATTTCTTATCATTTATTCAACAATTATTTAGCATTGGGATATGTTGCCATAGCCAACTTCCTTCCATTTAGAGAAAGCATTATTTATTACCATCTTTATAATTACGGGCTCTTTTTTTTACAATTTCACACTTCAAGGCTGAGTCTACGCTATATTTATTTTTAATCATTCATAAATATTTATATACATATATATATATATATATATATAAATCTCTTTTTCTCTCCATCAATACACACTCATACTTGGAAGTACGTAGATTTTTATCTCTCTCTCTCTCTCTCTCTCTCTCTCTCTCTATATATATATATATATATATATATATATATACATATATATTTATATATCTGCATTGTTGTGTGTGTACATGGGTGTGTGTGGAGGTATCTGTTTCTGCGTGCTGATATGCGTGAGAGTGCATGATATGTGTCAGCTTTCTTATATATATATATATATATATATATATATATATATATATTGTCATCCACAGACAGACTGCTTCGTGGTATCACAACACTTCAGCCTGGCTAGCTAGACACGTAGGATGCTTGAAGATGGGATTGAAACCCGCCTAACTTTACGTTAGACTTAGTATCAGACCGCTTGGCAAACAAGCGTACACGTCAGCAAAGGAATTATAAGGTATATTAAGTAGCAACAGCAGCAGAAGCGTTCGTTTGCTTACATTTTATACCTTACCGGATGCCAGAGTGCTCAATTTGTTCGAAGAGCTTTGCATTATGCGAGCAGCAGCCTTAAATTCCTTCGCCAGAGTGCTGTTTAAAGTAATGAAAAAAATATACATATTTTGTCATCCATAGACATACTGTTTCGTTGTATCATAACTCTTCAACGCACACACACACACACACACACACACACATATATATATATATATATATATATGAGTGTATATATATATATATATATATGTTAACACATACAGGAGAACAATTATACAAAGAGATACCGAAACGCAAACCCATGTATTTATCTACATACAAACATATGCAATCACATATGCACAAAACACAAACGCAGAGAAACATATATGCATATGAACTCGTTCACACACACACACTCACACCCGCGCGCCCGCATATATATATATATATATATATATATATATATGTGTGTGTGTGTGTGTGTGTGTGTGTGTGTGTGTTTTAGGGGGCTGCTCTTTGTTATTTTGGCATATAACATTTTTTTTAATTCATAGTATTTTTCTGGAATCTCCCAAAAGACGAAATCTTTGTCTCTGCTATGTTTGCCTTTGAAAAACAGCGTCTCAAATGGATCCGAATTTGTTGCCATCTAAGCTACTAATTTATATAACAGAACGCGAAAATTTTACCTCGAAATGAAAGGAAAGCGATGTACTGAACGACAGGAAAACTGAAATGGAAAGGAAAGTGATCTCCCAACAAGCAGAGAGATTCTAAGTTATTGTTTTCCTATGTTAAAATACATAATATTATCTATTCATCTCGTACATTATGTAAATATTTCTTGATAACTAATGATGATCTATTTGTTACTTTTGATATCTTTTTTTTACCCTTCTAATCAGATCAGATTTCCTTGATCATTGTGTTATTAAAAATGGTTTGGTTGTTTTTATTCCAAAAACGGGTTTGAATTTAATTTTCACATGAATATACTAATGTTACTATTAGATGTGGGTAAGTGGCGACTGGACTAAGTATCCACCTAAGTACCAAACAACTAAATTGAACCATATATAACAAGCAAATCTTGAGATCACACTTACTAAGACCAAATTTTCTGAGACTTGTAACAATAATTACTAGCGTTATTCCATCTTATTGAAATCAGTGGGAGTTTATTGAGCCAGTGTATTATATATCTTATTCTATGTTAGAAAAATGTTCAGAAAATTCACAAAATTAAGTCACAAAATGTTTCACTAGGAAAGCGATAGATATACAATAAACTAATTGTTTTTTTCATATGAATTTGTGTAGGGGTCAATGATTCATTTGCCTCAAAAAATATAAAAGTGAAGGAAGACAACATGCGACATGGTTTCCTGTCAGTACTTTTCCCTGTTTTACTCCCCAAAAGCCAAAATAAAAGCCCAAGACTGAACCAGCTTTAGAAATCATTGTCGAAGAAAAAAAGAAAAAAAAAGAACATAACAAAACAAACAAACCAAAAAACAAAACATGAGTATCACTCCAAAAGTTTCACAAAGGTAATTATATACCATAGCCATGATATGACTATGTGTGAAACGTACATCGAATGTCCATAAAGATAGAACATAGGAACCTCGAAACACGAAAAACACTTACGACTTCTTAGTACAGGTACGAAACTTTTTATTACCTTTGAGTTTAAACGTTCTTCGACATAAGGAGAGAGATACACATTCTTTCTATTCTGGCTGTTCCATCTGCCCCTCATCTCGTGCGACACCTACCCAAGGCCTCTGCGAGCAAGCGAAAGTCAACCGTCTTCTCCCGAGGCAGGTCTCAACTCTACTATCTGACTTTTTCAAAATCCCAAAATCCGGTGCGTGACGTCATTCGCACTTGCTAGCCCCGTTTGCCATCTGGGCTATATTGACATCTCACGCGTGTGAACACCTGTGTTAATGCTGCCCTAAGTAACCCATGCACAGAGCCGAAAGGTTCTCAGCATAACTAAACCCAAAGGCATAAAACGAAATCCCTCGGTCATTATATTACAATTACATTCAATCCTCAAAGAAATCTTAGGACCAACTCTCTTTTGTTTTTTTCTTTATCCTTGACAAATCATCTTAAACTAAATTAAGTCGATTCCTTTGCTTCTGAACATAGAAAACCGTCTTGGCATATAAACATATTTTAAGATGGGCTAATAAACAACTAGTTCATTTAAAGGGAATACTGAAAAAGCCAAAATGGAATCACCTCTGTATATAAAACATACATGTTTTTTTTACATATTTATACTGTAGTTCAGTATACTGGACACAATGTTAACCATGTTCTTTGTTTGACAAAAACTGGAAAAGTATTTGGCATACAGTGAGAAGCAAACAAAATGAAAATAGTCTGTTCAACTAATAAAGTAACCATTACACATTACATCGTAGAGCGAATTTATTCAGGAGGCACTCGTGGTGTGATGGTTTCCTCATAGGAAACTGACACAGCAACCAAGTTGAAATTCTGGACGAAAATGTTTGCATATCACATGGGGTTAATACCTTTGGCAAAGTTTTTAAATCAACAGTTCTCCATCAAGCTATGGGTAAATATTAGGAAAGACTTGTTCTTTAACTTTGCTATAAAAACTGGTCAAGAACAAAACAGGTCTTAATTCAAAACTTAAAATTTGCTTAAAATGACTTTGTGTACAATCTATGTCTCATAAAGAGGTTGGTAAATACATAGGTAACACTTCAAAATCGATACATTAACAATACGTTATAATATTATATAATATATGTACCTTTAATGCTAAAGTATTTAATGAATAAAACCTTTATGTTCAGTAGTAATTGAGACGACCATGGATGGCGAAATATTGAAAATAAAACATATTATTTCTGCATCCGGATATTTAAAGCATATTTACAGTTGTTAAATTAATAAAACGTTGTAAAAAAAACGGAATCAGTCTGTATGAACTCCCTTATCTACACACGTTTCCCTTAAATAGTTATATAAATGTTTTTCTATAAGGATTACTTTGGCACTAAATAAACTACAAAGTTTGATCTGCCATCAAACTAGGAAACTGAAACCGAACCGTAATCACCCACCATGGTTTTTCTAAACCATCATTCATCGCTCAATTATATATATATATATATATATATATATATATATATATATATATATATATATATATATATATATATATATAATTAGGATTAAAATTTAAGGGCAAAATAATTTTTGATCTGTAAAATTCAAACATTGCTCAATGCTCGAAAGTAAAAAGCAATATCACAATATATTTCATATATAAAATAAGATACAAAGCAGTATAAATGACTGAGAGTCCAGGCTTGCTATCCTGATGCGACCTAGTATTCAAACTATCTGACTTTTTAACTGAACAAATATTTGATCTTTTTACACTCTTTTTTAAAAAAATATTTTTGAATCACGTGACTATTACAGGTTTGATAAATTAAATTATGTGGCAATATACAGCGCCAAATGGCAACTAAATATTTAATTTCAATACATCATTTCACGTTTAACTCAATTTTTATTTAGCAAATTATTCGAATCGGGTAAGCATTTTTATATATGATTTTATACAATATATATGTACATTTTTGTGTGTGTATGTGTGTTAATGAGCAAGATATAACACTAGGTTGATTTTTTTAAGCGGAGTTTATGAAGTTTGAATCCAAGTTTTTCTTTGACCTAAACGGGCTGCTATACCAAGGTGAAATAACCAGTCTTGTTAACTTTGGAGAGATAATACTTTGATTTGTCACTTTCCCAAATTTATTTAAGTCATGTGTTATGCACTCGGTTCACCGTATCTATTATATATATATATATATATATATATATATATATGAGGTGTAAAACAGGCTAAGGTAAAGACACTCTAAAAAAAAGAGAGGAGTTACCTCAGTATAAATCCATAACCAACTGAAAACCATTCAAACTGTAAACACGAGTGAGTCCAAGTCTCATTAAGTAACTTGTGGCATATATGTTCTCTGAAGAAATCAACAAACTGGAAGCATACACGTATGTAAGAAATAAATAAATGAATATATCGATAAAAAATAAAAATTTCTTTCTAGACTCAGGTTGAAATATTCCTTTCTCTCTTTGGACATACAAAAAATTATATCTATATATATATATATATATATATATATATATATATATATATATATATATATATATATATATATATATATATATATATATATGACCTAAAATCGAAAAGATTCAAGGGAAAATGCAAAATTGTATTTTTGCAGAAATCAATGCTCAAGTAAACAGATATTAACTATCCACTGAATTATCGATGGAATGCGTTGCAAAAATTTGAAGGCAACACTATTTTCCTAGACTTCTCCACAGCATTTGATTCCATACGCAGAGGTAAGATTAAGCTACTGTTAGTTACATCTAGTCTCCCAAGAAAATATTACAGCGGTAATAATGCTTTACAAGAACACGAAAGCATTAGTTCTTCACTTAATCGCGTTTCCGTCTTTTTCGAATGTGAGCTTAAATTGCATAAGACCGAGTATAACTGATCTTTCAAACACGTTCTTTTTCCTTTTAGCAATGGCATCGCTGCCAGGTTTTATCTGTATTGTTAAATGCCTGATGGTAATCTTAGTTAAACTTACTAAAAGATTCGAGCACTTCATTGGTGTATAATTGTTAAAAAGCAAATTATGCAGATCAATTAATATTAAAAATTGATTGATTGATTTTAACGGCATGTCAACCCCTCTAGAATAATCTTATATCTAGATGTTAGAAAAATAATTTCATATTAAGATTTTTTGTGAATTTGTTTATAAAGAATTTCATTTGCATCGGCCCTTTTCAATATGAACAATTCTTAACCATATCTCTTTGACCCCTTTATGATTTCCTAATAGATACAACCGTTCTGGTTTGGGGCAGTCTACTCTTCTTAAATTGAGCCCGCAGTTTAGGACACCCTTTTGGGGAGAGTCTTACCTTTCTACAGGGGGATATATTAAACGTCTTCTTAGACCCGTCGATAGGGCGATTTTTATAGAAAAGTTAGTTTGATTCAATGGGGACAATATTTTTGGACTTGTACCAAATCTTAGCCATAGGAAACATTTTGACTGTGCAGTGTTGTGCAACGTGAAAGAAGCTTGTTTAGTAGATCATTGATTAAGAGATCAATTCTCATTTGATAGTTCATATTTCTAACCTTCTAACTATGATATACTTATTAAAATTATATAAATATTCATATTTACCAACCCCTCCGCTCGGGCAGGATATGACACAAGCTCAATTTCTAAACGGAGTTAAACAGGTTTAAATTCAGAGATTTCCTTCTCCTAGACTAGTTGCCTCGCCAAGGCTGAAGAACCTAGTCTGCCCTACAATTTACCCATAGCTGGAGGGAGAATAATTGGATTCATTCCATTCCCAAGGGTATTAGTGTTATGTGAAATGCAATCAGTCTCGTCCAGGATTTGAACTCGTATCGCCGTGTCCATTTCCTAGGACGATAACCACCCCGCAATATATGTATTTATAGTAAAAGGAACAAAGAGAAAATACAGTAGTTTTTATGCTAATTATACTTGCTCATTTTACTAATGATACCATAATTTGAACAGGATTTTTTAAACGAAGTAATTATTGATCACAACGCCCCCCCCCAAAAAAAACAAACTATTGCTTTAAAATGCTGTGTTATACGCAAGTTTCACCGAATATTGGCGATCGAACTACAATTGGACGTGGAATGCAATGCGTTAAACTATATTTAATATTAATTAATTTATCAATTTCATAATTACCAATGTAGTGGCAAAATAATTATGCTGATGAAAGAAACAAAAAGAACGATGTTTAATTCCTATTTCGTGTGTGAAAGAAATTCAGTTATGTTAACATAAAATCAATTTGCCTACAGGAGTAAATAAATACATTGAGGTATCATATTTGGCTATGAAAATAGGAAATTTAAATATTCTTCAAGTTTACGATAATTAAATTCAAAAATATCTTCATTTGTACAGTAAAATAAAATAAGAAAATTGTACCTTAAGCGGAGTATAATTAATTTCCCTTATATTGCCTCAACAGTGCAAATGTCTGTTTTCTTTGCTATCTTGACTATATTTAGTTTTATTTTGGATGCTTACAAAGGGTTGTGAAAAATCCTCACCTCAATAAAGAATATAATCACAGAGTCAGGAAAAGGACGTTTTCCTTTATTCATTCATTTCACAGTTCAACGCGAACTGGCATCAGTTCTCAAATTTATTCGTCTCTTCTTAAAAATGGATTAGAAATTAAAAGAAAAAAAAGTCATTCTATTCTTGGTTGTATTAAAAACATTTTTGTTTTTGTGGCGCCTGAAAATGAGAAATTATACAAGCAGTTATTAATGCGATATAGTTGCACCAATGGACTGTAATAAAATGTCCGGTTGAGTTTGGATTTATGGCATATCAACCATTGTAAGTTATTTAATGCCTAATAGTTATTATGCATGTATAATAAAAGCATATGACTTGGTTTTGTTGGCTTCTATGGCATATCAATCATTGTACCTTATCAAATGCCAAATCATCTTTACACACACACACACACACACACACACACACACACACACACACACACACACACACACACACACAAATATATATATATATATATATATATATATATATATATATATATATATATATATATATATATGAAGATAGCAGAAAAACATAATCCAAATAGTCACCTATTTGGATTATGTTATTATGATGTAAAGTCGAGGTTGAACGTTTCGGTTTTAGTAACCATCATCAGAACGTGGATATCAGAATAGTTCACATAGCGATTGATGCTTGCTGAGATAACAGGAGAAAATGGAAAGTATACAACGAAACGATACAAAAGATACTTGTCTTCGCGTATTTCCTAATAAACGGGAGGATTTATCTTGTTTCTTTAGGAAATCTAGCATTTTCAAATATATTTCCACGTGCCAGACACGTTCTTGCCGCTTTTGAATTATGAACGTTATGTGCACGTTTGTATCGTTTCGTTGTATACTTTTCATGGTTTTGGCATTAAATAACCCACTAAGGTTGATATGTCATTAAACAAAGTAATATAAACTAAAAAAAAAAAGAACCTGCTTGTAAACATTATCCGAATTAAAATTTAAAAAAATAGAAAAAACAGCTTCCGTAAACTTTGGAATGTTTAAACAATCACTCGAACATGATGCAACAAGTTATACCTGGGTATCTTATTTGTACTGTCCCATTCAGTTTCAAATAAAATTGTAGAGGTTATCTATATTTTCCATCAGCAGACGTTTACAACACGATCATTTCGGGGTTTGTATGCATATATATGAAACACCTAACTGCCTTAAATTTTGTTAATGTCTTAAAAACACTGATTCTGAAACAATTAATTTTTTTAAAAAGCTACTTTTTATGATGCTAAAACAACTGTCAGTGTCTTCGAATGAGATCAAACATTTCAGGGTAAGTTTTTTGAACAATAGCAAGTAACCATATATATATATATATATATATATATATATATATATATATATATAGTGTGATATATATTACAATGCTGTGGTATACATACTCAGCGATGTATCACTAATTATCTTGAGGGGTTTTGGTCTTTAGCATTAAACCCCTTCACTTAGTTGACTCCGTACCGGTTGATCGTACCCCGACGTGCATACAACAAACTTGCAACGCCTACTGTCGATTTATTTTCTAAGAAAGACAAAAAAAATGCAAAAGTATATTTTTACAATTCTAGGTGGGCGAAATCCCAAAAGGTTTAGAGGGGAGGAAAAGTAATGAAGACTATATTTTTCTAGGGAGCCCTAGCTAGCCACTATCACGGACCAATTACTTCTTACAATAAAATCAACCATACATCAGCAAGCGCACAACAATCACTAAAATACAACATTCACTCAATGAAAAACCTACTCAAAACCCCGATGAATTGAGTGATGTATATACAATTAAAAAACATGGGAAAGGAAAGAAAAACCCGATTGCAACGTCTGCTGCCGTTTTGAACTTCGAAAAACGTGGCAAAGCCCGCACTATTCGTTTGCCATTGCCCATCACAACAACCAATCAGAAATAGATGTCGAGATATCTGCCTGTATATAAGTCGAGTAGTTTCTCCTGAAAAGATTAAACTCGGGACCAGCTGGGCACCTCTGGTGGTGTAATGGTTAGCAAGCTAGACTAGCAAACCTACACGAGTGAGTTCGAGTCTCATTGGGCGCCCCATTCATTCGGCCTTGTGCCACATCAAAGCAAAGAGCTTTGTAAATTACTAAACTCGGGACCAGCTTACGGTAACACCGACGGCGCGAGCGTTAGAAGAATCCTGCAAAAGAGGAGGTAAATTTTGTCTTCCCATGGTTGCATTTGTTTATTTTTTCTCCTCTACCCCCTAATACCTGTTTGCTTCTTTTTCTTATCTATTTACATCTTCCTCTGCCATGGCTCATTCCTTTTCCTCTATAGCCTACGGGTTGTATCTTGTTCAACGGGTCGTTACCTATTATGGTGTTCAAAAATGCTAATGAAACTGACTCCAGACAAACTACGGAGTCTTAATTTCAAGATAAGAGCCACATAATGCATGTGTGCACTCTGGTCACATGCAGCATAATTAACCTGTGTAATGCAGCAGGAAATGGGTATTGCCATATCCTTTTAGTGGAAAGATACCAAGTACAAAATGAATATATTGCATCTATCATTTCCTGGGTTAAGTATAAATAAGTTTAATCCAAGTAAGAGCAAGAACATATACAATGCACACTAAAGATTCACAGGGATATATATATATATATAAAAGTAAAGTTGGCGACCTTAGTCAAGAGCGACTCGAAGGCTCCCTTTTCGACAGCTACTACACCGAGGTGTAGAGAAGGGCGCTACTCCTTTCCCTGGATTGCCCCCTTACCCTTGATACGTACCTTATATTACTGAGTGTTAAGCAAGGACGTATCAAGTACCATTTTTAAAGTCTGACGCAACAACGTTGTATGACGCAACAACGGATTGAACCCAGGTCTCCCGGACCATTGGCGAACACTCTACTCACTAGGCCAATGAGCTGGTAGTATATATATATATATATACATATATATAGTCATCAACAGACAGACTGTTTCGTTGTATCACAAATCTTCAGTGTAGCTAGACACATGACATGCTTCAAGCTGGGATCGAAACCCGGCAGACTTTACGTCAGTAGGATATCTTATCCCAATGCTATTCTCATATTTAGCGTAAACGCAGGGACTTTTTAAGTTCAGATTTTTACGTTTACGCTATTAACAACCGGAATGCTCAATTCCTGAGAAGAGCTTCCTATTTACGCGTATGTGGCAACTGGCAATTCCCCGCTCGAGTGTTCAACCCTCGCGAAAGTGCATATATATTGTAATCCACCTCTGCGCATTAGCAGGATGTGGCATGAGGTCAATTCATGTTGGAATTTTACAGGTTTTAATTCCGTGCTTAAATTCTCGTAGACCGGTTGCAATATCAACGTTGAAAAGTCAGTCTGCCCAGCTATTTACCCATAACAGGAAGGAGAATAATTGGATTCATATCTTTCGCAATCGTTTTAGCGCTATGTGAAATGCAAAAAATCTCACCAAGGATTTGAACTCGCACCGCTGTGTTCATTTCTTGCGACGATACCCACAGCATCACGAACCCTATAAGTGATTGAATAAAATAAACTTCTAAAATATAGTATTTCTATTTCTTCATCTTGAGTGGAAAATTAGTTGAAAAAAAGTTACTGAACATTTTCTTGAAAGGATTTTTTCAACGTTGCACGCAAAATACTTCTGCAGTTCACATCCCGCTGTTTTTTTTTTGTTTTTTTTTCAGATCTTTCTGTGAAGTTCGAGTGATACCACTATACAGTATTACTGGCATGGCTACACCTTGAAATATTTCCCGTTCTATTTAATTCGAGAGATTAGATTTCCATGTGACTTGCTATTTAATGAGAAGATGTATAAACTTGTTGAATAGGAATGAACTCTTTTCTTTCTGAGTTAACGTAGAGACCAATACATTTTACTTTCAATTCCAGTCAACACATCATATAATATTATCATCATCATCATCATCATCTCGTGCCGCTATTACAGAAATCCCTGACCCTCTCTCGCCACTTCTCCCTATCGTTCATCGCCTCTGGCAGGTCTTCAGGGCTACATCCCGTATCATCACATAGCTGCTGAATGTATGTTCGAGCTGATCGTCCTGCTTTTGCCCGGCCATATGTGGAGGTCCATAGGAGTACCACAACACTTCTTTATAAAAATATAACGCTCTTTTTACTTTGTGGAGTCAAAGCTTCAGTGGTGTGTGAAAGACGGGCAGAAACAAGGATAGACTGGTATATTGACCCATGATTTCTTCTTTTGACCATACAACACTGGGTTATTTTCAAGAGCCCATTTAGCACTTCTTCTGCTTCTCGGCCGGAACAGCTCAGCCGGAAGCCCAGTGGGTTACTGCCTCCCATGGGGCACTCTCAGTGACAGCAAGCTGGCTCTGACTCAGAACCTCCCTGACTCCAACAGGCAACCAGGCATCTGCACGTATTTTTTCATAACGCCCACAACTCCTGATAGATCACGCTCCTGTTTCCTCTTATATACACAGATGCGTCTCTAATT
This sequence comes from Sepioteuthis lessoniana, assembly GCA_963585895.1. Classification (NCBI taxonomy): domain Eukaryota; kingdom Metazoa; phylum Mollusca; class Cephalopoda; order Myopsida; family Loliginidae; genus Sepioteuthis; species Sepioteuthis lessoniana. The sequence goes on from OY757912.1 coordinate 89,214,029, forward strand.
TACGGTTCGGTCAAGGGTCAATATGCAACAATCAGATATTCGTCTTTCGCAGTTGTATTTACAAGAAGGGTTAGAGGGGTTTACATACCGTAAGATTAATCAATCACTTATGTCAGACAAAAACTTGTACAATTCCTGTTTTGCTACTGATTTATTTTTTCAATCATTCTAAATACAAATATTACCTAAATCGATCATCTACTGATAAAAAAAAAAGATCTCCTTGCTGACACCTGAAGTCTATTTCTTTCAAAATCTCACTTAAACCAAAAATGCACCGAAATTCATTGCTATGATACAAATCTCATTGTTGACACGGGGTCATCTGAACTGTTTGAACTCAAGTTGGTTGTATCTCGGAGTTAATCTTCCCCCGGCAACCCTCCGAACTAATCATTTTCGGCAAATTGACAAAAATTTACACTTTTTTTTTTATATCTGGAGGTTGTCATTTACTTTTTTTTTTTTTATCTTTTATCTTTTTTTCTTTTTTTCGGTCGTTGGATTCGAATAGAAGTTATCAGTTCTTTCCGAGGTGTACAAATTGATGTTATCATTGTTCTACCCATTTCATAAAATATTAACACTTTTGCTTCCACGTTTTTCTCGTTTTAGATAAATCACTGTGCCACACTTTCTAGACAGAAAAGAATGCTAGAAAAATTATCTTAAAAAACATATGTCAACAGAAAATTATTATTATAATAATCGATGTAGATGTTAAGTAATGATAGAGAATTCTGAATTTGAATCAGGCTTAATTAGTTTCAGTTGATTAATCGATTAATTTTAATAGCATGTCAAACCGTCTAACGCTATTTTATACTTAGAGGTTATGGGACCACGTGAATTGTATGTTCAATATACATTCATAACGAAGTTGTTTCATCTGTGTTTTTTTTACAAAACAGGCCTATAAGACCAATATACGGGATCCTACCGATTACTACCTCTCAAGACAGTAATAGCAATGAAGGTTCACTCCACATTAATTGATTTTTAAAAGTAGAAACTAATTATCAGATGTTGTTTATTGCCATAACCAGACGCTTTTTTTTTCAGGGGATGCAGTCAGGTTATTCTAAGCTCCAAAATATGAGTATTCCTTCCAGTTCCGGTTTGGTACCAAGGGACTGACATATTATTCCAGATAGGAATTTCCATAGTATTTATCTAAAATAAAAGGATGTTCAAATAATATCAGGACTGAAGTGGTATTTAACAAATCTAGAGAGAACTAAAATTAGATAGGAAATACTACTTTCAGTTTTGGTTTGCATTATTTAACTGTACATCAACTTCTCATGGGTTATGTAATGTCAAAATTATATTAATTTCTAAATGTTTCATTATTATCCTTACTTCACATATTTCCAACATTCCATAGCAATAATTTTTTTTGCACTTAAGTATTTTGTAATAAAGTGTTACAGTCTGATACAAGTAAATATAAAACATTTTTACTTGACCCATTGATGAAAACTAAGGAGATCTAACCAGTTCAGGCATGAATGGACCCGGGAGTTAATGCAATGAAAGAGTCTCCTTTACTCTCAAATCTCCTGAACTGGACCTCATCTTCTGATGAAGTTTAATCTAAAACCAAGAAATACCATTTTAACGGTTTTACCCCTCATCAGGGGATATAATAAACATATTCTAATCCTTGCCGAGAGGGTGAGTATTAATTTAAGAGCTCCCAAGGTAAAACAATTGCTATATTTTTAGACAATATCCTCCTGTATGCTTAACGTGTAGTTTAAAGTACAATTAATTACAGAATAACCGGGCTTAATGAGTAGAGTGTTCGCCAATGGTCTGGGAGGCCAGGGATCAATCCCAGGTCGAGTCTTATCAAAGATTCAAAAATTATACTTGATGCAACCCTGAGTAACATTCAGTATTACAAGGTAAGGATCAAGGGTAAAGTGGAGCAATCCAGGAAATGGAGTAGCACCCTCCCGTACACCTCGGTGTAGTAGCTATTGAAAAGGGAACCTTCGGGTTGCCATCGACTATGGTCACCAGCTTTACTTTTACTTTATTTACAGAACATGTTGAGCAATTTAGTCATTACTTCAAAGATCGAGCGGCAATAGTGTCAGCTTTCTATTTTGTTACCTTTAAAAGCATAGTTAGATTTACAGGATGTTTCATAAGAGAGCTGATGTATGAATGAGTAAACCTAACATTACGACAGTGTGAAAAGAATAGATACTTGAAGCTAAAATTATTTCAAAAGAATTATTATTATTATTATTATTATTATTATTATTATTATTATTATTATACCCCCTGAAATTTTTAACATAGCATTAGCTGATGGCCTTTCACTGGAACTTGAGTGACAGCAAGTCTCCTCAATTCTCCAGGACGCTTCTCCGTATTCTGGACAATCTCAATAATACAGTAGTTTGGATAGTCGCCACTCTTCCTCTTATTTCTAAGTCTTCCTATCCCTGTACTAATCTTTTGGTCACTGTACCAAGAGCACCAATTACAATCGGTATAATCGTCACTTTTATGTTCCACAGTTTTTTTAATTTCCTAGAAAGCTCTTTTCGCTTTTACTTCTTGAAAGTTTTTTACATCAGTGTTAGCTGATCATTTTTTACAGGAGTTTGAGTGACAGCAAGTCTCATCAAGTCTCCAGGACTCTTCTCAGTATTCTGATCGATCTCAGCAATGCTATCGTTTGGACTGTTTCCTCCCGCCCCGTTATTTCCAAGCCCTACATTATTAATATTATTATTATCATTATTATTAGTAGTAATTGTTGTTGTAGAAGTAACTTAAAATCATATTACTAATAATTGATATTAGATAGGAAAACTAGAAACTAGATAACTGCGAGAAAATAAATGACATTAAAAAGGAAGAGATACTTGAAATCAAATAATTGTTTAAAGAAGACTGTTCTCATCATTAAATAATTGTAGAAATTTCGACTTGTCAAAAAATCAACAAACTATCCAACCAACTGTGATTGTGGATTAGGATCTACAAGTTCCATGACAGTTACGGCGCCACTTATTTTTTTTTCCGTTATGTTTGTATCATTCTTACTTCTATTATGATCCGCTTTTCTCCATTCCAGTCTCCCTTCTTCTTCTTCCCGTCTTCGAAACAGCATTAACATCGCTAATGATTCTATTTTATGGTTTTGAATAAATGATTATCAGTTTCCAAAGACGGCCTCCAACTAAGGGCAAATATGATGTTTTCTTTACAATTTTACATTTTTATTCTAAGGGTTTTTGAGAGAAGTGAAAGCAAATTGTCATGGACACAATTTGAAATCAGCTCATTGATTCCATTATTCGTGCCGTAACTATCCAATAACTCGCACAATATTTACTTCCAATGACAAAAATGTATTTCCAATTTTAAGATACCAGCATATGGCGGATAGAACTCTGCAGAGGCATGTCATTCACTCTAATTAATTAACTAAGTTTTAAGTTTAAAATCATTTGTTAATGTCATTCAAGCAGATTAATCTGAATTTGTACCAATCGATTGACTTTTTTTTCAAGAGTCAACAGTTCTCTAAACTAAAACGCATTTTTTTATTATTTGATTTCTTTTTTCCTTCATACGTTTTATGTTAAACCGATGGCTAATTTTGTTGAGGATTGGAATTGCTCACAGTCAAAAAGTTTTTGCTGAAAATAAATTTAATTATCACCTCCACCCTTACAAGGAAAACCAATGAAACCATTTTACCAGCCAATTTAACAAGCTCTCCCTGGCATAGATTAAACAAAACATCTTTAATAAATGGCGTAGATAGTTGTGTCTTTATTTTCAATACAAATATTTCATGGCCATGAGCAAGCTTATATTATGCATGTATTATTTATAATACAACTGTTATTTATTTTGTTAATTTCCAAACATTGTCTTTGTTATTATCAATCAGTCGTATTTATCGAACCAATTACTTCTCACTCAATAGGGAAGCAGAACAACTCTTGAATACTGTTGGAGAAATAGATTCAGTGTCAAATTATCTTAACTTGGTTAGATTCGATTAAGAAAGTGTATTGAACCAGGGGAATATCAGTAAAAATGACTGATGGCATTTCAAAGCGTGATTTAAAGCTGAGCGTCATCGCCTAACCTTGCTAAATGCTGAAAAGTAATTAAAGATTACAGATAACTTCTTTCCCTTGCAGAAGTATCGTTGCAGCTATCATTGTCTGCTTTTGAAGATCTTAGCAGATATTTCAAGATTCGCTTCATTGTGAAAAGACAAAATACGTTGGCAAATGATCTTTAGGATTTTACAGAGGTGCTTAAAGTTAACAAGTGGGGACAGAATAAATGGCTGTAGGGAAATACAAAAGGAGGAAATAGTGGATTGAATATTTGGTTTGGATTCAGTAATACAGAAAATTTTGAGACATAATCATCACTTGAAAAGTTACATCTGAAATGAGTTAATTTAAGAACATTGCGAATTAATCAAATGAAGCCAGATGATAGTTGGGTGGTTGATTGGCTGTGCTGTTGGTTTTATTCCAAGTCAATATTTATTGTAATATGTTTTGTCAAGTTCAGTACTTTTTTAATGACATGAGTAAATATTCCAACAAGTATTCCTAGTAAATATTCATTATAAAAATCAAATATTTCTTGTAACTATTTCAATCGAATAGTAATTTTTGTTTGCACAGCTATATCATTTGGGTAAAGTTACACTTATTAAATAATAATAATAATAATAATAATAATAATAATTTCGGACCCTTTCACAAGTGGACCAGAGACGAACTTAAACAAACGGACCAAAGAACAAGAAAACTAATGACAATGCATAAGGCATGACATCCTGGAGACGATATTGACAGACGATATGTTTCAAGAAAAGAGGTGGGAAGAGGACTTGCCAGCATTAAAGACAGCGTTGACACATCGATACAACGACTCGAAGACTATATACAAAAACACGATGGAGGATTCATAACAGCCATCAGAAATGATACTTATAACAGAATGACAATGACTAAGAAATAAAAAAATAGAAGAAAACAACTCCATGGGCATTTTAAACGACTAATAAACACCATCTCACACGACAAAACCTGGACATGGCTAAGAAAAGGAAACTTAAAGAGAGAAACAGAATCTCTCCTAATAGCAGCACAAAATAACGCCGTAAGAACCAATTATATCAAAGTGAGAATAGATCAGACGCAAGAAAATAGCAAATGTAGACTATGTGGTGACAGAGATGAAACTAACAAGCGAATGTAGCAAATTAGTGCGGCAGGAATATAAGACTAGACATGATTGGGTGGGCAAAGTGATCCACTGGGAGATGTGCAAGAAATTTTAATTTGACCATACAAATAAATGGTATATGCACAACCCAGCACCTGTCCGAGAAAATGATACACATAAACTCCTTTGAGACTTTAACATACAAACGGATCAACTAATCCCTGCCAGATGACCAGACCTTATAATAATCAACAAAAAAAAGAGAATTTGCAAAATTGTCGACAAGCTGTCTCGGCAAAAGAATAAATCTGAAGGAAAGTGAAAAGAAAGATAAGTACCTCGACCTTGCTAGAGAATTGAAAAAGCTGCAGAACATGAAACTAACGATTGTGCCAATTGTGATTGGTGCGTTAGGCACAATAACGAAAGGATTATTAAAAGGGCTGGAGGACATAAAAGTTGGCGGACGGGTAGAGACTATCCAAACGACAGCATTCATGAGAACGGCCAGAATCCTGAGACGTGTCTTGGAGACTTGAGGTGACTTGCTGTCACTCAATCTCCAGGGAAAGACCATTAGCTTACGCTGATGTGAAAAACTCTAGAGGGGTAATAATAATAATGATAATAAACTGTGTATGATCGCAATGATCAGTCTACAATGATCAGTCCCAAAAATGAGATGCAAGAAATTCGTTGGTATTTTGTGATACAAACGTTCATTTAATCTCGGTTAGACGACCAGACATAGTTGTTGGTGACTGTAGTCGAAGGCGACCAGAAGGCTACCTTTTCAATAGCTACTACACCAAGGTGTAGGGGAGCGCGCTACTCCTTTCCCTAAACTGCTCCACTGTACCCTTGATGCGTACCTTATATTGCTGAGTGTTAAGCAAGGCGGTATTAAGTACCATTTTTATTGTATTTGGTATGACGCGACCTGGGATTTGGCCTAGGTCTCTTGGACCATTGGCAAACACTCTACCCACAAGGCCAATGAGCCCAAACAACAAAAAATTAATGTACCAAATAGTAGACTTTGCCGTTCCGGCTGACCACCGGGTAAAACTGCAAGAAGGCAAAATGAGAGATTAGTACCTAGACGTTGCAAGAGAACTGAAAAAAAAACACGGAACATTAAAGTAACGGTGATATCAATTGCAATTGGTGATTTCAGCGCAGCAACAAGATGGTTTGTACATGGACTGAAGAACTTCAAAATACGAGGACGAGTGGAGACCCAGAAACTATAGTATTGTTATAATCGGCCAGAATAGTGAGACGAGTCCAGGAGACTTAAGGAGACTTGCTGTCACTCGGTCTCCAGAGGATGGTGTAAAAAAAACTCTCATGTGACTAAATAATAATAATAATAATAAAAGTAAGTCGGCGATCGTAATCAAGGGTAACTCGAAGGCACCCTTTTCAATAGCTTCTACACCAATGTCTAAGAGAGGGCGTTACTCCTTTCCCTGGGTTGTTCCACTTTGCCCTTGATCCGTACCTTATAATACTGTGTACTAAGCAAGCCGGCATTAAGTGCTATTTTTTTGAGTTTTTGGTATGAGTCGACCTGGGAATGAACCCCCGTCTCCCAGATCATTGGTGAACAATCTACATTAGGCCATTGACCCGGTGATAACAATAATAATAATAATAACATCGAAGGAGACAAACAACCGAAAACTGGAAATTGCCGTCATGCTGACCCCTGACTAATATTAAAAGAAAGCAAAAAGACTGATAAATACCTAGACCATGTTAGAGAACTAAAAATCTATGGAACATGAAGGTGACAATGATACGAATGTAACTAGTGCATTCAGTACAATGCCCACAGGATTGGTAAAGGGACTTGAAGACATGGAAATGAGAGGACAAAAGGAGACTTACATAGCACTTCTGATAAATGAATTCGACCAAGCCGAAACCCGGCTACCTAGTTTGGAACCAGCCGCTGCAGGCATTGGCCACGATTTCAACGCACAAAAGACTGAATATATGTGCTTTATTCATTGAGGCGACATCTCCACACTAAACGGTAGCTCTCTGAAACTAGTTGACAAGTTCAACTACCTAGGAAGCAGTGTCTCATCAACCGAGACAGACATCAACACCCGACCAACGAAGACATGGACAGCTATCGATAGACTATCGGTCTTATGGAAGTCAGACTTGACCGATAAAATGAAACACAGTTTCTTCCAAGCAGCGGTCGTGCCGATACTGCTATATAGATGCACTACATGGACGCTAACTAAACATATGGAGAAAAAGCTTGATGGCAACTACACAAAAAATGCTGCGAGCGATATTGAACAAATCCTGGAGGCAGCACTCCATAAAGCAGCACCTATCACCCATCCCGAAAACTATCAATATTAGATGAACCAGGCATACGAGACATTGCTGGAGAAGTAGGGACGAGCTCATAAGTGATGTACTCGTGTGGACACCTACACATGGACGAGCATAACAGGACGACCTGTTTGAACCTACATACGGCAGCTTTGTGCCAATACGGGATGTATTCCTAAAGACCTGCCGGAAGCAATGGACGATAGCGAAGTTTGGCGAGAGTGGGTTAGAGATATCCGTGCTAATGGCGTGATATGATGAAGATTAAGATCGGCTTGAGAAGAGTCTTGGAGATTTGAGGAGACATTCTCTCACACAAACTCCAGTGAAAAAACATCAGATAGCGATGGTATCAAAGGCTCTCAAGGAGTGACATAAGTGTAATGGAATGTGGCAGAGAAAATATCAAGAAAAAGTGGGAAAAGACAAATAGAGGAAAAATAGAAGTATTAAATCTGGATAGAATCAGAAAAGGAATCATTAAAGTAATCGGGAATACCGGAAAAAGGACAGCATCAAACAAGTGGAGATAAAAGAGAAAAATTAAAAAAAGGATTATTTCAGACGGCTGAAGAAAGGTTTCGAAACCAAAGGGATGAATATCTTGGCTGTCCGCCTCGCTTGTAAGATACTCGGTACAACTCTGGAAGTAGACGAGGGAAGAATTTCAGCAAGTGGACCAAAGAGATAACATAGACAGTGTATATCTGTCAAGAAAAAAAGGAAAATAAAAGGATTTGCCAGCATTGAAGATAGCATCGATGCGTGGATACGACTTGAAGACTACATAAAAAAAAAGAAAAGGAACTCTAATCACAAGACAAGGATCAAAAGACAAAAAAATAATTAGAAAACAAAATTGGGAAGAAAAAAAAACAATCTTATAGATATTTCAAGCTACAAATTGACGAAATCTTACGTAAGAAGATTTGGGTATGGCTAAGAAATGGAAACTTTAAAAGGAGAACTGAATCTGTTCAAATAGCCGCTCAAAACAACGCCATAAGAACCAACTCTACAGAGTGGAACGATAAAATTGTCCTCCTAAAGAAAACAAAACTACAGCTATATTTTTAAACTTTTATTGAAAAAATCAATTTAGGTAACTTATGTAGTAGAGCTGACATCTATTCAATGTAGCTGCCTTCAGCATCAATCACCGCCGTGATACGGATCCGGAACTGGGAGCATGCCGTTTCCACAAGCGCCGGTGGGAGCTCGGCGAATACTCGGCGGATGGCGGTGATCAGGCTGGCTTTGGTGTTGTGGGAGGTCATGTTGGTGATGTTCTTGATGTATGACCAAACTAAGTAGTCCAGCGGGTTCAGGTCGGGGGAGGGGACAGTGAGAGCACGGTACAAAGTTGTAGCACTCCTTCTGAAGCCAAGCCTGGGTTTCTTTCGACTTGTGGGCCAGCGCCGAGTTCTGCTGCCACACCCAAGGTCTGCCACCGACCATTTGAATATGCCAAGGGATCACCACACTCGTCAGCACATCCAGGTACACTTTGGTGTTGACTTTCAAGCCGACATCGAATATGTGAGGTGGCAGGATGTGGCCCTCACTTGAAACCTCACCAAAGACCATAACCGTAGCCGGAAACTTTATTTTCCTCACCCAGGGCACTTTGAACCGTCTGGGTTTGCTTTTGGGGGTGCTGGCAATGGTCCTGTTGTCATAACTTGGATCGGTAGAGTGTATGAGTTGTACAGCGGTGCATCTCCGATCTCGCTTGTTGAACATTGTGTTACTTTCAGACACGATAGAAGGCTCCTATCGCTCTTGGGTTTCGTACACAACTGGCCAACTAGTTGATGATCAGCAACAAAAAAAGAAAACCGGTTTTCATTAAACGGAAATAGAATCATGTCTTTTTTAGGGCGATGATTATATCGTTCCACCCTATATATATATATATATATATATATATATTGTATTGTTGGCGACAGTAGCTGAGGGTGACTCAAAGGCTCTCTTTTCAATAGCTACGCCACCAAGGTGTAGGGGAGGGTGCTACTCCTTTGCCTGGACTGCTCCACTTTACCCTTGATACGTACCGTATATTGCTGAGTGTTAAGCAAGGGGGTATTAAGTACCAGTTTTAAAGTCTTTGGTATGACGTGCCATGGGATTGAACCCAGGTCTCCAGGACTACAGGCGAACACTCTACCCACTAGACCAATGAGCTGGTTATATAATGTTGGGTTAGTAAAATGGTAATTCCTGTGTATGAAGTGAGTGCGAGAGAGGCTTTCAGTGATTGTATATACTAGTCACGTGATGAGCACAGAAGTCTGTATGACCAACTTTTAATTTCTTGAACAGTTCCCAGGTGATCCCTTCCCTACACACTTATGCCTTCATTTATACTCCTTTTGCGCTAGTTTGCAACATTCCCTAATATCATAATCATTCATTGTAAGTTGTTTTTTTTTATTCTAGTATTAACAGATGGTCAGTCACTGGAGTCTGATTGAGAACAAGTCCCCCTATGTCTCCAAGACTCTTCTCAGTACTCTGGGCAATCCCAATAATGCTGTAGTTTGGATGGTCTGCACTTGTCCACCGACTTCCAGCTCTTCAAGCCTCGTTTAAAAGTCTTTGGGATCGTTGCAAACGCATAAACTACCTACGATATCAGGGCCACCTCCATGTTCTACATCATTTTAATACTTTCGCTAGGTCTAAGTATTTGTCTTCTATCGTTTTCTTTGATTTTTACTCTGTAATCTACCGGGATGGTAAAGTACAATATTCGGTAGGTTTCCCTTTTTTGTTAACTCTCACATTGTCTGTTCCTCTGGCTGTAATTATTTGATCTGTTTGTATCTTAAAATCAAGGAGAATTGCATGCGTCTAATTTAGCCATTAAATCATCGTGATTTCTCCCGAAAAACTAAGATTAAGAAGACAATAAAAGAAAATAACAAATAAGAATAACGATAAGAATAATAAATAAACAGCTATAGACTTGAATGGAGAAGAAATTCAATAAGAAAACACGGAATTAAAGTATTGACTAATTGAATCCGGAAAAGAAATACCTATATATATATATATATATATATATATATGAGTGTGTGTGTGTGCGTGTGTGTGTGTGTGTGTGTGTGTGTGTGTAAATTCTATGAGTGTATACTACGACAAGGTCCTTTTAGTATAGTTTTTAAAAATGTTTCGAAGTGTGTGCTGAAATTTTTGGCACCTTTAGTCTTAATTAGAGTTTGAATCCACATGTTGGGAATGATTTTGGTGCTGGAAACATTTGCACACGTCTAATATACTGGGTGATTCAGCAAAATCGATATAAATTCGTAATCTATTAAATTAACCCATTCTCATTCAAATGGTCTAAAAAAAAAAATTAATAGCAATTGTAAAAATAACAAAAAATTCTATGGTTAATTTCTTTATATTCTTTTTTTAAATTTTTCTTTACAGAATTACCATTCATTAGAAAATCAAAAGCGTTTAAACATTAAACATAAAAGTTTGAGGTGCCCGTGGTGTAATGGTTATCATCGCAGGAAATGGACACGGCGACACGAGTTCAAATTCTGGACGAGACTGATTGCATTTCACATAGAACTAATACCCTTGGGAAAGGTATGAATCCAATTATTCTCCCTCCAGTTATGGGTAAATAGTAGGACAGACTAGGTTCTTCAGCCTTGGTGAGGCAACTAGTCTAGGAGAAGGAAAACTCTGAATTCAAACCTGTCAAACTCCGCTTAAAAATAGACCCTGCGGAGGGGTTGGTAAATATGATTAATCTTAAAAGTTTGAGTTGTTTCTGTACATGCTGTTAGAATTTCAGATCATTTGGACGGGAACAATTCAAATTAATAGATTATGAAATAATATTCGTTTTTGTGAAACACCTTACACAACTCAAATGATATAAAATATATCGATACACACTGTATTAATAAAATACTAGTCGTCTTTCCGAGAAATGAAAAGTAAGGTAGAAAGAATGCTAGTCATTTACTATGTAATGGATTATTTCCTCACTTGTGGTTTGACACCAGGAGCTCTTTCGTCACTGAGTGCATATATATTGGTACAATAATGCATATTACGCATAGGTACGAACGTGCGAATGCGTATAAGTGTAGCTCATATATATGTATATGCAAGCGAGCGTGAGCTTATCCGTATGAATATGTGTCAGAATGGGTAGCATATATGTATATACGTGTGAATAGTAATAGGAAAAAAATGTATAAACATGTTTGTGGGGGTCAGCAGATTTTAATATACAATAGATAAGAATAAACGGGTTAGTTTTTAATGTCATAAACAGAAGTCTTTGATGCTAGTACGGTCTGATTTCAGTAGACATGGATATCATTTTAAGGTAACCTGGTTCTGGTGAGTACCTGTGGGAAAAATGTTTTCTTTTTCGGATGCCGAAGACTTAGATATTTAAACGAGCAGTCAGGAGTTGAATAGAATAGTAGCAACGCAGAACAGTTGTACTTGGGCTACCTGACCAGGCTTGGCGCCTTCTCTCCTCTACCATCCATTATAGTTAATCTTAAGAAAAATAAATTCAAGAAACCAGAATTAAGATTACTCACTAAGGCTGAAAGCGAGGACTCACTCACTGACTTACAGAATAAATATCATATGTAAATAACAAGGACAATAGAAGTGTATTTTCAAGTTTGCTTGTTCGTATTTTCTTTGCGGTGCTGACCCCTGGCTTTATATAATTTCGACGAAAACTTGCGGCTAACTAAGCTTTTCTTTACAAGAAAAACAACGTGGGATTGAAGTTGTTCTGTGGCTGAAACTTATCTGGTCTCAGACGATACTTCTACAGTAGTAGTGTTTCAGACTATTTTGAATTAATCATAAAATCAATTGTTTGCCAACCCATTGATATATAAATAGCAGATAAATCGTACAGTCTATTACCATTGCTGTGAGTTTGATTCTTCCTCACTGGAATAAACATTTGTCCTTGTGCCAGACTAAGTTTACTAAGTATTTACAAAATGGTCTAAACAAAAAGAGATGGTGAACAAAATAGACGAGTCGGCCATGATTACTCTAGGCGATTTAATTCTTTCAAATATCAAATTCTTTATTACCTTGTGTCAAACCAATCTAAGTTTAGTAAACACACTGATTGTCTATCTACAGGATTGAGGTTATCCAGTTAATCTTGAAGAACATTAATAAAATGAATTAAATTTTGAATGGGTGCCAAAGTCCTTTGGCGTTATGCCAAGCTAAATGAATATTATTAAATACCCGTAATGGCTAAAATAAAAAAAAGGAAGGTAGATAAAAAAAAAGTAGAGGGAATATTGAAAAAAAAAAGATAATCTATAAAAACAATATTTTGTAATTTAGATGGTTTTGTGCTGCGAAGCATTATAAAAAGATTAACGGTGAATTGATAAAACTGAAAACTGAATAGGTTTTCTGGGTGTTTAAACGGGGATTTAAGTAGAACCTATACTCAGATCACGGGATATTTGTCGATTGTAATCCTGACATAACAAATGTTTGGTTTTTTCGAAGTTGGAAATCACTCGTTGTTTGGTTACTGTTTGCTTTGCGTCACTGCATCTAACGTCAAATATGTTAGTATGTGTAGCGATGCAAGAGAAAAGAAAAATTAGAAATGAAGAATTTTAAAGAGAGGCAATGAAAATGGACTGGAAAATCCACAAAAGCATAAAGCGTATGGGGCTTTATTTAGGAGATCCCACCTGTGTACAGGAAGGTGCTACCAAAATACCTTAGCTGTATCTGCATTCCATCTTAATGGCGCCTGGGACATCCCAATTCGTACCTGTGGAGTGCAATGCGATAGATTCTGCCTGTTTTTGGATGGAATCCAGAAATTAATTTAGTTCTTTTACCGGTTCATATATATGAGAAATAATCAATATTGAACGTTTACTGCGTAATGTACTGCAAAATATCTAAAAGTAACAAAAACAAAAGTAAAAACGAAAACGAAAACAAACAAAAAAAAATGACATGGTTATAAGTTCACCTTGGAAATCAACTTCAAACACAAGTTAAAGCAAAAAGAAAAGGTAAAGAGAAAATATGAAATATGTGTATTTGTACTCATAATAAGTAGACATATATATCTCAATATTGTTTACAGTTTATTTTCTATGCTTTGGATTGTCGACTTGCTTATCGATGCGTCATATCCTTAAAAGAAAAGAAAAAAAAAGAAGATAAATGAAAAGAATACATTGCATCAGGTCTAATAATAGAATCAAATTTAAAGACATTCGGTCGCCAATTTTGGAAGGAAAAAAAACCTTCGTGGACGTTGTTATAAACAATCTTATCTGGATATAACCGTAAACATAACTCGTGGTACTAAAATAGCTTGTTTCAACCAATGGCAATAAAATACCAAAAGTCTGAATTGCCGGGCACCAAAATCACTGGTGGGAGCTGTATGACCACTATATTACAATGGCTCAAACGTGCATAAGTCTCCGTCTAAACTTTAACTTTTAAAAGCAATAAATATAATGAAACCTTTAAGCCTTGATACATTTGATGGCGCCATGTATATTGCACTATTTGTGGTGAAATGATTTACTTTGGTTTCAGTGTTTAATGGTATATCAACCTTCGTAGGTCATTTAATGCCAAAGTCATCCATGTAGAAAAACAAACTATATATGTGAGGATACTGCAGTTCACGACTTTGCCAAAAATATCAGTTGTAAGTGAACGTAATAGTGCAACTGGATATCACTATTGCTGACTAAAATGCCCTAGTCAAAGGCACGTGCCTAGGGTAATGGTTAACAAGCTTCATAAGCAGAACATTATTAATGAGTTTGATTCTTACAGTGTGCCCCATTGTTCCGTCTTTGTTCTTCAACAAAGATGAGCTTAGTAAATATCTAAAAACACATAGTGTTTAAAAAAAAATCGTATTTTTGAGAGAAAATAACAATGGAGACAATTGAAATATCGAAATGAAAATTGAACAAAATGCAACATCTAAAATATAAGCGTGGAGTTTAATTTAAAAAAAAAATATTGCAATAAATATTCTTTCAGTTTTTTGTACTGAGATGGAGTATTTTCCTTGTTTCATATTGTTATTAGTAGTCAACAATGCTGTCTCTAGTCGATCGATATCTGCAATAATGTTAACAAAAAAAATGACTGATCGACTTTTTTTGTCAAATAATCAAAACCTATAACGGCATGACAGGAAGCTCCCTTAGAGCTACGTACGAGCGTAAATTCAGAAATTTTTTTTTCGAATTCAAGTAATTTATTCAATGACCTGAAGAATAAATCGGTTAAAAAATCATTGCTAAAAAATAGTTAAAATAGGAAGAAACTGTAGAAATCATTATATGAGAAATGATGAATGTATTTTTAAATATAGAGTTCACAAGAAGAAGATGAAAGAAAAGGAGAACACAAAATAATGGAATTCCATTTGGAACTCTGCATCAAACACTTATGGTAAATTCCGTTCTTAATGCCGTTAAAAATTACTCTTTCTTTGAACCGATATTAATAGCAAAGAAATTTTCTCGTTCCGAAACAGATATTAGATTTGCTATATTGAATAATCGGCTATTTGGTTTCTTTAATCTTTTTTCCATCCATAATTATGGCTCCTTCGTTCATAAATCTCGTAATGTGGTGCCTACTAAACACGTGCTATTTCTAGAGAATGTTAGCATTTAACTTTGGCGTGCGATCAAAAATGTTCTATACGTTAGGATCATTAATAAATTGTAGGTACACGATTATTTATTTGCAGTTCGTTGTTTTCATTGCGATTGAGTACTGAAAAGGTCTCGGTCCCACCGTTTAGCACTTTTTAGATTTATTTACCTGAATTAATATCCAAGGGTTAAAGCAACTTAATGGATTTGTATAACAGTTTAAAGCACCTCTTATTTAAAGAGAACCGAATACAATCTATATATATATATAATTGCTGCATCATATATATATATATATATATATATATATATATATATGTGTGTGTGTGTGTGTGTGTGTGTGTGTGTGTGTTTTCACAACCTTTCTACTCGAGTAGAATGCTACACAAAGTCGATTTTAAACTGAGTTAAACAGGTTTGAATTTAGTTTCTACAAGACCGATTACTACACCAAGGTGAAAGTGTTCTGTCTGCCTTTTCGTTTTTCATATGGCTTGAGTTAGAATAGTTGGATTTATAACTTCTCTAAGGATATAAGCGTTACGTGAAATGCAGACAGCCCCTCTTAGGATTTGACCTTGCGTTGTCATATCCATTTCCTGCAACGAATACCATTACAGCACTAGCGACTCCACATATATTATTCTCTTTTGAAGTTGAAAATATTGTCATATTGTTCAGCAGTATTTGGTTTAGTACATTGTAAATAATTCACTAATTTAAAAACGTTCCAACGTTTTCTATTTCAATCATGTATTGAGATGCCCGTGGTGTAATGGTAATCATCGAAGGAAATGGACACGACAACACGAATTCAAATCTTGGATGAGACTGACTGCATTTCACATGGAACTAATACCCTTGGGAAAGGTATGAATCCAGTTATTCTCCCTCCAACTATGGGTATATAGTAGGGCAGACTGGGTTCTTCAGCCTTGATGAGGCAACTAGTCTAGGAGAAGAAAAACTCTGAATTCAAACCTGTTAAACCCCGCTTAAAAGATTGACCTTGTATCATATCCTGCCCGAGCGGAGGGGTTGGGTAAATATGATATATTGTTTGTCTTAATTTGAAGGATTTTATAATCAGGAAAAGTAACCATCCAGCTGTTGTTTTGTAGGGTGCAGCTTCCTGGATTTGTTCAAAACAGCAAGTGACATCTGTATGTAAGTACCAATCTTACTTTTTCCAAGAGGTGCAGCCACATAGTAATAATGACAAGACGACATCTTAGAAGACATATCTTCTTCTTTTTTCTTTCAGAGAGATCAAATCTTTATATTATCAATAATCTATCAATAGTAGTCCACGCCTTATTTATTCGCATTCTAACATTGCTTTCAATAGATGAGCTATTGCTGCATTGGTATATGAACTAGTTTAGTAATTTCAAAGGCTTGCCATCTAACTAGGATATGGCACCATGTATGCATGTGGTGTATTAATGTCAAATTCTGCGTCTTCCTTCGAGGCGTTGCTATTTAATTTGCGTTAAGTTGTATAAGATTTATCATGAGAGACTCAGCCTTCAATTCCTCACAAGTAAGTTTCTGTTATCAAGTCCGCGGCATTAAGCACAGCTACTCTAATTTGACAGGTTTATGGTTTTGGAATCGTAATTAGGACACCTTATTTCACTGTCATTTCGAACTTTGCGAGAAAGGTTCTTCATGATTGTGTAGTGATTTATATTCGCTGGGATTGGAAGATTGCGTACCTGACTTTTAGTGTTTAGACGGGTTGCAACTTTAGCTGTGGCTCTCTGAAAAGTAATTGGTACAATTATTGACACTGAAACGACAGTGTGTCAAGTGTCACTTACAGTAGATTATTAGCTGCATTTTAGGAAACCTAAAAGGAAGTGTCTTACTTATCCCCATAGCTGCACTGAACACAAATGTTACGCCAAAGCTGCTGAAATACACAGTTGATTGAGTGATTTGTTTTAACGGTATGTGAGACCGACTTGGGTTATTTAATTCCTAGAGGTTAAGGAATCGTATTCATTGAACATTTATACATACATTTACGTGTAGTTGTTTCTTATTATCTTTTTTCACACAATTATATGATATCAATATACCGATGTAATATAAGTAATCCGTGCATTGTTGTATGGTTTCAAGTGATCCACTATAGTACTAGAAATAATAGGTTTTCAAGACATGGCATTTCGTTTAATGGCATAGCAACCTTTATGGGTTAAGTAATGTCAAATATATCCTTGAAGAAGAACAGTAATGGTGCTATTTAATCCATAGCGAAGGTGGATAAAGTGGCTCACACATTTTTGAAGGTTATTAATCTGAAAGTGAACATAAAAGTGCCAATAGAGTTTGGATTCACTTAGTACGATGTCACAATCCAGGACGTTAACCTTTATAAAAACTTTTAAACAAATGGGCAACATATATTATTAAGATATGACGTATAGGCGTCTGGACTGCTGCTTTGACATCAGCGACTAATTAGAAAAATAAACATCGATATTTTAGGTAAAACACAAGATTATGTAAGTGCTTCATGCCATCACAGGTAATCAACAGACGTAGCCCCCAGAGAATTGTTCTCATTACCTAAAATAAAATTTAAAAAAAGCAAACTCAACTGTAATTATTCGATGATTTCACCAAAAGCATGATGGACAGGAGGTTAAATTTTAATCAGATTGCACCTTGTTCAAGAAGGGCGCTTAGCGTAACAGTTATCGACAAAAATGGAATGTGTGAACCGAGTTTGAGCGCTGGACAAGGCTGCTTGCTTGGTTTGGTTTAGTTTGGTTTTATGGCAGTTCTACTTCAAACAATTCATTTTATTATAAGAATAGTTTTTTTTTTTTGTTTACGCACAATTAAATGTCAAAAAAAGTTATAATTTAAACAAGTCAGTTTAGCATAAATAAATGTAAAAATATTTCAATGCAAAACGATTCAGTTATCATAAGTACACAGATAATTATATTCAACCCATTGATACGACCCTATCAGGTGTTTCCACTCCGGGCCAGAGTGGACCTCGGAGCTATGGCAATGAAGGGGCACTCCACATCCCCCAAATCTACAGCATTACTGAAGCCTCAACATCGCATTGTGTCATATTAAGGACACACGTTAGGGGAGTCTATCCTCTCTGCAGAGGCAGTTGGTGTATTCTAGAACCTGAACCGACTGGGCAAGTCTGTGTGCATTTAATATCACACGAAATGCCTTAATCTATTAGCTCCCTATAGTTATCGGTAAGTAGTAGGGCGAATTGGGTTCTTCAGCCGTGGAAAGGCGAGTAGTTTAGTCGGAAAACTCAGTAAACCAAATAGCTATAATCCGCTTAAAAAACAAACTATATCGTATCCTGCCGTCTGGCTGAGGGGTTGGATTTAGTTATCGTCCTAGTCTTTAGAATCGGTGCCTCGAATTAAAATTCTGGGCGAGCATTAATCTCTTTCGAAAAGGTATGGATCCATTTGTTTTCCGATTATCTGTGCGTAAGTACCACAGCAGTCTGAATTCTTTTGTCTGACAACTAATTTCAGAGAAGAAATGCTATGAATTTAGAATAGCTTTTTTTTCGCGTAGAACTGTTCTTCTGTAACATCCTGTCCGTGGCAAAGGGGTTGATTGAATGCATACAGCTGTTTGGAATTCAGAATTCTTTTTCTTTTAATAAACAAACAAACAAAAAATTTCACAATAAACATCTCTTAATATACTGCCCAGTCGGTTTGGGCTGTAGAAGACACCGACTGTACCTCTGCAGACGGGTAAGATTCCCCAACGAGTGTCCTGTAATGACACTAACAATCCAGTCATGCTGGAGCTTTCGGGAATGCAGAGTACCCCTTCATTGACATTGCTCCAAGGTTCACTCTGACCCAGAGTAGTAGCACCTGACAGGGTCCTATCTATGGGTCAAATAGAACGGTTTTGATATTTAAACTGCGTTGTTATGCTAAACTGATTTGTTTGAAATTGAACTGTTTTTCAAAATGAAACTGTACTTAGGCTAAACTGAATTGTTTGAAATCCTCATCATCATGTAGTGCTATCGGCATGGATATTCCTGACCCTTTCTCACCATTCATCCCTATCGTCCATCCTCAGGGCTACATCCTGTATTGGCACAGAAAGGTTGTACGTATGTTAGAGCTGGACGTCCTGCCTTTGCTCGTCCATGTGAAGGGATCCACATGAGTATATCACTTATGAGATCGTCCCTACTTCTCCAGCAGTGTCCCACATGTCTGGTTCGTCTAATTTTGATAGTTTTCCTGATGGATGGTAGGAGGCCGTAATTGCCGTCAAGCTTTTTCTCCATCCGTTTAGTTAGCACCCATGTGGTGCATCCATAAAGCAGTATCGACAAGATCACTGCTTCGAAGAAACTGTGCTTTATTTTATCGGTCAGGTATGACTTCCAAATGATCGATTGGCTATCGATAGCAGCCCATAGCTTTGCTAGTCGTGTATTGGTGTTTTGTCTCAGTTGATGAGACACGGCTTCGTAGGTAGGTTAACTTGTCATCTAGTTTAATAGGGCTACCGTTTAGTGTGAAGATGATCCCTGTTTGATTAAAGCACATATATTCTTTCTAGTGCGTATTGACAGGGAGACCGATGCCTGCAGCAGCTCGTTCCAGGCTATGCAGCAGGGTTTCGGCTTGGGCTGGTGCATTTGTCAGAAGCGCTATATCATCGGCGTAGTCGGCGTCGGTAATTGTTTTGCGGGGTACCTTCTACATCTTTCTTTGTTTTTAGCTTGAAGCCGTTTTCTTTGATTTTATCGATAGACGTTCTAAGTACGTAGTCTAGACAGATGATAAATAGGTATGGGGCTTATGTGTCTGCTTGTAGTACTCCCGCTGCTATGTCGAAGTAGTCTGTGTCTCCATCCAGAGAACGGACTTTTATTATTTGGCACTAAATAACCTACAAAAGTTGATATACCATAAAACCCCAAACTAACCAACCATCTTAATATACTAATTCCATAATTTTGAAGAAAGAAAGAAATCTTAAATCAAAACGAGTTTTAGATTGATTATGAGAGTTTTTTTTTTAATTTTGCTTGCACGACAATCACTCGCAATATCTATTTTTCATGTCACAGTTAAGTTTAAAAACTTATATTTCTTGTTTGATTAGCGAAGCACGTACAGAAATGATCGTCATCATGCCGTGACAACAGTATCGGTTCCTTAATACTCTCACTCAGCATCCGTCCTCGTTCGTCCTTGCTCTGGACAAGTTCTCTAGATGGTATCCAGTATACACACAGATTTTGCTCGTCAGTCAGCTATGGTATGTCCATGTGTAGGATTCCATAGAACATTGCTTATGCGTTCATCCTTCTTAAGATTAGAATAATTGTAATTTTCGTTAGAAATGGAATCCGTTACCTGACTTTTAGATCTGAACGAAGCTTTCTCATGGGCATTGGTGCGAGATAAAAGTAATGTGTAAATATTGAGGCAGACTGTATTTTTCAACTTTGGTACAGCAAATAGTGTAGGAGATTGAAATCTTCGAACTCAAATTACCTGTATTCCACTTAGAAATTAACTGCGTGCAACATTCTGCACGTGGTTGAGGGATTGAATGAATACTTAGTTCACCAGCTGTATCCACCATGTATTCATAGAAATATATTTATATATGTGTATAAATTTTACATATATTCATATATTCATGTATATTTATATATTTACATATATGTACTCGTATCTTTGAGACGGAAGGCAAGTGACCGT
This sequence comes from Sepioteuthis lessoniana, assembly GCA_963585895.1. Classification (NCBI taxonomy): domain Eukaryota; kingdom Metazoa; phylum Mollusca; class Cephalopoda; order Myopsida; family Loliginidae; genus Sepioteuthis; species Sepioteuthis lessoniana. Next base: position 89,235,039 of record OY757912.1, read on the forward strand.
ACAAATCCTGTTTTGTTGGCTGTTGAATCCTGAATTTGATCAAAATACCACGTAGCTTCCTTGAATGGTTTCAGTCTAGCTTTTTCCCCAGCATTTAAATAAATACAATCTAAGATGTTCAATCTTACATTAATAATCACACAGAACAGCTTGGAAGAACCCCCGTTTAATTTATGCTGGGGGATCAGATTTCCATATTATAAGAACTGTCCCTGCCTTTTGTAAGCTTATGTTAACATTGCATTCAGTAAATAAGATATTGCTACCTAGGTATATGAATTACTATTCCTAGTTTATCTTATTTACTCACCTGGTAAAACAACCAGACTAGTGCACATGTCTCTGAAGGCTTCATTTGCATATTTTGAGGTTGTTGGTGTTTTATGACGGTGATTATTCTCAAAGAAGCAATTGATTGATCGCTATCATTCTCGATTTGCTTACCCAACCATGAAACATCTTTAGGCAGTGAATTTTGCAGTCTTAGTGGCCAATTAAAACTTTACACTGAACGTTATCGAATGGTAATTGCGAACATAAATGATAAAATCCTCATAAAAGAGAGAAAACATATCACTTACTCTTTTGCATTTTTTCCGGAAGTTGATAGTTTTCTGTGGAATATTTCATAGACTTTTCAACAGAAATACTAGGGTAAGTCAAAAGTTTTCTTTTACAGTGTTTTTGTTTAGAGGCACATAAACCTTCGTAAGTTATTTAATGTACAAGCAATCATAGCAAAAGAAGAATAATGGCACTATTAAACCCAGAGCCCAGGCGATAAGAGGGTTTATACATTGCTTTGTTTCGTGGATTATTTAATGAGAATTCTATACTTTTATAAGGCCAGCAATGAATCTATTAAACCCATTGCTTGGGAAATAAAGGTTTTCACACCTTCTCCAAGAGTATTAGTTCTTAAGTGAAAATAATAGCCTCTCTGGAGTTTGAACTCACTTATTTTGAAACCGAAGCCCAGCACTTTAGTCATTATGCAAAGGGAAACCACCAGGAAATGTTCAGCATATTTCACGCTATCAAGTTGAATAGAAAATCTTTTCAGCTAGATTTCTTTGTTTTTGATGTTATAACAATGTTCGTGAGTTATTTGTTGCCAAGTCATGTTTGTAAAAAACAATATTGGGGTTGTATCGCCATATCCTATTTTAATATATCTTCTTCGGCTGGAAGTCATTCTTCTATCTTACACAGATCCACGCAGCACCATGTTCTTAACTGAGAGATATAATGAAGACGTATTCCGAGTGCACATGCTTTATTCATTTTTGATAGTATAAATGACTCTGAATGAAAGTCTGGTGCGCCCTTTAGACCAAAATAGGAAATGGGTATCGAGCCTTCAAATGCTCTGAGGAATCTAATTAAACGATGAAATCAAACATCTATCTTCAAGGATTTTAGTCACGTTACTTTACTATACTCCAATAATAGCCAAGTTTTCAACTGCCCAGAGATTATCAGTCAATCAAAATTGATTTGATACAGGGTATATTTCCAGCACTTTAACGTCTATTCGGATTCAACACTGCGTGCCTCATAAAAGAGTCAGTCAATCTCTTATTTTACAGAGGTGATATTAATACATAGCCGGGTGGGTAGACCAGTTCAAACTTTTCCTAAGGGTATTATTTCAAAAGTGAACGTTATTAGTGCGACTGGAGCTCGAACTCGCTACAATGTCGCAGTCCACCATGTTAGCCACTACGTGGCTTTCTTTTTCAGAATTTTACTGATGTTTTTTGGCCATGTGTATCTCCATCATTATATACCTACGAAACAATCTAAAAGGTGGAGTATGAGATTAGCCCATGAAAAATGTGTTTTCAAATTAATTCTGATAATATTCAATAAAAACTCGTATCCTCATTGGAAAATCTAAGGAATTTTTTTTTCTTTAAGTACATTCTAACGATTAAAAGTTTTAATAAATGAGGAAGAAAGCGACGACTAACGGGAGGAGAAAATGACATAAGTCTTGCTGAACTCAGAGCCGTTGTGGCTGAAAACATTGGCTGAGTTCAAAGAGAAGGAGAAGATAAATGAGTGGGATAATGGTAGAAATAATTGTTAGACAGAACACGATAAATAAAGAAAAGAAATTTCTTTTTTAAAATTGTATAATTTTTTGTCGTCTAATCTTTAAAATTCAATCTCTATTAGCCATGAGCATTATCAAATCTTTTTATTTCCTGAAGCAAATTGATCAACTTTTTAAAAAATATTCCCTTATTTATACGTCTTTAATTGTTCAGGAAAATTATTATAATTTGTTCGAAAACGAGACAACCATTGGAATATGTGACATATTAAAAGAGAATACAGAAAATAAACTTGTGAAAACAGATTAGTTCCAGTTAATTCACAAATGATTTGTATCAAATCCTGAGTCAATACAGATTACACCATCCAGTTAAAAATCAATCCCAGAAAGTGAAAAGTTCTAAATAGGTCAGTCAAAATAAGAAATCCTACTTAGGTAAGATATCTTTTTCTTTAAAGGAAACATCGTATTAAATAGCTAAGACGAGTAAGGCTTTTTCATTGTTATCAATATTTACCAACCCCTCCGGTCAATTTTTAAGCGAAGTTTAACAGGTTTGAATTCAGAGTTTTCCTTCTCCTAGACTAGTTGCCTAACCAAGGCTGAAGAACCTAGTCTGCCCTACTATTTACCCATAGCTGGAGGGAGAATAATTGGATTCATACCTTTCCTAAGGGTATTAGTTCTATGTGAAATGCAATCAGTATCGTCCAGGATTTGAACTCGTGTCACCGTGTCCATTTTTTACGACGATAACCATTACACCACGGGCACCTCCACGGGATTTTTCATTGTTATAAAAAGTCATTTTTCCCAGAATGCAACATTGATGGTTATATATTTCAGTCATTAAATAGTTTATGGTTCATACAAAACAATCTAATAACCCCACAAATTCCATTTCTTTCTTCACATGAGTCCTTTTTACTTTCATTCTTTCTCATGCTTCATTTTTCTCTTTATTGCTTCCTTCTCTACCTTTTTTCTTTCTTCTTTATATCATCTAATATCAACTTCCTTACGTCATTCATTCTTGGTACTTCCCTTTTTCTCGTATTGTCTCCTTCTCTTCTTTATTTTTCTCGTGGGCCCCTTCTTCTGTCTGTTCTTCTTGTGAGTCAGTTATTACTTCAGTTATCTCATACCTTCCTTCCTTCCTTGTATTGTTTCCTTCGTTTCTTTTTTCCTTCTCATGAGTCGTTCCTTCTCGTTCTTCTCTTTAGTATTTTTTTTTCTTTTTTCAATAGTTTTCTCCTTTCTTATTCCTTACATCGATTGTCACCCAATTGTCTACCTCGACCACCGACCGATTATTTTTTCGATGAAGGATCAAATATTCGTCGATACGGCTATGTACACAGGTTGTATCTTTAAGTGATAAAAATAAATTAAAGTTGCAATGCCTGAGACAAAACAAATGCGGGGTTATTCATAATTAATAAAAGGTTTAGTAAACAAAAAATAAACAAGTCCGATTTTTTAAATAAACAAGTCCGTTTTTTTGGTTTTTTTTAAAGAATGTTGTTACATACAAGTCCCTTCCCTGCTGAGTGAAGTGACCCAATTCAGAGACTTGGCCCCTTTTATCTCAGCAGTCCTTCTAATTTAGTACTGGGCATACGTTTCACTAAGCTAAGTCACTTAGCAGTTCTCAATACGGCTATCAATTTTTTTTCGTCAGCTTTCCGTGGTTCTCGATTATCTGTCTCAGAACTTCTGGTTCAAGGGTCAAGTGTGGAGTGCTATGGGGTCACTCTGCCGACTTCTCTCTATATCTATCAGTCTGCTGTCTCGGCTGTCAGCGGAAAAAATCACGGGATAGGGAGAAGTGGTGAGAGAGGGGCAGGGATATCCGTGCTAGTGGCAAGACATGATGATGATGATGATGAATATTTAAAGGGTTCAGTGGTTGTTTAATATATATATATATATATATATATAGAGAGAGAGAGAAACACATTACATTTATAATATAAGCAACAAGGTATTAAAAAAGATAAATATGAATGGGTCAGAGGTGCACGCTTTCAATCTTTCAGCGAGCTGGTATTCAACGAGTCCGATTTTTTATTGTGGTAGTTCTATGCATTTTTTCATTGAGCACTGTGATGACTTCCGCATTAAAAATGCTCTTAGCGTTAGATTTTAAGCATATATATAATTTTTAAATGGGGGAATTGATATTATCATAGAATTACCATGACAAGAAAATCCGGCAAACACCTACATGCGAAGCACTGAACAGCTGTTTCGAACTTATTAGGTCTCATTAGCAGTGCACACCGTGATCTCCAACAACCACAGTAGCCGAAACTCAACCACTGGACCACTGGTTCATGCCACATATAAGCGTGCCGAATTAACAAGTCATGATGGATTGCGCAAACCACTTTGACCTAATGTGTCTCGAAGGTACATATTCCCTTACAGATGACACGGCCACCTGCGGGGCTACGTCTTCCCAAGTCGGAGTTACGAATCTTCATAACATAAGCCTCATGGGCCGGATAATTATATATTTTTTAAATGGAGGAGTTGATATTATCATAGAATGATATATATATATATAAACATATATATATATATATATATATATATATATATATATATATCATAGAATTATATATATATATATATATATATATATATATGTGTGTGTGTGTGTGTGTGTGTGTAAAAGTGTGTCTGTCTCTCTGTGCCTTTATGCCTCTGTGTGCCTGTGTCTGTGTCTATATATACGTTTGTATGTACAATTAATATATCCAAATGACAGAGGTGTATTTCTAAATTGTCCTTGTTATATCGCTTTTCTTTTCCATTAAATTGTAACTTTAAAATTTCAATTATTATTATTATTATTATTATTATTATTATTATTGTAGTTGTTGTAGTTGTTGTTGTTGTTGTTGTTATTAGCCGTACTAGTTCAATTACTTTCCAAGCGCAAAAGATTTACTGAATTTTACTGTTTATTTTTCAAACGTGGTCGCTCTTTTAAAGTCAGAAGTTCTTTTACAATTTCTATGATGATTTGCATTTAGAAGAGTTAAAGTGAAAAGAAGATAATAAAGATGATTGTCTGAGTAAACAGTAGTTGTGTTAACTTTATTCCGAAATGATGCCATTTTGATTAAAATCAGCCGTCAATGGCAGGCCAACGATGGCGTTGAACTTGTTGAACTTGTGGCGCCCCCTATCTTCAGTGCATTTCCATTTATCAACCCGCTTATCACTTTGTGTCGTGTTATTAACTTCTCTTTCATTGCAACTTATGTGAACCAATCACTTGTTGCAGTTTTTGTTTGTATGTTGGATATTCTTTGTCTTTTTCACCAGAGAGCGTCTAAGTGGAAACAAAATTCAGTATTCAGTAATCGACTTTAGAAAATGGAGACGTCAAATGATAACAAACTGTTAGAAAAAGAGAATTTCAATGTCGATACCTGTTCAGTTTTTGGCTAGAAACTTTCTTTTCTTTTTGCTCTGTCTAATTCAAAGGTGGAATCAAAGAAAATGGCTCTCGTGCATCACTTCAGACCTACATCAATCAAACAAAATGGATTCTCCATCACTGAACTATATTCGTGCGCAAAACGGCATTTAACAAAAAATGAGTCTGTTATATCAATAAATGTTTGTTTTCTGTCATAGGCTGTGAGTTTTCGCGCATCACATAATTTGAAATGCGCATGTGTGCGTGCAAGCGAGCATGCGTGTATATGTGTACGTGAGATTCTATGCGTAATGAGGATGTATTTGTGTATGAGTGTGTATGCGTTTGTGAGGGCTTATTTCACCAGTCCAACGTTAACAAATTCTGCTAGTCTAGAAATAATTGATTTTGATACGCAAAGTTTCTAATTAACACACACACACACACACACACACACACACACACACACACACACACACACACACACACATATATATATATATATATATATATATATATATATATATATATATCAGTGTGTGTAGGGGGTAAGTAAGGTTAGGAAAGTGCTACGGTATCTACTTTTTAAAAGATGAAAGTCAGAGTAGTCTGAAGTCAATTCCTAGGTAACGCATAACCTTTGAGTTTTCTATTTTTCAGTGAATATTTCCCTATTGTTAACTTTCAAAAATGATAGTCTCGCTAAAAAATGGTAAGCTTTATCATATCTTTTGTGTGAAAATTTGAATATTTTGTATCTTAGAAAATTGGAAAGAAAAGAAGAAAAAAAGAAAAAAAACGTTAATCATTCAAAAATTTGATAAGATCAATCCACAAATCCTGGATCAAAGAAGGTGAGTTAGACTCATAATAAAGTTAAAGAAAATTTTAAACGTAGGCGTATAAAACATTCTTCTCTCTAAGATGATGAACTGACATCATCTAAGCCTTACAATTTTAGCAATAGGAACTGTAACTCTGCGATAATAAAACAAGGGTGGTTTAATTTCGCGGAAGGGGAGTATTAAACGAGCCCCAAAAGGATGTGGCAATTGTGCCAAAAGACATAGCATTGTGAATTCGAAGTAAAGCGGATGAATCCAAAGATGGATCTACGAAGTGATAAAGGCCAAAGTCAAATAGTTCAGTCAGGAAACTGCTGCTACTCCTTAAAATGTCTGGCGTCTATTGATGAGAAAAGTAGTCACCAAGAGATTTCTATGAATGTAATTAAAGCCATATAGCTAAACTACATCATCCTTCACGAGGGCAAATAAGGGTTGCGTCCGGCGAAAATTGGAGTTCTTGTCTTTACTCGAAAATTCAGCTACAGAGACCAAAGTGCATTATCAACCTTGGTATGTTAACCAGTATAGGATAAATACATCTCTGAATTCCAACCTATTAAATTTAACTTGAAAAATTGACATCGTGTGACATCCTTCTCTTTCAAAGAGGTGGTAAAATTATATTTGATGATTACTTTTCACACGGTTATATAACACGTAATTTTACTCAATGTTATCACTTTTCAAACATATGAATTTGATCAGCTAGTATAACATTAAAACTTACTACTTTTCCGGGTCAGCGATTAAGAATGGCAACGGGAGGGCAAATCCATACCCCACAGACATCCAGAACAGAAGCCTCACCAACTTATACAGAAGATGGATCAAGGTCCCGCTTACAGGGATGATCCTTTGTTGTCTCGTCTGCTTTTACAATGATATTACATACACGATTTTTAGCTATACTTAGGTCTTTGCGAACATCTCATTTCTTGTATATTTATGTCTTTCTATAATTTCTAGTATCTATCTATCTATCTATCTATCTATCTTACTGAGCATGGACCTCGAAATAAGCTAGTTCGAATTCCAGTTGCGTTAGTGTATTTGCTTTTTGACTAATACCCTGGGAAAGTAATTAAACGTCCTTACCTTACGAAGCTAAGAGTTAAATAAGATCACTGAAGCTTTTCTACAAGGATGAATTTTGCATTAAATGATCCATAAAGGTTCATATGCCTTTACACAAAGAAATATCTGTATCTATCAAAGATGTTTCATAATTCATTTGTCTAATTTTCTTGGTATCTTTCTGTCCATTTTCAAAAGGTTCATGTATCTTCTGACGATTATTCTTATTTTTTAACGTATTTTCATTTATCCCATATCTATCTATCTATCTATCAATCTATCTGTCCTAATACACTTTTAATGAATTCTAAATTCTCTAAAACCAGATGAACGAACTATTACGCTAAAATAATCTTATTCCCTTTTTGTTTCTAGTTCTCTAAAGAAACATCTATAAACAGAGACGCCTTACAATGTAGAGAAAAGAATATAGTAACATGTTCCTGACGTATATATCACCATTAAATGATAATAAAAACAAAGGTTTTGCTATTAAATAAAAGAATGAATTCTTTAAATGAAATTGTTGACGTAACCTTTTTTAATGCCCGATATACTTTCGCCAAGTTTATCTCAGAGGCAATAAAAACTCGAATCGATTTTTTGCAGGATAGGCAATAACTGTAAAGAAAGAAATACACACATTTTTTGGTTGTTGAATCGGGAGATAATAATTTCCGTTCAACTGTTCATAAATGTATTCAGTAAGAAGGTTGATGTAATGTAAGTGGTTAGAGAATGAATGAAACGATTTTTTTTTTTTTTAGAGTTCTTAGATGTGCTTATTTTGGTATTTGTATTTCTAAGAGAGGGGAAGACGAAGAGGAAAAAAGATAGGAAATAAGAAGGTGGTCAGAAAAGGAGGGATATATATATGTATAAATATATATATAGAGAGAGAGAGTGGAGGAGAAAGAATGAGTGAGAGGATGAGAGAGAGAGAGAGAGAGAGGGCAAGAAAGAAAGAGAAAGAATGAATGAAATTGTTTTATTTCCGTGGAGAACAGTGTAAGAAATAAAAAAAGAAAGAAAAAAGAGGAAATAGGGCATGAGGTAGGTAGATAGATAGATACAGAAAGAAAGAAAGAAAGAAATTAATGAATTGATGATTACTTTTTTTCAATGATTGAGTAACCAAAATGGTGTATATATATGTATACTCGTATACACAAAGAGAGAGAGAGAGAGAGAAGATCAGTCAGACTATAAATGTTGACATATTTTACTGTTTATTTGAACGTTCCGCCTATTCGCTTTAGCAATTCTTCAGAGATCTTCACTCCGTTTATTTCCCTTTCTACTAACAAACAGTTTATTTTTAGGAAATCCTTATTACTTTCAATTTATTCTTCCAAATAGAATATCTGCTTCTTATTTTTTCTTTCTTTTTTTTTTTTTCACAATAAATTTCATCAGTTTGTAGTCTTTAACATTCAAGTATTTTCAGTAGTTTTCTATTCCAGCATATTAACACCAGCCTCTTCATATCTATCAATTTATCTATCTATCTATTTTTGACTTATTTTCTGTATCTGTTCATCTTTTATCCCAACCCATCTAAAACTAAAAGAGTTACTATTATTCTCCTACGAAAATTTAATTCGCATCAAACAACCCAAGAAAGTGCTCATACCATTTAAAATGTAACCAAACGATCTATCTATCTATCTATCTATCACACTCTGTTCTTTACCTATCATTAATTATATGATTACTCTCTCTTTCTATATATATATATATATATATATATATAGCAAACCCTTCCGCATGAGCAGGATTCGAAACAAAATTAATCTTTCAGTGGAGGTTAACAGTTTTTCTTCTTTAGTTGTTATACCAAACTTCAAGAGTCAATTTTATCCTACTTTTCATCCATTGCTAAGTAGAGTATACTTTTTTTCATTCGTTTCCCTAGATCATTATTGCTATAAAAATTAAACAAAACATGTGTTAGCCATCTGAAGATGCTGGGAAATAAAATCATCTCGTCGAAATAAATTTATAACAGCATTATATCTGTGGTTAAGGCATCTTTCGTTTACGTTTCAGATACATACGCTCTGTATGTGAGATTTTTTTATATACATCCTGAAAGATTTATATGATAATAGTAATACATCGAGGAATCTCATAGAATTATTTGAAATCCCTCATATATATATATGTATATATATATATAGAATCATCCACAGACAGATCTGTTTCGTTCTATCAGAACTCATCAGTGTGGCTAGACAGTAGCTACCCATAGCTGGGATCGAAACCCGGTTTGACTCAAACACCAGGCCGAAGCCTCTAACCATTCAGCCACGAGCAGCCGTTAGCTGCGAAGTAAATTTTAAACGGTTATGAATCACAATTACTATTATTTACATACATCCGTTCAACGGCTGCCGAGACCTCAATTCAAATACGAAGAGGCTTGCAATGAACGCTAATGGCAACACGATTACTTCTTCGCCAGAGAACTCAACCCTATGGGGGTAGGGGAGTATACATCTCTATAGTCATCCACAGATTTTTTTTTTTCAAGAAAAAAACAATATTCGGTCACATTAACTTAATAAATTTATATCCATCCTGTAAAGAGCACTCATATGAATCAAAGATTCTAAAATAACTTTTAACAGGACATCAACAGATCCAATTGGAACATAAAATAAATTACTACCAGATAGAAGGGATAGTCAAAGGAAGGAAAGAGAGGCAAAAACGAAATCCATTTCAGCTATGTCTAGCCTTTACATATGTAAGTCTTGTTCTGGTCCCTTCTCCTTTCAGATTAAGACAACTACAAAACCAATAAAATTAACACTTAAGCAATTAAAGTAATACATATCCACATTTCAACCACTTCCAACATAAATTATCAAATCTAATTCTAGGATGTCATCATTTTTCTTTGAAAAATACCAAAACCCCTGCCGTTAACGGTAAGACTTCTTCAACCATATTAAAATATTTTTACCAGTTTCATAAATTATAGTTAAATATGCACTTTGACTATCGATTCAAATTTTCTACAATAGATTAAATTTATTTCTGTGCCTACATCTAGCTATTAAATCACATCGCTGATTTAATAGGTTACAGGGATCAGGATACAACCTAGTTCATGTCTTTTCTTCTCGATACAAATTACATCTACCATCAAAGCAACTTGGAATATTGAACCTTTTTCAATATAATCCATTGAATTTCTGGGGTTCAACGCTTATTTCTTCAATTTCTCAAAATGTTTGGATGAGTTTATTTGATTTTTTAAGCGTTCATGAGAAAACGAATGAATGTGGTTATAAACCTTAATTTCCATCTCGTTGATATATATATATATATATATGTGTGTGTGTGTGTGTGTGTGTGTGTGTGTGTGTGTGGATACGCTAATCAACCGTTCTTCATTTTGTGGATTGACAGTTTGAAGGATTATAGCATGTCACTCACATATCTGTGGTCATTAGTCTTGTAGACCACAGTTCGTGAGTATAATTTTCATTGAGGGCTACATGCTTCCAATACTTTACCAAACTAAGATAAGCAAAGGGAATTGCTATTGCCATCTTATGATTGATACAATCAGAGTTTATATTCTGCTTTATCTTCGCTCCCAGTTGGGTGTAGAATATGCAGTTAGAATTCTTTATGTGGACCACGAAAGGGTTTGAACTGTGTATAACACGGTGCTGTATTTTGTATTACGGATCCACCCATGAATTCGAAGTCCCAGATACACTATTGACTATAGTAATGCATTTCATGCTGTCTATTAGTCAAATATATAAGTTTGAAAATTACTAGTATATCATTATAATACTTACGACCATATAACTTGGCATAAATTATCACAATCCGGAATAGGTACTAAAACGCATTGCCCACTACTAAAGAATATCTACATCCACTCTTTGGTTGCTTGAAACGTCTATGAGTGTCAATGGGTCTTAATTAATTCACTTATACTGCAGTTAGGACTTAAGTCTACCACCTCTTCTTATATGAAACAGCCAGACACACCTCTTCTTATATGAAACAAGACAGACACACAGCCACATTCTTTAATTAGACAAACAAAATGGTCTATTATCATGCCACCAACCGTCCCCTATGTCTTTGTTGGACAATAAATAGTCACTACTATCGGGGAGTTCTACTTCCGAACACTGATTGATAGCCATTGTTATTCACTACTGAGAACGTAGCGACAATGATAGTAACTTGAAAGAAAATATTGTTTTACCAAACAATTCTTTAGTATTCCCAGTATCTCTTCTCGTCTCTATAGACTTATTTTGAAGAAATTACTTCAGCTGCACCGTTTATGGATTAAAAATACATTTGCTTTGACCCTGTTCGTTGCTGCCGAAATCTTATTGCTAACAGTGGTGAATATGTGAAAAATAATGCTTTCTAGCTTAGAACCCGCTCAAACAAACTAAGTTATTTTACTCCTGTATATATAGTATTTTTCTTTTGAAGTAAATTCGGCGTATTACTTTTGCAGCATTCTTCCCATGCTAAATTGGGAAAAAAAAACTTATAAATAAGCCGTATTAAAGTTATTCACAATTTTCTACTGACGTGTATAATTAGTATAACAGTTTTTTTTTATAGAATGTTGTACGTTTTTAATAAATGCATGTTTGAATTGCAGTTTTGATATCATTGTCTTTCCGGTGCCACATAACTTAAAAACTTGCCTGAAATAGCCACAATAAAACTAAGTAAAAAAAAAAAAGTCGTAGAAAATCTTAACACAATTGAACCATTTTTTCGCTTGTCAATTGTGGTAATTGTCATCTTAAACCATCATCGATTTAGCGTATATTATTTACTAAGAGGCTTTTCTAAGTCAATGCTTTAACGATATACTACACCTACAAGCTTAGCAATTATAATATTGTTCAGAATAAGCTCTTTTCAGTAAACTATGTCCTACATTTTTCTCCACTTAAAAATTGAACTTGTTTAACTGCCTGTTCATGTGGAAGGGTTGGTAAATACATACACAACAAAGATTAACTTATGTGTGATGCCGGTACTCTTAAGAGTCGATTTTTTGTGTATGTGACATGTTACCTCCGAAACATCACTCTATATCATGTATCCAGCTATGTATAACGGCTCTTCTTGAAAATGAATGTACGAGCAAGTCCATTCAATCTTTGCCGCTCTTCTTTGACAGTGAACACTACTCCCAATTTCTGACTGTAAACAATTAATTTGCATGAGTTGTTCTGATTTGTTTTTAAGGTCTTAAACTTTAATTTATGATATAACAATCTTGGTGTTTTATTAATTGACAAAGCCATCCATATAAAAGAACTGCAGTTCTTGAATTTAACCCCTAGCTGGAAGGGGTTCATGTCTTTTCCTTGTGTATTCGTCAGAAAGTGAACGGAATCGAGTTGCGATGGAACTCACTTACTTCGAAACCGTAGTCCAGTACTTTAACCATAATTCCACTGTGACTCCCTCAATTCTTTGGGGCCCAGTCGGCTGGGGTTACAGAATATACCAACTGCATCACTGCAGAGAGATAAGTTTCCCCAAATGAGTGTCCTCGATATGACACAACAATCTGATGGTAAGATTTCAGTAATACTGGAACTTTGCAGAATGTCGAGTACTCCTTAATTGCTATCGCGCCCAGGTAAACTCTGGCCCGGAGTAGAAACATCTTATAGGGTCCTATATATGGGTCAAAGAGAATTTGACCGTGAACTAACACTAAACTGAATTTTTGAAATTTACTGTTTTGAATTTAACTGTATGTAAACAAAAACTGTTTTAATCCAATGACTAGCACTGTATAATCAAAAGACTGAACTTATGTTAGACTGGATTGTTTGAAATTAGGAAATTGTTTGAAATTAAGAATACAAATAATTCGGCAGTGTGCAAAAAAAAAAACAAAAAAAAAAAACAAAAGAAAGAACTCAGTCTTGTTTAAAAATGTTATTTTCAAACTGCGTTCAGAAATCATATATTTAATATATGTATAAAAAGGATTTGGCATTAAATGATTTACAATAATCAATATGCCATAAAAGCAAAGTAAAGCAAACGAAACCAACTCTTTATCGGTTGAAAAACTTTGAACTCGATAAAAAAAAACATGGTGTAATTAAAAATCTAGAATCACCGTTTGTCCAACGTTTTAAATTTACCTCCCTAGATCCTAACGAGACACTCTTTAGCATTTTTATTGTGTAATTTTGTCCAATTCGAGCTTAGTGGAACTAAAAATTTTCTTGAAATGAAGACAACTTTGAAATCCTAAGTAAGAGAAGTTTCTAACGGCTCACGATAACGTATTTCTTTACACATTACTTATTTTGAGGAAAACACGCTATGGTTGAGAAGATTAATTGATTTTAACGGCATGAAAACCCATATAGGGTTATTCTATACCTAGAGCTTAGAGAATCATGTTTGCTGCAGATTTATATTTATATTTATATTTTTAGTAGTTGTTTTTTAAGAGCTTCTTTTGCACACGGTCCCGTCAAATTCGAATAGCGTTTTTTTTTTTTTTTTTTACTGATCTCTTTCACGCTTACATAGGACGCAAGAAGTAACAACACTCCGGTTCACCGTGAAACTGGGAGTAATGACTATAAAAATGTATTCCACATACTTCGGATCTCTAAAACAGGAACGTCACCATCGGATAATTTAGAGTCAAACACAACATAGAGATAAAATCAGCGAGTTTAGAGCCCCGTTGATGGATCGTCATGGTTCAGAATAGGGAAAGCATCTCGTACGTATGATAAAAGGAAAATATTTGAAAAATATGCATATATATATATATATATATATATATATATATATAACATGCAATCAACCAATGGTTAAGAAGACTGATTTGGACGGCGAGTCAAGCCGTATTGTTTTATTTCATGCCTAGATGTTAGAGAGTCATGTAGTACCTTAATATTAACTTTTTCATAGCATTTTTGTAAAAGATTTTCTCCTTTGGCCACTGTCTTATCGAATAGGAATAACTTTTAAATGGATTGATATATATATATATATATATATATATATATATACATATGTGTATATATATATATATATATATATATATATATAACGCGCAATAAACCAATGGCTAAGAAGACTTATTTTGATGGCGTGTCAAGCCGTATATTTTTATTTCATGCCTATGATTTTATTTCATGGCGTATTGTTTTATTTCAAATAACTTTTAAATGGATTGATTTTACCAAGATATTTCGCCCGAAAAAAGTACTGGCAATCCAGATCACAGTGAACTGATACGACTATAAAAAAGTTCTTTGATGATATACTCCACGATATTTGTCACTGCCTCCCATCGTAACAGGACTTGACATTAGGTCAATGGCCCGAAGGTCGATTATAGTGAGGGTGTAATAGAGGGGAAGGTCGGGCATGAGCAGAGGCTCGAACCCTGCTGGTCTGTGCGGCTCATCGACCCACTTAGTGCAATGTGGGCCTAATGAGCCTAGCTGGTCTTGGACCAAAATCTGTATGCCTGCTTATAGCTTAAACTGGACTGCAAGGTTCAGTGCTATATAAGGAGGGCAAAGATGTCAATGATGCAGCTTGCCCACCCAAAGGTGGCCCAGCCGAAGCCGGGGTCTTTCGGCCTTAAGTCGGCCATGGAACATTACTGTCCGATACGAATGCCCTACAGTCCGCTGAACAGTCAGGAAAAATGATAATATACTCCTCATTCTCAAGACTTACAGAACGTGAGCATCGCAATCAGATGGAATTTAGTGCCACATACATTAGGGGAATACAATCAACGTATTCTGAGCCCCACCGACCGAGTGAGATGTTTGGGAAGCGGGAGATCTTCTTGATAGTGTGTTGAAGAGAAAATATTTGGAAAAGATTCTTCGCCTCGGGGCTCGAGAAGTCTGTCCAATGTTCCGCAATTTTCCTATTGAATGTACATACCAATCTTGTTTTTCCAGTCCAATGATGGAATGAAACAACAATCAAATAAATCGAACATTCTTATTCATTGATTTGTATACCTCCATTTATATGCACAACATTATTCTATTATTCTTTACTGTTTTAATCAATATGTCTCTATAGCAAAATAAATGAAATCATTCGTTTGTCTTCCGTGTTTGTGTTTCGAAGTTGGCTTCTATGTATTACTGTCAAAGAGAACAGCTATCTACATATTTCTCGTTTAACTTTTCGTAAGTTTATATCATTTCTGGTCTGTTCATATCGATCTCTAATTGACAATAAATGTCTTTTCTTAGGTTTCTGTTTGCGTTCATCTGTTTCATCTATTAATTTCTGTTTATCTCAAAACTTTCATATTTTCTTTCGTACATTGAAAAAAAGGACATGTATCTACTAATGATCAAAATGCAACTATTTTGTTAAAGACTCACTATTAAAGAAATCTGTCTATCTATCTATCTATCTATCTATCTATCTCCGTTTGATGATTATGTATTTATGTATATATGTACTTACGTGTGTATGTATGCATCAGTCTATGAAGCTATCTATCTCTTTATCAATTTATTCATATGTTTCCTCTTTATCTATGTATGTTTGCACGAATGTATGTATACATGCATCTATCTGTCTATCTATTTATCTATCTCCGAATTTTTTTAAAAAAATGCAAACGTTTAAATTTAGTTCATGCGCCGTAATATTACGCTATACTGCCCAACATTTATGACACTAAAATAAATTTTTAAATGCTTAGCGCACATTACACACACACACATACACACACACACACGTAGTCATATATATATATATATAATATCTATATATATATATATACTATATATATATATATAGTGCAATTCAATGGAGACTCAAACTCGGTTAAGCCGTCATAATAAATTTATTTCGGCGGAGAATATTGTTGGTATATTCTCCGTCTCGTCGGACGGCTTAACCGAGTTTGAGTCTCCATTGAATTGCACTATATACGCTCTGAATGTGAATTTTGTTATACCCTAGAGAATAAATAGGGGACTGACAATAGCCATACATTGAGCACTCTCATAGATTTATATGATTACCCTCATATATTCTATGTAAAACAATAATCCACACACACTGTCCTTGGACACTAACTGGATAATTTAGATATATATATATATATTATATATATATATATATATATATACTATATATATATATATATATATATATATATATATATCCTACTTTCAATATTCGACTCTCTTTATAATAACTTGTGTTTCATTTTCTTCTACTTTTTTTTTCACTTTTACTCCTCTGTCAGACCAAGAAATTATTAACAACCTTCTAACTTCCTCTTCCGGTTTTACTCGTGTTTTAGCGCCAAGTATATGAATATTTCTAATCTCTATTCTTTAAGCCTTTTTTTTTTGCTGCCGGGTTATCTAGTCACGTGAATCTAGAATTACAGTGACTAGAATACAATATTGTCAGCTTGTTTTGATTTTTTATGTACCGATCTACTTTGAGCACTGATCACGCATATTTTTACTATTAACTCATACTTTTAATTAAATTATATATATATATATATATATATATATATATATATATATATTCATGTTTATCTAAAGATTCATTCAAGTCTTTGTTGTCTCTAAATCTTCTCTTTTCTTGCGTGTATCAAAGCATACGTTTTTTGCTGGCTTCTTCGTTCTCTATCGCCGACCGTGTGTGATTTCGACCGTTTATTAACAAAGACTTATCGGCCATCTTTTCAGTAACGTTTTAGTATAACTCATCTCGATTCCTTTATATTCTATAGAAATGATGGAACAATACGACGATGATAATAGGCAAACGAAGAATTCGACCCCAATAATGGACATGAGTCAATGGTACCATTGGCCGCAGAGGGACGAATAATAAAAACGGCGGACATCGTTGAAGTTGTACAGTCGGCGCGGATCGGTAACGGGGTGGTAAAATAAAGGTGACGGTTTGGGGCAGGTGGATATGATGCTAAGCGTATAGCAATTATCAACTGACAATCTTACTAAGCTAAAAGCAATCAGAGTTTGATAAAAAGAAAACTGGGGAAGTGACTGAAAGGAGAGGAAAGAAAACAAAGTCCGGGATAATATCAACAATATGAATGGTAACGGCGAAATTAATTGATCTGGAAGTCGTCCAGGAATATTCTGGCAAACACTCAAAATACAAGAGTATGCGCAGATAGGAGACAGCTTTTACCATTCTAGCAAACCTGTCTTGTGAAGATGGTTACCTGGAGGCGATGACAATAAAGACAGCAGCTGTTTTTCGAGAGTGACCACAATTTGACTAGCATTCGGGAATATATGCAATCGAAAAGAGAAGTGACAATTCTGATTAATTTTAAAAAATGGTTAAATTAGTATATACTACTACTACTACTACTACTACTACTGATAATAATAATATAATACATTGATGCAAGGAAGTATAGATTTTCTTACCGATCTTTTGTGGGCCTTTCTGTACTTTTATAGAAAAAAAATCTTTTCTGTTCTCTGAGGAGCCATTCATTTACAAAATGAATTTCATGCTCGCCTCAAAATAGAAGATTATTGTCATTAAGGCAAATGGAGTAATAATTCTGACAATATATATATATATATATATATATATATACTAGAGTATGTAAAAGTTTTGCGATATGTGCATTCGTGATAGTCTGTGGCTCGTAGGCATGGGGTTTGATTTGAAAGCCACAGAGATGAACGTGCATCTGCAGCTTGTTTTGCGAATTTGAAACGCCCATAATGCTGAGAAAGAAACCAAAGTCATTAGTTTTTGAGAAGGTTAAGATGACTCCAGTAAAGTAACCAGATTGTCTAAGAAATTTCTCTCCGGTTGGCAGTAGGATCAGGCATTACCAGGTAGTCTTAAATCCACGGATTTCAAGGGCATGCGCTAAGCTTTTGGTTCCTATTCAGGGAGTTATAAAGTAAAGTAAAGTTGGCAACCTTAGTTGAGGGTGACCTGAAGGTTCCTATTTTCAACAGCTAATTCACCAAGGCTGCTACTCCATTCAGTGGATTACTTCACTTTACCTTTGATCATTACCTTATATAATGCTGAGTGTTAAACAAGGCAGCATCAAGTACCATTTTTTGAGTATTTAGTATGAATTGACTTGGAATTGAACCCCGATCTCCCTGACGATTGGCGAACACTCTCAAGCACAGTAGATAGTTGTAAGAACTGCTAAAAATCCCGGCGTAATCTGCATTAATCTGCATATCCTTATGTGCCAGATTTCGGAAACTGTTGCTAAACATAGGTGTTTCGAACAGAACGTGATCCACTGGATCTGATGGAATTACTTGGAGTCATTCATTAGTGCGTTCCATGTATCGAGCCATAAACAACTAACTGTACTTCGAACAACTCGAGTGAATGTATGCCACTATGAGGCATATATTATATATATAGTATATATATATATATATGTGTGTGTGCGTGTGTGTGTGTGTGAGTGTGTATGTGTTAAGTGTGGTTGTAATCCAGAGAAACTTATCACATAGAGTGTAAAACGGTTCCCAATCATGTTTACGAAGATCTTCTCAAAGTTATCTATGTAGACTCTTTAGGGTCATTTAAATCATAGTAACCCACGGGGACTTATTTGGAAGGTTGAAATTGTTTACTTTGTAAATAATCCACAATTCTAAACTCTGATTAAACCAATATAATCTCGGTAAGTCAATCAAATACTTTGGTTTTGAGTCTTTGTTTAATGGCATACCAACCATTATGGACTATTTAATGATTAATACATCATTGTAGATAGACAAAAGTGGTACGACTTAACCATACATAATGAGGTTCATACATTTCTGAAGTGTAATAATCCAAACGTAAACTTAATAACGCAACTCGGTTTCGAACTCGTTTACTGCAATGTCGCAGTGAAAGGTAGTAAGCCAATCCACCAAGTAAATTTAACTCAACAATTCCATAAAGATTAGAATGTTTTTTAATTAGTTTTTATGTTCATCCTATTATAAGCGGGGCATATGATAAGTTTCCAGACTTTTTTCGTATGGGCACTTTTATTGATAGTACACACATGAAACTCAAATCCCCTTCGAAGTAATATCCTCCGGCTTCAATGCACTTGTTGTACCGTTCCAAAAAACTCCTGCAAGGCCCCATCGAAGTACTCTTGTGTGAGCGTGTCAATGACCTTCGTCATAGCCTCTTTCATCTCTCAAGTGTCTCATAACGACAGCCTCTGAGCTTAGGAATAACCAAAAGTCACAGGAAGCAAGGGCTGGACTATAGGGAGGCTGAGGAACTGTCTTGATTCCCATCTTGGTCAAATAGTCTGTGAAAAGGATGGAGTTGTGGACTGGTGCATTGTCCTGGTGAAAATGCCACTGGTCCGATTTGAAGAGTGCCCGCCTCTTCCCTAGGAATCTCTTCCTGAACTCCCTTAAAACCTCAACATAGTAACCCTAACCCTAAGCCTTTGGCCAATCATCTCTGGTGTATTGACTTCCTTACTCCTACCACACCTCTCATCATCCCTCACAGACTTCCAGCCTTCCTTTAATCTCTTACGCCACTCAAACACTGATGCCTGATTCATGCAAGATGGTTGAAAAGCAGTCTGAAGCATTCACACGTTTCTGTGGCATTTTTACAAGTTTAAAACAGAATTTTAATGCATATGGTTCTTCGTCACGTCCAGATTGCATTTTTGAAAATTCCCCAGCTGTGACAATCAGTCTTTAGTAGGATGTATTCCAATTGCTGCTGTTCCTTCGAATCTGAAATCATACAAATTGGTCAGTCATCTCATAAGATGTATTGCAATAACATACTGAATTTTCAAAAGTCTACGCCATTTTTAAATGCCCATACGAAAAAAGTGTGGAAGCTTATTGTATGCCCCTTATATCTTATTTATAGAGAAGCAAATTGACCATTGGACGTGTTGATTTGCCATTCAAAATCATAAACGAAAAGCAAAAACATGAAAATGTAATATGAGAACAAAAATGTAAAGATCATTTATTGCTGTGGTCAATGTCCAGATTTGCACCCCTCGAGGGAATATTTAGTATCACGTCAAACACAACAAATTGACTTCTCATTTCTGATAACTTACAATAATTCTGTTCAATACGTGGATAAATGGTGCCAAGTAAATTTAATCTCTAATCTTTATTATTCTAAATGTTTCTTACGTTAGATTATCTGCGCCTGAAAACATAATAGTGGGGTTTCCTGTTAGGATTACACTCACTAGTGTAATACCGTTCCATGAACCTAAAACTTTTTAGAACATTTCATTTTGTTTTGAAATATTTATCTCCTCTCTCCCTCTCTTTGGGTCTGTCTTTCAATGTGTCTATCTGTCTTTTTCTCTCAACACATTTCTCTCTCTCTGTGCGAGGGTATGTTCTAAAGGTTAGAAGGGGAATCTAGCACACAATTACTGTAATGTAATGAGATCAACTTAAATGAAATGTCTATTATTGTGGCTATGTGCCAGACTGACCTAAAATTTATATCTGATTCATTATTTATGTACGTACACACACACACACACACACACATACACACATACACACACACACACACACACATATATACTATATATATATATATATATATATATCATATATATATAGTACATCTGTATACATGTGTTTATTTAGAGATCGGACTTTCGTGTAGGCGTGCATTATTAAAAGTGACAAATAATGATTTGGTACAGAGCTTTTTCATTTGCCTTTTCAAGTTGGTGACCGAGATGTTACAATTATGGATGAAAACTGTTTATAAATTGCCTAAAATTTATCATCCGAGGGCAAGTATTCTCACCCATTGTTGGTATTTGGCGAGGTATTTGGTGAGGATGTGGGTACTATTACGTACTGGAATTAGGGATGTTTTTTTTTTAAACAAATGCATTCATCACGTGCAGGTGACGTGATATCCGAAAACGTAGTCGGTCGATGCTATTTTGAATATGTAGAAATCGTAGATCAGCATTTTGTTTCCGTGAATCGCCGAGACTGTATGATAGGAAACATCGTCAGCTCCATTTAAGCATTTCTGCTATCAATCTAAATATATATTTTGTCTAGAGTAGGTTGTCAGTATTTTGTGATTAATGCTTCTAATAATTTAATAAATCATAAATGTCTTCTTATTATGTTTTTGCATTGTTATTCTTTCTTTATTTATTTAACTCGCAATGACACTTTGCATATGGTGATTATTTCCCCTGCAACAGGTAAAAAACTCTTCCCCACAAAAAGGTGGGTTCTTGGTACATAACTTAACTATATCTGATGCTAAGGCTCTAGTCTTGGACATCTGGTTTGCTTGGGTTTTTATGGCATATAAACCATTGTTGGTTACTAAATGCCAAATCCTGTTTATACATATAAATTATATATATATAGTATACATATATATATATATATATATATATATATATATATATATATATATATATATATATATATATATATATATATGATTTGTTTACGTATTTTGTGTATAACATCCTTAAACGAGCCTGAGCTCTTTTATGGTTAAATGGTTCGTTGGTTGATTGTTTGGGTTTTATGGCATATCAACCATTGTAGGTTATTTAGACTCCAAATCAATCTTTATTCAAATAATCAGTTCTATTTCAAACAATTCAGTTTAGCATGATTACTAAGTTTTATTGTGAAAAACATTTCTATTTTAAGCTATTCAGTTTAGTCAAGCTGTCTCAGTTTAGTCAGCTAACTCAGTTTAGTATAAGTACAGATTTTGTTTACACACAGTTAAATGTCAAAACAGTTCAATGTTAAACAATTCAGTTTAGTTTTAATACACTTTCAATATCAAAAACAGTTATATTTAAAAAAAAAGCACACAGTTTAGATGTAAGTACAGTTACAGTTTAGCATAAGTACGCAGTTTAAATGTAAGTACGGTTTAATTGTCAAAGAACATTTCTATTTTAAGCTATTCAGTCTAATCCAACAATTCAGTTTAACATAAGTATGCCGTTAGTTCTATTTAACCCATAGATAGATCCCTATCAGGTGCTACCTCGCCGGGTCTGAGTGAACATTGGATCAATGGCAATGAATGCGTGATCCGTATTCCCCAAAGCCCCAGCATTACTGGGATCTCACCATCAAATTGTTTAGTGTCATAACAGGACATTCATTGGTGGGGAGTCTTATCCCTTACCTGTGCAGTCAGTGTATTCTACAGCCCCAGCCGACAGGGCAAACAGTAAAAATTCCCAGTTTAACATCAGTCATTTGTTTGCACATAGTTTGATCAATTTGACCCACAAATAGGACCACATTACGTGCCCCCATTCCGGATTTGAACGGACCTGGGAGCAGTGCTAATAAAGATTTCTAAAATCTCTATCAGGTGGTTTAATATCATATGCATGACACTTGTTAGTGGGGGGGGTACCACACAGTAAAGATGAAGCCCGAGTATACTACAGCTCTAACCGACTGGGTTGTTTGGAAATTTAGTGAGTGTGGAATATTCCATCATTGGCATTAGTCAGCATTAATATTACAAAAAATATCACGTGACTGTGTAAAGCAATATTTCTTTATCTTCTTTCTCTTTTTAATCTGTTATATCACGCTCACGTTCCACTTGTTTTCTTATTGGGTGCCCAATTCATGCGGCCTTGTGCTACATCTGAGCAAAAAAGCTTAGTAAATTACCTCACGCTCCACTTGTTTTCAATCATTGGCTTACGCAGTCACGTGATATTTTTTGAAATACAAACGTTGACTTATTGATTAAATGGTATATTCTCTTTTCTCTGTATATATGATTTCCTCCTTTGCTTGTGGATTTCTTTAAACATCCATCGTTGACCTTATGACACTCTATATCATTTTCCTAAGTCCTGATGATGGTTTATTAAAACTGAAACGTTACAGCGTTGTTTTACAATTTTTGTCCATATATATATATATATATATATATATGTGTGTGTGTGTGTGTGTGTGTGTGTGTGTGTGTGTGTGTGTGTGTGTGTGTGTGTGTGTGTGTGTGTTCTGATAATCCACGTTTGTGTGAAAACAAATAAAAAAATAATGAATACAGATTTTAGACATGAATCAGAGATTAAGATTCCCCATTTCATTTTTTATTATAAAAAAAAACAAAGGTTAATGTTTATACGTTTCAGAATTAAGTCTTTCTGACTGGTTATTTGGTCATCTAACATGAAAAGCTCTTTGACATTTACTGAACGAATCTCCAAAAAGTTTTATAATAACTCTGCACTTTTTCGACAAGATGACCTATGAACAACATGGCTAGTAACATTTCCAAAGTCTATTTGTATTTTTTAAAAATCTACTCACATTTACCATTTGACCTTTTGGTAAATATATCCGCTTTCTTTATACTGTTTTTTTTTTTTCAAAGTCGGAATATCTGAGGTGTTCAAACCATTTATTAAATAGAAAAGCTAGTCCCTGGCTCGTTGACAGAATTACATAAAAAACAGATTGGTATATATATATATATATATATATATATATATATATATATATATATATATATATATATTAAACATGGATTTGCCAAAACGTAGACTAGGGCGTCTTTTAGCTGCATATAGCTGTCAGAGTAAGTGGTGAGAAAGTAGAAAACTAGAGAGCTTAACGATACTTACAAAACACATAAAACATTGATTAAAAGCATTAACACCGACTATTTTTCCGATATTCAATGTTGATTATTAAATATTTTCTACCTATAATACACCAGGAAATTAACAAATCAATCGAAAAGTATTTGCGTGCTATTGTGTCATTATAGTTTTAGAATGTTACAAGTATGAAATCTACAGCCTGAAGTTAAATCATGAAGTTTCTCGGTGTCTACACTGTAGTCTTGCCACTTCAAGACAATATTTTAGAGGAGCGATTCGATATAGCACACGCAATATACACATAGTAATCTAACATTGCTCAGTAATCTAAAAAAAAATTAGAATAGCTACCAAAAAAAAATCATAACGTTGCTTAACAAAGCCCATGTATTCAATCCAGGCCAAAGCTTGATTTTCCGTTTTGTCTTCCTCTCATTTACGAAATGTTGATCTATGTAGAATAATTCTGCTATGCCTCTGGATTCTTTGCGGCCTCCTTTTTGTTCGGATAATAATCTGCGGCTTGTTAGCAAGTAGTAGATCTTATCCCTTATTTGTGCTGTCAGTATTTTACACATCATTGGTATACAGGTTTTCGGTCGGAAATTGTTTGGAGCAGTTCCTTTGCTTGGGTCTTTTGGATTAATGTAGTCTTTCCTTTGGTCATCCATTCAGGTACTTGCGTGCTTTATAAGCATCTGTTCATTTCTACTACTACAAATGCATTTCTACTATTCTGTCGTGAATGGAGTTGAATTTCTTGTAAATTTCTTGTGATATTGTTTATCCATTCAGAATTTTCGTTATGTTTCTTTGGTTGCCATATTTTTGTCCAAACTCTTTCGGTTTCTTTTAAATCCGGTTGTTGGTATGTTTTCGTGTCATTCCCTCCCAACTGTTGACAGAATTTTCTTTCGTTGTTTTAGAAAGTCCTGTTTTTTCTGTATTGTTTTACCCTTTGTCGATATCTCTTTAATCTTCCTTCTTTGGCCAGCACTTTCTGGTTTACTTCCTCTGACTGTACTGTTATTTTTCCCTGTGTTGCCTGTTCCTTTTTCCTGCTTATTTCAGCGGCTCTCTTTCTTATCATTCGGGCTTGTTTTTGTATTTTTTTAATTTGCGTTTCCAGTCGAATTTGCCGTCTCGGTTTTGACTGTTTCTTTGTGCTTTTTGAGAGGATCCCAATTTTCTCACAAACTAATTTTGCACCTGAATAGATTAGTTCATTTAACTCGGTTATATTATTCGTCGGTATTTAAGGTAGTATGCGATTTATTTTATTCGTTTCTATCTTAAGTGTTTTCCATTCTATGTTTCTTAATGAAGGTAGAATAATCTTTTCACTACTCATGATTTTCTTTACACTTTCTAGTTTTATCTTTTGTTCTTGTAATTGTTCTTCTTCCTGGTTACTTGGTAGTGTATCGTTTTTGAGTGTGATGTTTTCATTTGCCGAATTTTGCAGTTCTTTTTCGTTGAATTGTTTTTGTTTGACACCACTTGATGTGTCTGCTGCTGTATTATATTTTTTTTAATGTTTTTTTTTTATTTTTGGTAATTCAAGGTCAGTAAACAAGGCCTTCTTAACTATTGTTCTAACTTGATCGGCTAGCCTTTGAGTAGTTGTCTGAAATGTCGAACATTCTTGCCAGATCTCTATTATCTTTTCCTGTATCCTCTTTGTGAAGGGTTGCTCCTAAAATAGCATTGTAGTGCAAGTTGATTCTCTTCACTAGTCCATGTTTTGCGTTTAGGTCTCTGATTGTTGTGGTTTCTAACGTCATCTTTTATGTACCTGAAAAAAGAGCAGCCAACATTCGTAGACAGACGATCGGGTCTCCCATGTTGTCTAACAGGAGAGCACCTGCCGATCATGACACCCAGGCCTGTTGCCTGGGTCCCACGTTGTGTAATATTGTGATTTGACATTTTTATCATGGGTGGTATAATGTGGCTATACCAGACCCAGGGGTTGTTTATAATCTGCGAGCTTGACACTGATGTGACAAAAGAACAGCTATGATGGCTGTACATGAACAGTAAGCCACAAAAGAAAACAACTTTCCCGTTAAGTTTTAACTTAGTTCAAGTCCAAGACCATTATATTGTTAAGAGAGTTTTCCTTCCCGTTATATTTTGTTTTTAAATTGCTTGTGCTTATTTTCAAACTGTTATTATGAAAATTGGCACTATCACGTGTGATGGTTCTATATTTTTACTAAATGCGAATTTCGCCGTCCAACACTGAACCTTTTCCTGAAGGAATTATTCTCAGCTTATTAGTAAATTGATTCTTCATTTAAGCCACATATTATTATTATTATTATTATTATTATTATTATTATTATTATTATTATTATTATTATTTCTCTTATGAAAGATTTTAACACCAGCGTTAGTTGATTCTTTTTCCTCTGGAGTATGAGAGACAGCAAGTCTCCTAGACTTTTCCCAGTATTCTGGACGATCTAAACAATGCTGTAGTCTGGATTCTCTCCACTCGTCTTCTTATTTCTAAGTCCCCCAGTTCCGGTAAAATTCATTTGGTGACTGTACGAAGAACACCAATTACAATTATCATTGCGGTCACTTTCATATTCCATAGGTTTTTGCAGTTCTTTAGCAAGGTGTAGGTACTTATCTCCATTATAGTTTATCAGGTTTACCCTGAGCTCAGCCGGAACGGCAATGTCCACTATTTGGCAGGTTCTCTTTTTTGTTGTTGTTGATTATTACTAGTCTGGTCGTTTGGCCGAGATAATGTTATCAGTTACTATCTCAAAATCTTTAAGAATTTTGTTCGTATTATTCTCCATGGCGTATTTCTTTTTGGCATATAACGCTTGTTCGCATGGTTAAATTAAAACTTCTTTAACAATTCATAGTGAATTACACTCCACACCAAGTAGAATGTAGTCTTACATTCTTTTGGCGCTAATCCACAAGATTACAATATTATATAACTGCACGTTTCGTCTCCATCACCACGTAATCAACATTTGCTATTTTGTTGCATCATGTTTCCTTCAACATAGTTTCTACTGATGGTGTTTTGTGCAGTTATCAGAAGAGAAAAAGTTTCTCTCTTAAGGGTTTTCTTTCTTAGCTATGTGCAAGTCTTCTCGTGTAAAATTTCACTTGTTTGTCGCTTGAAATATCCATGCAATTGTGTTTCTTTCCATTTTATTTTATTTTATCGGTTATTGCTGTTCTGTTGATTCTTGTGGTGTTCATTTTATTTTTCGTCTCTATACTTAACTGATCCTTTTGTTATTTGTGTTTATAATAATAATATTTATTATTTTTTTCTTCTTAGTCCTCGACTTTTTCACATCAGCTAACCCTGATTTTTTTTCTGGAGACTCAATGACAACAAGTCTCCTCATATCTCTTAAAATTTTCTCAGTATTCAAGCCGATCTCAATAAGGCTCAGATTTGGATTGTCTCCACTCGTCCTCTTATTTCTAAGTCCTCTTGACCTTTTTACCAATCTTTTGGTGGCTGTTCTAAGAGCGCCAATTACAATTGCCACAATCGTCACTTCTATGTTCCACAGATTTTCCAATTCTCTAACAAGTCAAAGTAATTATCCTTCTTTTCGATTTCTTTCAACTTTACTGTGTGGTCAGCCGGAACAGCAAACTCCACAATTCTACAAGTTCTCTTTTTTGTTGTTGTTGATTATCATAAGGTCCAGTTGTCTGGCTGAGATAAGGTGACTGTTTGTATTTCAAAATCCCAGGATTTGTGTGCGTGTCTCTTTCCAGGACAGATTCAGGGTTGAGCATTATCATTATCATTTACTCCATGAGAGTTTTTAACATCAGTTTTAGCTGATGTTTTTTTTTACAAGAGTTTGAGTGACAGCAAGTCTCCACAAGTCTCCAGGACTTTTCTCGGTACTCAGCCTGTTCTAAATGATGCTGTAGTTTGGATGGTCTCCACTCATCCTCCGACTTCCAAGTCATCCCGTCCCTTTAATAATCCTTTTATCCCTGTTCTAAGAGCACCAATTAGAATTGGTATAATTGTCACCTTCATGTTCCATAGTTTTTTTGTTTTTTTTTATTCCATAGATAGGTCGAGGTACTTATTCTTCTTTTCACATTCTTTCCGTTTTATTCTATGGTCAGCCGGGACAGCAAAGTCCACAATTTTGTAAATTCTCTTTTTTGTTGGTGATTATTATAAGGTCTGGTCTTCTGGTTGAGATTAGGTTATCTGTTTATATGTCAAAGTCAAATAGGAGATTATGTTTATCATTTTCTATGACAGATGCTGGGTTGTGCACATAGCATTTGTTCCTATGGCAAAATTTTAATTTCTTGCATATTTCCCAGTGGATCACCTTGCCCACCTCGGTCGTGTCTAGTCTTTTACTCCTTCTGTGCTATTTTGCTACATTCGCTTATTGTGTGATTGATGGTTTCGTCTTTATCAATCCATAGCCTACATATGATATTTTGTTTCGTCATATCAATTCTCTCTTTGAAATGATTATTTATTATGGCGTTGTTTTATGCTGCTATTAGGAGAGATTCTGTTTGTCTCTTAATGTTTCCCGCCCTTAGCCACATCCAGGTTTTCTTGAGTGAGATGTTCTTTATTAGTCGTTTAAAACTCTCAGAGCTATTTTTCTTTCCATTTTTATTTCCTAGTTATTATCATTCTCTTGTTCATCGTGTTATCAGTATCGTTTTTATGGCTGTAATCAATCCTCTTTCGTGTTTTTCAGTGCAATCCTCGAGTCGTTGTATCGATGCGTCAAAACTGTCTTCAATGCTGGCAAGTTCTATTCCTCCCTCATTTCTTGATACATATAGTCTATCAACGTTGTCTCATGGATGTAATACCCTATGCATGGTCATAAGTTTCCTTGTCCTTTGGTCCATTTGATTAAGTTCTTCTCTGGTCCACTTGAGAAAGGGTCCCGAATATCTAACGAGGAGTACAGCTGAGGTATTTATTCTTTGATAAGATTTCTGCTGTGTTATTATCATTATTATTATTATTCAGTTTTCTACTATACTTTTAACTTCTTGCAGTCCTTCCGGGAGTCTTTTCTAAGCCAAGGTAGTAATATGCAATGCATTCTATATATTCATGCATCGTATTACGTCTTTTTAATTTTTAAAAAAATCACATTGATATTTTCCTAAGGAAAGGGTAGTTCCGCAAAGTAAATATTTTCCTTTTCCTATCGACTGGGACTATCAGTTATCTTGTTAATGTGTTGATCTGTCCATATCTAGCACTGCATCTATTACTGGCACGTTGGTAGTTTTAAGGTGTCATATTTTTTCAACTTATGCTTCCAAGTCTTTATATTTATTTATTCATTTATATGAAAATATTCATTAATTGGTAGAACATTATTTTTAGGCACTGAAGTATTAATAAAAAGACATGTTCTTCTTTTATAATCCTTAATCTCTTTAACTGGTCTATTGAACTTTTTTCTGTCAATTTGGTTTGCAAATTTCCAGAGAATAATAGCTTTTTTGGCTTCATAATTAGTTCTGGTTGGTACTTTTACAATTTGTCTTTATTCAGAATTCCAAAGTATTTGCATATTTTCTAATGAATATAATGTCCTATATTATCATGCCTTTCTTTATATTCTATCAGTGCTAATATTGGTCAACCGGGCAGTAAGTGAGCAAATGACTCATTTTTGTCTGCACTATGTACATACTGGGTTTGATACATATATATATTTATAAAGTTTATCTAAATAAATTCTGCGTGGAAGGATCTGGTCTTGTGCTGCTAATGCAGGTGATAGAATTCAAAAAGAAGGAAAATGAATATAGAAACCAAATATTCTTCTGTCTGGATATGTGCGATCCAAACTGACAGAAATTTTTAAAATCTGGCACTATAAAACTACAACCGTTCCAGTAATACTGGAAGACAAGTGTATAGTCAAGAAATAGAACAATAAACATATTGACAAAGCAACTGGCTACTTCTACATATATGAAATCCAAGAAATTTACTTTGAAGAAGTGCTTATCTCCTTAGGAGATTACAATCAATATAAATAAAGTGTATCATCCAAAACAGCCAGAAAAATAACAATAATACATGCGAAACATGTAATCACGACTTTCCTTCACTTTAGGTCTTGGTTACAGAACCACTGAAAGTAAAACTGAATATTATTTTTATCAGTAATAATGAAAATAATCCCACTCGAATCATGCATACCCGATTAAATGAAGAAAAGGAAATCTTCCCAGATGTCATTCAACTGCGTTCTTAGGAAGTGCTCGGGGGTCAACGAATTTTCAAAATCCCAAGAAAAAAACTATCACATTATGTACATTGATGATATAAAAGTATTTGCCTGAAATGAAGAACTGAAGAGTGTTGTACAAAAGATAAGATTATATAGTAGAATATAGGAACGGAATTTGGTATTGAGA
Organism: Sepioteuthis lessoniana; assembly: GCA_963585895.1. NCBI lineage: Eukaryota > Metazoa > Mollusca > Cephalopoda > Myopsida > Loliginidae > Sepioteuthis > Sepioteuthis lessoniana. Next base: position 89,265,542 of record OY757912.1, read on the forward strand.
AATGGGACATGCTCATAAGGAAAAAGTGGGAATATAGAAGCATCTAAAGGAAAACACTTACAAAAGCAAGAAAGCATTAGAACGCTTGCAAAGAAAGAAAACAAGTACTTGGGAATATTGGAAGCGTACTCCATCTAACAAACGCAAATAAAGAAAAAGTAAGAGAATAATACCTCAGGAGAACGAGAAAGCTTCTTGAGTCGAAACTGTTCAGAAGAAATCTCATCAAAGGGATAGACACTTGGGCAGTCTTTTTGGTAAGATCCTCCGGACCATTTCAAAATGGACAAGTGAAGAACTCAAAGAAATGGAATGAAGAATAATAAATTGATAACGATGCACAAGGACAAACATCCAAGAGATGGCATAGGATGACCGAAAGTGTCAAAAAAAGGAAGATAAGGACTTGCTAGCGCAGTTTTAGCAATACGAGGGTTCAAGGACATCATTAAAAAAGCAAAGAAAGACTAATTAAAGCAGTTAATATTGGCAACAGAAGTACAAAAAGATTATCAATTAAAATAGAAAACAGAAATAGGAAAAATAATGATCTCATGTATATTTTAAGCGACAAACTAGCGAGATTACCCACGTGAAAACATGGGCATAGTTATGAAAGGGAAATCTCAAGAGAGAAACTTAATCTCTTCTAACTGCAGCACAAAACAACGCCTTGATTACCAATTACGTTGGAGCGAAAATCGATTATACACAGCTGAATAGCAAGTGTTAGATTTTTGAAGAAATTGATGAAATGACATTATAAATGTATCGAGCAAACTATGACAAAAAAAACCCAAGACTATCGCGACTGCGAGGTGAGCCACAGGGAGAACTAAAACAAAAGGCTGTGGAACATGAGATTTATGGTGATACCTTTTGTAAATGGTGCGCTTGGAACTATTCCAAAAGGCTTGGAAGAAAGAATGGAGGAATTGGAAGAACCGTGACCATCCAAACTACAGCATTGCAGGAATCGGCTTGAGTACTCAGAAGGATTTGGATTTAAAGACTCACGTTCACATAGACTTTATGAAAACGTACCAGCTTGTGTGAAAAACTAGCGAAGGTTGAAATAATAATAATAATAATAATCTGTGGAACACGAAAGTAACGATTGTGCCAATTGTGATTGGTGCGTTAGGCACAATAACTAAAGGATTATTAAAAGGCCTGGAGGACTTGAAAGTTGGCGGACGGGTAGAGACTATCCAAACGACTGCATTTCTGAGAACGGCCAGAATCCTGAGACGAGTCCTGAAGACTTGCAGAGACTTGCTGTCACTCAAACTCCTGTGAATAAACATCAGCTAACACTGATGTGAAGAACTCTGAAGGAGTAAATAATAATAATAATAAATTGGGGCTCTTGGTACAGTCACCTAAGCATTTAGAAAGGGTCTGGAGGACTTGTGAATAAGAGGAAGAGTAGAGACTATACAAACAAGAACATCATTCAGATCAACCAGAATACTTAGAAGAGTTCTGGATACTTGAGGAGACTTGTGACCCAAACACCAGTAAAAAAAAAAAAAACATCAGCTTACACTAGCGTGAAAGATTCTCAAAGAACTAGAATAATGATAATAAATAGATCACCTATTCTCAGAAGACCAGATCTTATAATAATCAACAAAAAAGGGAACTTGCAGAATTGTAGAATTTGCTGTTCTGGCTGACCACAGAGTAAAATTGAAAGAAAGTGAAAAGAAGGATAAATACCTGGACCTTGCTAAGGAATTGAAAAAAAACAGAGGAACATGACGTTTGTACAAATTATAATTGGTGCTCGTCGTACAGTTACCGGAGGCTTATTCAAAGGACTGGAGGACTTGGAAATTAGGAAAGTGGAGACCATCCAAACTACTGCACTATTGAGATCGGCCAGTGTTGTGTTCTGAACACAAATAGTAGTAATAATAAGACAAACCACGATATGTGTGGAAAATAGTTATATTTACAGGAAAGAGTATTTACAAGAGAGAGACAGTTAGTAATAAGAACATAGGATTAGTGATAGAGTAATGATATACTTCAACAATAGGAACGGCTCTTCTGGTCTGACACGTAGGCTTATCCTTTTATTCCTTGTAATAAATACAAGAAGGCACGAGGCCTTGTGGTTTTGGGGGAGGGGAAGGGAGCGGTCATGCTTTAACTATATTTTCTATGGGGAACCTAGCTAGCCACATTCGCCGACCCATTCAACAATGCAATATATAATCACTCGTCCATCTCCATGCACGCAGCAACCACCAAAATACCGCATTTGCTCTATGAAAAAGTCCTACTTAAAACCCGAAAGTGTTGCATGATTTTATTTACAATGTATGATTTTTTACAATGGATATGATGGGAATGGGAGAGAAAACCCCGAAAAACATATATACACGAAAACAAGGAAAAAATCCCCCGTTTGGTTTCCCTCCCATCCCCCCGTCTATAAAATTGGAGGCCAACTGTTTTCCGGGTAGAAAATACCGGAAACAAGCCGGACCTACCCTAGGTAGGGCGGGAATCCTACTCTACAGGGATAAAAGAATTAAAAGGGTCGGGCTCGGCATGGGTCGATTTTAGAAGCGGGTAAATGATTTTTTACATATGAATGTTCAAGATCTTCAAAAGGCGGACTGGGATACAGGTTGAGGTACAAAAATAATGGGGGTGGGGAAGATCTTGAGTGCTAACAACTAAGTGACAGGGACAATGACTCACAACGTACTGCTAACTAGGTTGCAGGGGAAAATAACAAAATCCTACTTACCAAGGGTGGGGTCCCTAAGGACCCGTACCATAGACGCCATGGGCCGGCAGAGGAGGGAAGGATGACTCCAACATTGCCCCCTTTCGTACGACCACGCTCGCTGCAGTCACCCACCTTTTGCTGAATGTTATGCGATCCAAGCGTTTTCTATCGCATCTGATTTTGACCCTCAGCTGATGCCGAAAATACAAAACCAGATCACGATGAGAAAAGTTTGCATCTTCATACAATCCCTTGTTTCGCGTCGTCCAAATCACCATTCGGGCTACAGCTAGGATCGCGAGAAACACCACACGCTTCTCACCGTGAAACGGAGGAAGAACGTTGTCTACGACGTAACCAACGTCGAGCAGCACGAGCTGTTTGGGTTCGATGCGAGCCGTCCACTCCCCGACGTGATCCCAAAACGGACGAACTCGCTCGCAGTAGTAGAAGGCGTGCTCAGCCGTTTCTTCCAAGCCACTGCCGCAGCGAGGGCAATCAGGCATGTCTGCCAGGCCCGCCTTGAAGTTCAAGCCGCGAAGGGATAACGCATTCCGAACAAGTCGCCAGGTGAGCGAGAACTCAGAGTTGTTCAAGAAGCTCGATCCTGGCGCCCAATTCCAGTGAGAGCGGATCTCCTCCGCCGTCCAGCCGTGCCGCTCGCTGAGAGGATCAGAAGCGGAACCCACCACTAATTCCCGATACAGCTCCTTCCGAGGCCATGAAAGGTCACTGGACCCAAGAAGGTTACGAAGGGCCTTTCGGCACTCGCGGACAAACAGTGCTTCGCCCAAAGGCCTACGTCGACCTTCGGCCTTTGGGTCTGAGTTGAGGCGAGGAAAAGTCCGACTCGCCTTTCGTCTCCACACTGAGTCCCCCGTCAAGACACGGCCCAGATATGCAAGTCTTTCAGCAAGCCAGTGGCTCTCCAGATCAGGCATACCCAGACCCCCGTTGCGAGTACGTTGGATACAGACCTGCCTACGGACCATCGGCCTTGCACCTCCCCAGAGCAATCTGGAGAGGGATCGTTGCAGTGCCAACCGATGTGCCTTAGGCAGAGGAAGTACAGCCAATCGGTAAAGGATCAAGGGGAAGACGTACGCGGCGCACGCCTCAGCCCTGCCCTTTAAGGACAACCTCCTTGAAAGCCAGATTCCCACCTGAGCATTCACCTTAGCGTGTACTTCCGACCAATTTCGCTCCAGTTGGAGGTCGGGCCCAAACCACACCCCAAGGATGCGGATGGGTCCGTCACTCCAGCGGAAGGGCCCTGGAAGAGTATTGCTACCCCTCCAAGCACCAAGCCGCAAACCTTCGCTTTTGTCAAAATTGACCTTGGCCCCTGCAATCCGCTCATACTCGACAACCGCCTCTTTCACAGCCTCTATATCCTGGCGGCGGGATACAAAGACTGTGACGTCATCAGCGAACGCGGAAACCCTAGCCGCAAGGCGGCCAACGAATGGGATACCGCGCAGTGCCGGACTTGTCCCCCCATCCCTAAGCCTGCGCAGGAGGGGCTCCAACGCGAGGACATAGAGAAGAGGAGACAGAGGGCAGCCTTGCCGGACCGAACGCTCGATCGCGATCACCCCCGAACGCCTTCCGTTCACCTGCACCACTGCCTGAGGGTTGTGGTACATCATGCTAATCCATCTGCGGAACTCCGGTTTGAATCCGGCAGTCTCCAAAACAGACGCCAAGAACCGATGGTCAACCCTATCGAAGGCCTTGGACTGATCTAAACTGATCAGCGCGGATTCGGTGTCGTCTTTTATCCCCTCTAGGACCTCGCGAATCAAGTGCAGGTTGTCCTGGATCGATCTTCCCTTCACAGCAAAGGTCTGTTCGGGGCCGATCAGATCGCTAATGACAAGCTGTAAACGATTCGCTAAGACCCGGGCCAAAATCTTTAACTCTGTGTTAAGCAGAGTTATGGGCCTGTAATCATCTAAACCCTCCCAACCATGCCTGCCACCTTTCTTCAGCAATGTGATCACGCCTTTGGTAACGCTACCAGGGATGGCTCCCTGGGCGAACCAATGGTTGAACATATCCGTCAGAATAGGCACAAACATGTGCGACATCCTCAAGTACACTTCGTAGGGCAAACCATCTAGTCCCGGCGACTTGTTCAGGCCGACCTGCTTCAACGCGTCACGGACTTCGCATTCAGTAACCACACCCTCGCAGCTAGCCGCTTCAGCCGCCCCAAGGCGGGGGAAGTCGGCGAGATAGCTACGAAACTCCCGGAGCGGGAGATCAGTGCAGCGGGCAAAGCGATCCCGAAAGTGCGCCCGAAAGGCGTCACGTATCTCACGACCCGATCGCAGCAGACACCCGTCCGGGGTCTTGACAGATGCGATGTACCGATCGGGGAACCTTCGCACTTCTTCTTCACGCGCAGTCGCGTTCGATTTCACAGCTTCGTTGAGAACTCTTTTTAGCCTAGATCTAACTACTGATCCCTTGTAGCGCTCGCTACTCTCACGCTCAAGGTCCCTCCTAGCTAGCTCTACACCTAGGGAGTCCCCCCCAGCCACCGCCCGGGAAAGTCTATCATCTATAGATTTCGCCTCCGCGGTCCTATCTAGATTGAGCTGTCGACCGTACTTGGTGGCGAAATCTCTAATCCTATGTTTAAGAGAAACCCACCACCTATTCCCGGTAACCGCCCCCACTAACGCCCGCTGAATTAGGGATTCCAGCCGGTCCCGGAAGTCCCGTATCTCCAATAAGGAGGTATTGAACTTCCAGTAGCCGGCTAGACTAGGTCTATTAACTAACCGCAGACTGACTCTAATGAGTTTATGGTCAGTCCACGCTATCAAGTGGAACGTGGGACAACTAACAAAATCAATGTCAGCTCTTCTCACTAACACTCTGTCCAAGTAGGAGCCTACTTTGGCAGAGGGCGAGCTATCTAGCCACGTCCACATCTCCCGCCCTGGGTGATCAAGACGAAACCTGTCGACGAGACCGTGACGAGTCACGAAGCCGACAAGGCTGCTTTCACACCTTCCCAATCTGCTAGCTCCCCGTCCGACCTTATCTATCTTGGGATCAAGGATCGCATTCCAATCACCCATTAAGACTAGCCGCTTCGTATCGTCCAGGAACGGCGCCAACCGACGAAAAAAGGAAACCCTCTCCGCAGCGATATTGGACGCATAAACCGCAACCAGACGGAACTTGAAACTTTTCACGGCAACATCGACCACAACCAGCCGGCCCCCGTCACCTGCAAAAACAACGTCAACATCAGCATCAAGGCTGCGTCCAACTAGCAAAGAGACCCCAGCGCTGGTGCCGCTGCCGTATGCTGAGAAAACGTTAAAATCGCTTTCCAGCACCCGACAGTCGGCACCGCAAGTGAAGTGAGTCTCCTGCACTGCAGCAACATCTACTCCGAGGTTCCTGAGTTCACCAAGCAAGCGCGCACACTTGCTTGAATCCCTCAATCCCCTCACATTCAAACTGGCAAGGTTTAGAGTCATCAGTCCCACTTACCTTACTCAGTGTCGACTATGGGCCGGAAATCCTTCGGGGTGAGGATGCCGACGGCCTGACGCAGGGAACCGGTGCCGAGCTCAGTGCTAACTCGGTCGTCCCTGGTAATTCCCCCGACATCCATAGGGTACCTCAGCTTTAGGGACCTATAAAATGATGGGTGAACTAAAATCGGGACCCTGCCCGAACAAAAAGGAAGCATTTTTTTTAGCATTGCATTTTTTGTGTTGGCCAACATTACGTCCGCCCGGCTGGCTTCGTCAATAAAGTTCCATAGTTCTTTAGTCCGATTGCCAGCCGTACGGACGAATGTGGTCAACATTGGAGCGTCCTTGAATATGTAGGGGTTAGTGATGTCTTTGTTGTTTATTTTTCTAAATGAGCGCAATGGCTTTAATGAGGTTTTTAAAATGTGGTCATGATTTGGGTTTTCTAAAATGTCTTCGCAGAAGATAAAAGCTGTCATTGCATGGCGGGCTTCTGTTGAAGCCGAGCGTGCTCTTGGTTTTTGACCTGATGATGATGTTGATGCTGTTTGTGGATCAGGTGAGAGTCGTGTCACTGACTGTGATCGTGTGAAAATTTTCGGGGTTGTGATTGGAGAAAGTGAGGGGGGTAGTGGAATTTCAATTGGGTTTATTGGAGTGGTTTTTTGTATTTGTGGGAGGGGAGGAATTATTTGAGCTGGTCGCTCATTTGTGGCTGGTGACTTTGATATTTTCTTTTTCCCCTCCCCCTTAGGTTGAGGTAGGGAGGGTGTTTGTTGTTGTGTTGTTTTTTTGGGATTTCTTTTTTCCCCCTCTTTTGTTGGCGAGTCTTCGCTATTCCTTCTTCTTTTTAAGTTGATGCTCATGTCCATGGGTTCTATTGGTGTTGATGATTGTTCTGTTGTAGTGGTCGATGTTGATGATTGTGTTTTAGTAGTAGTATCAGTAGGAGTAGCAATGATTACAGTTGTTGAGTCTTTTGTGGTAGTTGTTTGGTTAGTTTTGTTTTCTGTAGGTGCTATTGACTTTTTTATGGGAGTTTTTTTCCCCCCTTTTTTTCTTGTCACTTGAGTCCACCCCTCCTCGTCTTTTTTGTTGGGGTTTTCTTGATGATTTTCGATGTTTTTGGTGGGTGTCTTGGTTGTTATGATCTCTGAAGCAGTAGTAGTGGTAGTAGTCGTTGTTGCGGTGGTCGTTGTTTTTTGAGGGCAGTTTTTAGAAAAATGTCCGATTTTGTTACACGCCCAACATAAGGGTTTCCTGCCCTCAACGACCACCGTCATCGTTTGATCTCGGTATTTTATTTTATGAGGTACGTTGTTAAACCCTCCCCTATCGAGGCACATGATGAAGACATAATCACCGTATGCAGTTCCTCGTGTTGATGTTATTTGGGAAACTTGTTCAACGCCGCCATATATGCTTAAGTAGGCGGCGAGAACGTCCCCACTCAATTGCATTGAGACATTACATACGGTGACCTTTATTCTTCGCTTGCCTCGATATTCAGGTTGAAGCCGGAAGAAGCGTGTTGTAATGTTACCACCGGCCAGTTTCTTGGCTACTTCCTCTGAAGGGAGTAAAACATCCCAGGTTGCGAAGCTCCTGCGGCAGAAATACTTCCCTGGGATGTTTGCGCTTTTTAGTAAGTCTTCGAAAGTCTCTTTTTTAAGTCCTGCTAGTCTCTTGGTCTTAAGATCAGTGACTACGAAGGACAGGGTCTTTGGTTCAACTTCTTTCACAAGTTCCGGTATAGGAAGTATTTCGCCTTCCTTAAAATAGTTGGCATATTTTTCTGCCCTGTCTCTTGCGTAGTCACTGGGGGTTTTTTGGTTCACACAGTGTGACGACCAAGAGACTGTTGTTTCTTTTGGTTTCTGGGCCGGTGGAATAGTACTTGCAGATGACGACAAGTCAAAAGGTGCTTCTTCCGGCATTGGGGAGGGTCTCGTTATAAATATGTCCTCGGGTGAGTTAGCCTCCTCCATGGCTGTGAAACACAGCTAGGAGGAGATGAATCCGAATGATGTGGTTGAGATCAAGAACGATGAAAAACAATGAAAAATCCGGTATGAAAAATGGTGGTGGTTTTTTTTAAAAAAGAGTTAAAACAACAATTCGAGTCGAGGTTTGACCCTCCTCCCAAACAAACAACAGTAACAATTGTTTGAGGGGGGTCACAAAGCAATAACAATAATATAAAATTTACAGATAACAAATAACAATTTTCAACAGTAACTTACTTTTCGATAGTAGAGAAAATAAACGTAATCCAAAACTGAATTGTAGGCTTATCCTTTTATTCCTTGTAGTAAATACAAGAAGGCACGAGGCCTTGTGGTTTTGGGGGAGGGGAAGGGAGCGGTCATGCTTTAACTATATTTTCTATGGGGAACCTAGCTAGCCACATTCGCCGACCCATTCAACAATACAATATATAATCACTCGTCCATCTCCATGCACGCAGCAACCACCAAAATACCGCATTTGCTCTATGAAAAAGTCCTACTTAAAACCCGAAAGTGATGCATGATTTTATTTACAATGTATGATTTTTTACAATGGATATGATGGGAATGGGAGAAAAAACCCCGAAAAACATATATACACGAAAACAAGGAAAAAATCCCCCGTTTGGTTTCCCTCCCATCCCCCCGTCTATAAAATTGGAGGCCGACTGTTTTCCGGGTAGAAAATACCGGAAACAAGCCGGACCTACCCTAGGTAGGGCGGGAATCCTACTCTACAGGGATAAAAGAATTAAAAGGGTCGGGCTCGGCATGGGTCGATTTTAGAAGCGGGTAAATGATTTTTTACATATGAATGTTCAAGATCTTCAAAAGGCGGACTGGGATACAGGTTGAGGTACAAAAATAATGGGGGTGGGGAAGATCTTGAGTGCTAACAACTAAGTGACAGGGACAATGACTCACAACGTACTGCTAACTAGGTTGCAGGGGAAAATAACAAAATCCTACTTACCAAGGGTGGGGTCCCTAAGGACCCGTACCATAGACGCCATGGGCCGGCAGAGGAGGGAAGGATGACTCCAACATTGCCCCCTTTCGTACGACCAGGCTCGCTGCAGTCACCCACCTTTTGCTGAATGTTATGCGATCCAAGCGTTTTCTATCGCATCTGATTTTGACCCTCAGCTGATGCCGAAAATACAAAACCAGATCACGATGAGAAAAGTTTGCATCGTCATACAATCCCTTGTTTCGCGTCGTCCAAATCACCATTCGGGCTACAGCTAGGATCGCGAGAAACACCACACGCTTCTCACCGTGAAACGGAGGAAGAACGTTGTCTACGACGTAACCAACGTCGAGCAGCACGAGCTGTTTGGGTTCGATGCGAGCCGTCCACTCCCCGACGTGATCCCAAAACGGACGAACTCGCTCGCAGTAGTAGAAGGCGTGCTCAGCCGTTTCTTCCAAGCCACTGCCGCAGCGAGGGCAATCAGGCATGTCTGCCAGGCCCGCCTTGAAGTTCAAGCCGCGAAGGGATAACGCATTCCGAACAAGTCGCCAGGTGAGCGAGAACTCAGAGTTGTTCAAGAAGCTCGATCCTGGCGCCCAATTCCAGTGAGAGCGGATCTCCTCCGCCGTCCAGCCGTGCCGCTCGCTGAGAGGATCAGAAGCGGAACCCACCACTAATTCCCGATACAGCTCCTTCCGAGGCCATGAAAGGTCACTGGACCCAAGAAGGTTACGAAGGGCCTTTCGGCACTCGCGGACAAACAGTGCTTCGCCCAAAGGCCTACGTCGACCTTCGGCCTTTGGGTCTGAGTTGAGGCGAGGAAAAGTCCGACTCGCCTTTCGTCTCCACACTGAGTCCCCCGTCAAGACACGGCCCAGATATGCAAGTCTTTCAGCAAGCCAGTGGCTCTCCAGATCAGGCATACCCAGACCCCCGTTGCGAGTACGTTGGATACAGACCTGCCTACGGACCATCGGCCTTGCACCTCCCCAGAGCAATCTGGAGAGGGATCGTTGCAGTGCCAACCGATGTGCCTTAGGCAGAGGAAGTACAGCCAATCGGTAAAGGATCAAGGGGAAGACGTACGCGGCGCACGCCTCAGCCCTGCCCTTTAAGGACAACCTCCTTGAAAGCCAGATTCCCACCTGAGCATTCACCTTAGCGTGTACTTCCGACCAATTTCGCTCCAGTTGGAGGTCGGGCCCAAACCACACCCCAAGGATGCGGATGGGTCCGTCACTCCAGCGGAAGGGCCCTGGAAGAGTATTGCTACCCCTCCAAGCACCAAGCCGCAAACCTTCGCTTTTGTCAAAATTGACCTTGGCCCCTGCAATCCGCTCATACTCGACAACCGCCTCTTTCACAGCCTCTATATCCTGGCGGCGGGATACAAAGACTGTGACGTCATCAGCGAACGCGGAAACCCTAGCCGCAAGGCGGCCAACGAATGGGATACCGCGCAGTGCCGGACTTGTCCCCCCATCCCTAAGCCTGCGCAGGAGGGGCTCCAACGCGAGGACATAGAGAAGAGGAGACAGAGGGCAGCCTTGCCGGACCGAACGCTCGATCGCGATCACCCCCGAACGCCTTCCGTTCACCTGCACCACTGCCTGAGGGTTGTGGTACATCATGCTAATCCATCTGCGGAACTCCGGTTTGAATCCGGCAGTCTCCAAAACAGACGCCAAGAACCGATGGTCAACCCTATCGAAGGCCTTGGACTGATCTAAACTGATCAGCGCGGATTCGGTGTCGTCTTTTATCCCCTCTAGGACCTCGCGAATCAAGTGCAGGTTGTCCTGGATCGATCTTCCCTTCACAGCAAAGGTCTGTTCGGGGCCGATCAGATCGCTAATGACAAGCTGTAAACGATTCGCTAAGACCCGGGCCAAAATCTTTAACTCTGTGTTAAGCAGAGTTATGGGCCTGTAATCATCTAAACCCTCCCAAACATGCCTGCCACCTTTCTTCAGCAATGTGATCACGCCTTTGGTAACGCTACCAGGGATGGCTCCCTGGGCGAACCAATGGTTGAACATATCCGTCAGAATAGGCACAAACATGTGCGACATCCTCAAGTACACTTCGTAGGGCAAACCATCTAGTCCCGGCGACTTGTTCAGGCCGACCTGCTTCAACGCGTCACGGACTTCGCATTCAGTAACCACACCCTCGCAGCTAGCCGCTTCAGCCGCCCCAAGGCGGGGGAAGTCGGCGAGATAGCTACGAAACTCCCGGAGCGGGAGATCAGTGCAGCGGGCAAAGCGATCCCGAAAGTGCGCCCGAAAGGCGTCACGTATCTCACGACCCGATCGCAGCAGACACCCGTCCGGGGTCTTGACAGATGCGATGTACCGATCGGGGAACCTTCGCACTTCTTCTTCACGCGCAGTCGCGTTCGATTTCACAGCTTCGTTGAGAACTCTTTTTAGCCTAGATCTAACTACTGATCCCTTGTAGCGCTCGCTACTCTCACGCTCAAGGTCCCTCCTAGCTAGCTCTACACCTAGGGAGTCCCCCCCAGCCACCGCCCGGGAAAGTCTATCATCTATAGATTTCGCCTCCGCGGTCCTATCTAGATTGAGCTGTCGACCGTACTTGGTGGCGAAATCTCTAATCCTATGTTTAAGAGAAACCCACCACCTATTCCCGGTAACCGCCCCCACTAACGCCCGCTGAATTAGGGATTCCAGCCGGTCCCGGAAGTCCCGTATCTCCAATAAGGAGGTATTGAACTTCCAGTAGCCGGCTAGACTAGGTCTATTAACTAACCGCAGACTGACTCTAATGAGTTTATGGTCAGTCCACGCTATCAAGTGGAACGTGGGACAACTAACAAAATCAATGTCAGCTCTTCTCACTAACACTCTGTCCAAGTAGGAGCCTACTTTGGCAGAGGGCGAGCTATCTAGCCACGTCCACATCTCCCGCCCTGGGTGATCAAGACGAAACCTGTCGACGAGACCGTGACGAGTCACGAAGCCGACAAGGCTGCTTTCACACCTTCCCAATCTGCTAGCTCCCCGTCCGACCTTATCTATCTTGGGATCAAGGATCGCATTCCAATCACCCATTAAGACTAGCCGCTTCGTATCGTCCAGGAACGGCGCCAACCGACGAAAAAAGGAAACCCTCTCCGCAGCGATATTGGACGCATAAACCGCAACCAGACGGAACTTGAAACTTTTCACGGCAACATCGACCACAACCAGCCGGCCCCCGTCACCTGCAAAAACAACGTCAACATCAGCATCAAGGCTGCGTCCAACTAGCAAAGAGACCCCAGCGCTGGTGCCGCTGCCGTATGCTGAGAAAACGTTAAAATCGCTTTCCAGCACCCGACAGTCGGCACCGCAAGTGAAGTGAGTCTCCTGCACTGCAGCAACATCTACTCCGAGGTTCCTGAGTTCACCAAGCAAGCGCGCACACTTGCTTGAATCCCTCAATCCCCTCACATTCAAACTGGCAAGGTTTAGAGTCATCAGTCCCACTTACCTTACTCAGTGTCGACTATGGGCCGGAAATCCTTCGGGGTGAGGATGCCGACGGCCTGACGCAGGGAACCGGTGCCGAGCTCAGTGCTAACTCGGTCGTCCCTGGTAATTCCCCCGACATCCATAGGGTACCTCAGCTTTAGGGACCTATAAAATGATGGGTGAACTAAAATCGGGACCCTGCCCGAACAAAAAGGAAGCATTTTTTTTAGCATTGCATTTTTTGTGTTGGCCAACATTACGTCCGCCCGGCTGGCTTCGTCAATAAAGTTCCATAGTTCTTTAGTCCGATTGCCAGCCGTACGGACGAATGTGGTCAACATTGGAGCGTCCTTGAATATGTAGGGGTTAGTGATGTCTTTGTTGTTTATTTTTCTAAATGAGCGCAATGGCTTTAATGAGGTTTTTAAAATGTGGTCATGATTTGGGTTTTCTAAAATGTCTTCGCAGAAGATAAAAGCTGTCATTGCATGGCGGGCTTCTGTTGAAGCCGAGCGTGCTCTTGGTTTTTGACCTGATGATGATGTTGATGCTGTTTGTGGATCAGGTGAGAGTCGTGTCACTGACTGTGATCGTGTGAAAATTTTCGGGGTTGTGATTGGAGAAAGTGAGGGGGGTAGTGGAATTTCAATTGGGTTTATTGGAGTGGTTTTTTGTATTTGTGGGAGGGGAGGAATTATTTGAGCTGGTCGCTCATTTGTGGCTGGTGACTTTGATATTTTCTTTTTCCCCTCCCCCTTAGGTTGAGGTAGGGAGGGTGTTTGTTGTTGTGTTGTTTTTTTGGGATTTCTTTTTTCCCCCTCTTTTGTTGGCGAGTCTTCGCTATTCCTTCTTCTTTTTAAGTTGATGCTCATGTCCATGGGTTCTATTGGTGTTGATGATTGTTCTGTTGTAGTGGTCGATGTTGATGATTGTGTTTTAGTAGTAGTATCAGTAGGAGTAGCAATGATTACAGTTGTTGAGTCTTTTGTGGTAGTTGTTTGGTTAGTTTTGTTTTCTGTAGGTGCTATTGACTTTTTTATGGGAGTTTTTTTCCCCCCTTTTTTTCTTGTCACTTGAGTCCACCCCTCCTCGTCTTTTTTGTTGGGGTTTTCTTGATGATTTTCGATGTTTTTGGTGGGTGTCTTGGTTGTTATGATCTCTGAAGCAGTAGTAGTGGTAGTAGTCGTTGTTGCGGTGGTCGTTGTTTTTTGAGGGCAGTTTTTAGAAAAATGTCCGATTTTGTTACACGCCCAACATAAGGGTTTCCTGCCCTCAACGACCACCGTCATCGTTTGATCTCGGTATTTTATTTTATGAGGTACGTTGTTAAACCCTCCCCTATCGAGGCACATGATGAAGACATAATCACCGTATGCAGTTCCTCGTGTTGATGTTATTTGGGAAACTTGTTCAACGCCGCCATATATGCTTAAGTAGGCGGCGAGAACGTCCCCACTCAATTGCATTGAGACATTACATACGGTGACCTTTATTCTTCGCTTGCCTCGATATTCAGGTTGAAGCCGGAAGAAGCGTGTTGTAATGTTACCACCGGCCAGTTTCTTGGCTACTTCCTCTGAAGGGAGTAAAACATCCCAGGTTGCGAAGCTCCTGCGGCAGAAATACTTCCCTGGGATGTTTGCGCTTTTTAGTAAGTCTTCGAAAGTCTCTTTTTTAAGTCCTGCTAGTCTCTTGGTCTTAAGATCAGTGACTACGAAGGACAGGGTCTTTGGTTCAACTTCTTTCACAAGTTCCGGTATAGGAAGTATTTCGCCTTCCTTAAAATAGTTGGCATATTTTTCTGCCCTGTCTCTTGCGTAGTCACTGGGGGTTTTTTGGTTCACACAGTGTGACGACCAAGAGACTGTTGTTTCTTTTGGTTTCTGGGCCGGTGGAATAGTACTTGCAGATGACGACAAGTCAAAAGGTGCTTCTTCCGGCATTGGGGAGGGTCTCGTTATAAATATGTCCTCGGGTGAGTTAGCCTCCTCCATGGCTGTGAAACACAGCTAGGAGGAGATGAATCCGAATGATGTGGTTGAGATCAAGAACGATGAAAAACAATGAAAAATCCGGTATGAAAAATGGTGGTGGTTTTTTTTAAAAAAGAGTTAAAACAACAATTCGAGTCGAGGTTTGACCCTCCTCCCAAACAAACAACAGTAACAATTGTTTGAGGGGGGTCACAAAGCAATAACAATAATATAAAATTTACAGATAACAAATAACAATTTTCAACAGTAACTTACTTTTCGATAGTAGAGAAAATAAACGTAATCCAAAACTGAATTGTAGGCTTATCCTTTTATTCCTTGTAGTAAATACAAGAAGGCACGAGGCCTTGTGGTTTTGGGGGAGGGGAAGGGAGCGGTCATGCTTTAACTATATTTTCTATGGGGAACCTAGCTAGCCACATTCGCCGACCCATTCAACAATACAATATATAATCACTCGTCCATCTCCATGCACGCAGCAACCACCAAAATACCGCATTTGCTCTATGAAAAAGTCCTACTTAAAACCCGAAAGTGATGCATGATTTTATTTACAATGTATGATTTTTTACAATGGATATGATGGGAATGGGAGAAAAAACCCCGAAAAACATATATACACGAAAACAAGGAAAAAATCCCCCGTTTGGTTTCCCTCCCATCCCCCCGTCTATAAAATTGGAGGCCGACTGTTTTCCGGGTAGAAAATACCGGAAACAAGCCGGACCTACCCTAGGTAGGGCGGGAATCCTACTCTACAGGGATAAAAGAATTAAAAGGGTCGGGCTCGGCATGGGTCGATTTTAGAAGCGGGTAAATGATTTTTTACATATGAATGTTCAAGATCTTCAAAAGGCGGACTGGGATACAGGTTGAGGTACAAAAATAATGGGGGTGGGGAAGATCTTGAGTGCTAACAACTAAGTGACAGGGACAATGACTCACAACGTACTGCTAACTAGGTTGCAGGGGAAAATAACAAAATCCTACTTACCAAGGGTGGGGTCCCTAAGGACCCGTACCATAGACGCCATGGGCCGGCAGAGGAGGGAAGGATGACTCCAACATTGCCCCCTTTCGTACGACCAGGCTCGCTGCAGTCACCCACCTTTTGCTGAATGTTATGCGATCCAAGCGTTTTCTATCGCATCTGATTTTGACCCTCAGCTGATGCCGAAAATACAAAACCAGATCACGATGAGAAAAGTTTGCATCGTCATACAATCCCTTGTTTCGCGTCGTCCAAATCACCATTCGGGCTACAGCTAGGATCGCGAGAAACACCACACGCTTCTCACCGTGAAACGGAGGAAGAACGTTGTCTACGACGTAACCAACGTCGAGCAGCACGAGCTGTTTGGGTTCGATGCGAGCCGTCCACTCCCCGACGTGATCCCAAAACGGACGAACTCGCTCGCAGTAGTAGAAGGCGTGCTCAGCCGTTTCTTCCAAGCCACTGCCGCAGCGAGGGCAATCAGGCATGTCTGCCAGGCCCGCCTTGAAGTTCAAGCCGCGAAGGGATAACGCATTCCGAACAAGTCGCCAGGTGAGCGAGAACTCAGAGTTGTTCAAGAAGCTCGATCCTGGCGCCCAATTCCAGTGAGAGCGGATCTCCTCCGCCGTCCAGCCGTGCCGCTCGCTGAGAGGATCAGAAGCGGAACCCACCACTAATTCCCGATACAGCTCCTTCCGAGGCCATGAAAGGTCACTGGACCCAAGAAGGTTACGAAGGGCCTTTCGGCACTCGCGGACAAACAGTGCTTCGCCCAAAGGCCTACGTCGACCTTCGGCCTTTGGGTCTGAGTTGAGGCGAGGAAAAGTCCGACTCGCCTTTCGTCTCCACACTGAGTCCCCCGTCAAGACACGGCCCAGATATGCAAGTCTTTCAGCAAGCCAGTGGCTCTCCAGATCAGGCATACCCAGACCCCCGTTGCGAGTACGTTGGATACAGACCTGCCTACGGACCATCGGCCTTGCACCTCCCCAGAGCAATCTGGAGAGGGATCGTTGCAGTGCCAACCGATGTGCCTTAGGCAGAGGAAGTACAGCCAATCGGTAAAGGATCAAGGGGAAGACGTACGCGGCGCACGCCTCAGCCCTGCCCTTTAAGGACAACCTCCTTGAAAGCCAGATTCCCACCTGAGCATTCACCTTAGCGTGTACTTCCGACCAATTTCGCTCCAGTTGGAGGTCGGGCCCAAACCACACCCCAAGGATGCGGATGGGTCCGTCACTCCAGCGGAAGGGCCCTGGAAGAGTATTGCTACCCCTCCAAGCACCAAGCCGCAAACCTTCGCTTTTGTCAAAATTGACCTTGGCCCCTGCAATCCGCTCATACTCGACAACCGCCTCTTTCACAGCCTCTATATCCTGGCGGCGGGATACAAAGACTGTGACGTCATCAGCGAACGCGGAAACCCTAGCCGCAAGGCGGCCAACGAATGGGATACCGCGCAGTGCCGGACTTGTCCCCCCATCCCTAAGCCTGCGCAGGAGGGGCTCCAACGCGAGGACATAGAGAAGAGGAGACAGAGGGCAGCCTTGCCGGACCGAACGCTCGATCGCGATCACCCCCGAACGCCTTCCGTTCACCTGCACCACTGCCTGAGGGTTGTGGTACATCATGCTAATCCATCTGCGGAACTCCGGTTTGAATCCGGCAGTCTCCAAAACAGACGCCAAGAACCGATGGTCAACCCTATCGAAGGCCTTGGACTGATCTAAACTGATCAGCGCGGATTCGGTGTCGTCTTTTATCCCCTCTAGGACCTCGCGAATCAAGTGCAGGTTGTCCTGGATCGATCTTCCCTTCACAGCAAAGGTCTGTTCGGGGCCGATCAGATCGCTAATGACAAGCTGTAAACGATTCGCTAAGACCCGGGCCAAAATCTTTAACTCTGTGTTAAGCAGAGTTATGGGCCTGTAATCATCTAAACCCTCCCAAACATGCCTGCCACCTTTCTTCAGCAATGTGATCACGCCTTTGGTAACGCTACCAGGGATGGCTCCCTGGGCGAACCAATGGTTGAACATATCCGTCAGAATAGGCACAAACATGTGCGACATCCTCAAGTACACTTCGTAGGGCAAACCATCTAGTCCCGGCGACTTGTTCAGGCCGACCTGCTTCAACGCGTCACGGACTTCGCATTCAGTAACCACACCCTCGCAGCTAGCCGCTTCAGCCGCCCCAAGGCGGGGGAAGTCGGCGAGATAGCTACGAAACTCCCGGAGCGGGAGATCAGTGCAGCGGGCAAAGCGATCCCGAAAGTGCGCCCGAAAGGCGTCACGTATCTCACGACCCGATCGCAGCAGACACCCGTCCGGGGTCTTGACAGATGCGATGTACCGATCGGGGAACCTTCGCACTTCTTCTTCACGCGCAGTCGCGTTCGATTTCACAGCTTCGTTGAGAACTCTTTTTAGCCTAGATCTAACTACTGATCCCTTGTAGCGCTCGCTACTCTCACGCTCAAGGTCCCTCCTAGCTAGCTCTACACCTAGGGAGTCCCCCCCAGCCACCGCCCGGGAAAGTCTATCATCTATAGATTTCGCCTCCGCGGTCCTATCTAGATTGAGCTGTCGACCGTACTTGGTGGCGAAATCTCTAATCCTATGTTTAAGAGAAACCCACCACCTATTCCCGGTAACCGCCCCCACTAACGCCCGCTGAATTAGGGATTCCAGCCGGTCCCGGAAGTCCCGTATCTCCAATAAGGAGGTATTGAACTTCCAGTAGCCGGCTAGACTAGGTCTATTAACTAACCGCAGACTGACTCTAATGAGTTTATGGTCAGTCCACGCTATCAAGTGGAACGTGGGACAACTAACAAAATCAATGTCAGCTCTTCTCACTAACACTCTGTCCAAGTAGGAGCCTACTTTGGCAGAGGGCGAGCTATCTAGCCACGTCCACATCTCCCGCCCTGGGTGATCAAGACGAAACCTGTCGACGAGACCGTGACGAGTCACGAAGCCGACAAGGCTGCTTTCACACCTTCCCAATCTGCTAGCTCCCCGTCCGACCTTATCTATCTTGGGATCAAGGATCGCATTCCAATCACCCATTAAGACTAGCCGCTTCGTATCGTCCAGGAACGGCGCCAACCGACGAAAAAAGGAAACCCTCTCCGCAGCGATATTGGACGCATAAACCGCAACCAGACGGAACTTGAAACTTTTCACGGCAACATCGACCACAACCAGCCGGCCCCCGTCACCTGCAAAAACAACGTCAACATCAGCATCAAGGCTGCGTCCAACTAGCAAAGAGACCCCAGCGCTGGTGCCGCTGCCGTATGCTGAGAAAACGTTAAAATCGCTTTCCAGCACCCGACAGTCGGCACCGCAAGTGAAGTGAGTCTCCTGCACTGCAGCAACATCTACTCCGAGGTTCCTGAGTTCACCAAGCAAGCGCGCACACTTGCTTGAATCCCTCAATCCCCTCACATTCAAACTGGCAAGGTTTAGAGTCATCAGTCCCACTTACCTTACTCAGTGTCGACTATGGGCCGGAAATCCTTCGGGGTGAGGATGCCGACGGCCTGACGCAGGGAACCGGTGCCGAGCTCAGTGCTAACTCGGTCGTCCCTGGTAATTCCCCCGACATCCATAGGGTACCTCAGCTTTAGGGACCTATAAAATGATGGGTGAACTAAAATCGGGACCCTGCCCGAACAAAAAGGAAGCATTTTTTTTAGCATTGCATTTTTTGTGTTGGCCAACATTACGTCCGCCCGGCTGGCTTCGTCAATAAAGTTCCATAGTTCTTTAGTCCGATTGCCAGCCGTACGGACGAATGTGGTCAACATTGGAGCGTCCTTGAATATGTAGGGGTTAGTGATGTCTTTGTTGTTTATTTTTCTAAATGAGCGCAATGGCTTTAATGAGGTTTTTAAAATGTGGTCATGATTTGGGTTTTCTAAAATGTCTTCGCAGAAGATAAAAGCTGTCATTGCATGGCGGGCTTCTGTTGAAGCCGAGCGTGCTCTTGGTTTTTGACCTGATGATGATGTTGATGCTGTTTGTGGATCAGGTGAGAGTCGTGTCACTGACTGTGATCGTGTGAAAATTTTCGGGGTTGTGATTGGAGAAAGTGAGGGGGGTAGTGGAATTTCAATTGGGTTTATTGGAGTGGTTTTTTGTATTTGTGGGAGGGGAGGAATTATTTGAGCTGGTCGCTCATTTGTGGCTGGTGACTTTGATATTTTCTTTTTCCCCTCCCCCTTAGGTTGAGGTAGGGAGGGTGTTTGTTGTTGTGTTGTTTTTTTGGGATTTCTTTTTTCCCCCTCTTTTGTTGGCGAGTCTTCGCTATTCCTTCTTCTTTTTAAGTTGATGCTCATGTCCATGGGTTCTATTGGTGTTGATGATTGTTCTGTTGTAGTGGTCGATGTTGATGATTGTGTTTTAGTAGTAGTATCAGTAGGAGTAGCAATGATTACAGTTGTTGAGTCTTTTGTGGTAGTTGTTTGGTTAGTTTTGTTTTCTGTAGGTGCTA
Organism: Sepioteuthis lessoniana; assembly: GCA_963585895.1. Lineage (NCBI taxonomy): Eukaryota > Metazoa > Mollusca > Cephalopoda > Myopsida > Loliginidae > Sepioteuthis > Sepioteuthis lessoniana. The sequence continues at coordinate 89,285,737 of OY757912.1, forward strand.
TTGACTTTTTTATGGGAGTTTTTTTCCCCCCTTTTTTTCTTGTCACTTGAGTCCACCCCTCCTCGTCTTTTTTGTTGGGGTTTTCTTGATGATTTTCGATGTTTTTGGTGGGTGTCTTGGTTGTTATGATCTCTGAAGCAGTAGTAGTGGTAGTAGTCGTTGTTGCGGTGGTCGTTGTTTTTTGAGGGCAGTTTTTAGAAAAATGTCCGATTTTGTTACACGCCCAACATAAGGGTTTCCTGCCCTCAACGACCACCGTCATCGTTTGATCTCGGTATTTTATTTTATGAGGTACGTTGTTAAACCCTCCCCTATCGAGGCACATGATGAAGACATAATCACCGTATGCAGTTCCTCGTGTTGATGTTATTTGGGAAACTTGTTCAACGCCGCCATATATGCTTAAGTAGGCGGCGAGAACGTCCCCACTCAATTGCATTGAGACATTACATACGGTGACCTTTATTCTTCGCTTGCCTCGATATTCAGGTTGAAGCCGGAAGAAGCGTGTTGTAATGTTACCACCGGCCAGTTTCTTGGCTACTTCCTCTGAAGGGAGTAAAACATCCCAGGTTGCGAAGCTCCTGCGGCAGAAATACTTCCCTGGGATGTTTGCGCTTTTTAGTAAGTCTTCGAAAGTCTCTTTTTTAAGTCCTGCTAGTCTCTTGGTCTTAAGATCAGTGACTACGAAGGACAGGGTCTTTGGTTCAACTTCTTTCACAAGTTCCGGTATAGGAAGTATTTCGCCTTCCTTAAAATAGTTGGCATATTTTTCTGCCCTGTCTCTTGCGTAGTCACTGGGGGTTTTTTGGTTCACACAGTGTGACGACCAAGAGACTGTTGTTTCTTTTGGTTTCTGGGCCGGTGGAATAGTACTTGCAGATGACGACAAGTCAAAAGGTGCTTCTTCCGGCATTGGGGAGGGTCTCGTTATAAATATGTCCTCGGGTGAGTTAGCCTCCTCCATGGCTGTGAAACACAGCTAGGAGGAGATGAATCCGAATGATGTGGTTGAGATCAAGAACGATGAAAAACAATGAAAAATCCGGTATGAAAAATGGTGGTGGTTTTTTTTAAAAAAGAGTTAAAACAACAATTCGAGTCGAGGTTTGACCCTCCTCCCAAACAAACAACAGTAACAATTGTTTGAGGGGGGTCACAAAGCAATAACAATAATATAAAATTTACAGATAACAAATAACAATTTTCAACAGTAACTTACTTTTCGATAGTAGAGAAAATAAACGTAATCCAAAACTGAATTGTAGGCTTATCCTTTTATTCCTTGTAGTAAATACAAGAAGGCACGAGGCCTTGTGGTTTTGGGGGAGGGGAAGGGAGCGGTCATGCTTTAACTATATTTTCTATGGGGAACCTAGCTAGCCACATTCGCCGACCCATTCAACAATACAATATATAATCACTCGTCCATCTCCATGCACGCAGCAACCACCAAAATACCGCATTTGCTCTATGAAAAAGTCCTACTTAAAACCCGAAAGTGATGCATGATTTTATTTACAATGTATGATTTTTTACAATGGATATGATGGGAATGGGAGAAAAAACCCCGAAAAACATATATACACGAAAACAAGGAAAAAATCCCCCGTTTGGTTTCCCTCCCATCCCCCCGTCTATAAAATTGGAGGCCGACTGTTTTCCGGGTAGAAAATACCGGAAACAAGCCGGACCTACCCTAGGTAGGGCGGGAATCCTACTCTACAGGGATAAAAGAATTAAAAGGGTCGGGCTCGGCATGGGTCGATTTTAGAAGCGGGTAAATGATTTTTTACATATGAATGTTCAAGATCTTCAAAAGGCGGACTGGGATACAGGTTGAGGTACAAAAATAATGGGGGTGGGGAAGATCTTGAGTGCTAACAACTAAGTGACAGGGACAATGACTCACAACGTACTGCTAACTAGGTTGCAGGGGAAAATAACAAAATCCTACTTACCAAGGGTGGGGTCCCTAAGGACCCGTACCATAGACGCCATGGGCCGGCAGAGGAGGGAAGGATGACTCCAACATTGCCCCCTTTCGTACGACCAGGCTCACTGCAGTCACCCACCTTTTGCTGAATGTTATGCGATCCAAGCGTTTTCCATCGCATCTGATTTTGACCCTCAGCTGATGCCGAAAATACAAAACCAGATCACGATGAAAAAAGTTTGCATCTTCATACAATCCCTTGTTTCGCGTCGTCCAAATCACCATTCGGGCTACAGCTAGGATCGCGAGAAACACCACACGCTTCTCACCGTGAAACGGAGGAAGAACGTTGTCTACGACGTAACCAACGTCGAGCAGCACGAGCTGTTTGGGTTCGATGCGAGCCGTCCACTCCCCGACGTGATCCCAAAACGGACGAACTCGCTCGCAGTAGTAGAAGGCGTGCTCAGCCGTTTCTTCCAAGCCACTGCCGCAGCGAGGGCAATCAGGCATGTCTGCCAGGCCCGCCTTGAAGTTCAAGCCGCGAAGGGATAACGCATTCCGAACAAGTCGCCAGGTGAGCGAGAACTCAGAGTTGTTCAAGAAGCTCGATCCTGGCGCCCAATTCCAGTGAGAGCGGATCTCCTCCGCCGTCCAGCCGTGCCGCTCGCTGAGAGGATCAGAAGCGGAACCCACCACTAATTCCCGATACAGCTCCTTCCGAGGCCATGAAAGGTCACTGGACCCAAGAAGGTTACGAAGGGCCTTTCGGCACTCGCGGACAAACAGTGCTTCGCCCAAAGGCCTACGTCGACCTTCGGCCTTTGGGTCTGAGTTGAGGCGAGGAAAAGTCCGACTCGCCTTTCGTCTCCACACTGAGTCCCCCGTCAAGACACGGCCCAGATATGCAAGTCTTTCAGCAAGCCAGTGGCTCTCCAGATCAGGCATACCCAGACCCCCGTTGCGAGTACGTTGGATACAGACCTGCCTACGGACCATCGGCCTTGCACCTCCCCAGAGCAATCTGGAGAGGGATCGTTGCAGTGCCAACCGATGTGCCTTAGGCAGAGGAAGTACAGCCAATCGGTAAAGGATCAAGGGGAAGACGTACGCGGCGCACGCCTCAGCCCTGCCCTTTAAGGACAACCTCCTTGAAAGCCAGATTCCCACCTGAGCATTCACCTTAGCGTGTACTTCCGACCAATTTCGCTCCAGTTGGAGGTCGGGCCCAAACCACACCCCAAGGATGCGGATGGGTCCGTCACTCCAGCGGAAGGGCCCTGGAAGAGTATTGCTACCCCTCCAAGCACCAAGCCGCAAACCTTCGCTTTTGTCAAAATTGACCTTGGCCCCTGCAATCCGCTCATACTCGACAACCGCCTCTTTCACAGCCTCTATATCCTGGCGGCGGGATACAAAGACTGTGACGTCATCAGCGAACGCGGAAACCCTAGCCGCAAGGCGGCCAACGAATGGGATACCGCGCAGTGCCGGACTTGTCCCCCCATCCCTAAGCCTGCGCAGGAGGGGCTCCAACGCGAGGACATAGAGAAGAGGAGACAGAGGGCAGCCTTGCCGGACCGAACGCTCGATCGCGATCACCCCCGAACGCCTTCCGTTCACCTGCACCACTGCCTGAGGGTTGTGGTACATCATGCTAATCCATCTGCGGAACTCCGGTTTGAATCCGGCAGTCTCCAAAACAGACGCCAAGAACCGATGGTCAACCCTATCGAAGGCCTTGGACTGATCTAAACTGATCAGCGCGGATTCGGTGTCGTCTTTTATCCCCTCTAGGACCTCGCGAATCAAGTGCAGGTTGTCCTGGATCGATCTTCCCTTCACAGCAAAGGTCTGTTCGGGGCCGATCAGATCGCTAATGACAAGCTGTAAACGATTCGCTAAGACCCGGGCCAAAATCTTTAACTCTGTGTTAAGCAGAGTTATGGGCCTGTAATCATCTAAACCCTCCCAAACATGCCTGCCACCTTTCTTCAGCAATGTGATCACGCCTTTGATAACGCTACCAGGGATGGCTCCCTGGGCGAACCAATGGTTGAACATATCCGTCAGAATAGGCACAAACATGTGCGACATCCTCAAGTACACTTCGTAGGGCAAACCATCTAGTCCCGGCGACTTGTTCAGGCCGACCTGCTTCAACGCGTCACGGACTTCGCATTCAGTAACCACACCCTCGCAGCTAGCCGCTTCAGCCGCCCCAAGGCGGGGGAAGTCGGCGAGATAGCTACGAAACTCCCGGAGCGGGAGATCAGTGCAGCGGGCAAAGCGATCCCGAAAGTGCGCCCGAAAGGCGCCACGTATCTCACGACCCGATCGCAGCAGACACCCGTCCGGGGTCTTGACAGATGCGATGTACCGATCGGGGAACCTTCGCACTTCTTCTTCACGCGCAGTCGCGTTCGATTTCACAGCTTCGTTGAGAACTCTTTTTAGCCTAGATCTAACTACTGATCCCTTGTAGCGCTCGCTACTCTCACGCTCAAGGTCCCTCCTAGCTAGCTCTACACCTAGGGAGTCCCCCCCAGCCACCGCCCGGGAAAGTCTATCATCTATAGATTTCGCCTCCGCGGTCCTATCTAGATTGAGCTGTCGACCGTACTTGGTGGCGAAATCTCTAATCCTATGTTTAAGAGAAACCCACCACCTATTCCCGGTAACCGCCCCCACTAACGCCCGCTGAATTAGGGATTCCAGCCGGTCCCGGAAGTCCCGTATCTCCAATAAGGAGGTATTGAACTTCCAGTAGCCGGCTAGACTAGGTCTATTAACTAACCGCAGACTGACTCTAATGAGTTTATGGTCAGTCCACGCTATCAAGTGGAACGTGGGACAACTAACAAAATCAATGTCAGCTCTTCTCACTAACACTCTGTCCAAGTAGGAGCCTACTTTGGCAGAGGGCGAGCTATCTAGCCACGTCCACATCTCCCGCCCTGGGTGATCAAGACGAAACCTGTCGACGAGGCCGTGACGAGTCACGAAGCCGACAAGGCTGCTTTCACACCTTCCCAATCTGCTAGCTCCCCGTCCGACCTTATCTATCTTGGGATCAAGGATCGCATTCCAATCACCCATTAAGACTAGCCGCTTCGTATCGTCCAGGAACGGCGCCAACCGACGAAAAAAGGAAACCCTCTCCGCAGCGATATTGGACGCATAAACCGCAACCAGACGGAACTTGAAACTTTTCACGGCAACATCGACCACAACCAGCCGGCCCCCGTCACCTGCAAAAACAACGTCAACATCAGCATCAAGGCTGCGTCCAACTAGCAAAGAGACCCCAGCGCTGGTGCCGCTGCCGTATGCTGAGAAAACGTTAAAATCGCTTTCCAGCACCCGACAGTCGGCACCGCAAGTGAAGTGAGTCTCCTGCACTGCAGCAACATCTACTCCGAGGTTCCTGAGTTCACCAAGCAAGCGCGCACACTTGCTTGAATCCCTCAATCCCCTCACATTCAAACTGGCAAGGTTTAGAGTCATCAGTCCCACTTACCTTACTCAGTGTCGACTATGGGCCGGAAATCCTTCGGGGTGAGGATGCCGACGGCCTGACGCAGGGAACCGGTACAAAGTTCAGGAGTAACTCGGCCGCTCCTGGAAATTCCACCGACATCATAAGGAAACCGCAACTTTAGGGACCTATAGAATGTGGGATGAACATAAATCGGGACCCTGCCCGTACATTTTGCAGATATTTCATTCAATGAGTCGTGCCCCATTTCCGCCAGCCTCATGTCCGCTCGACTGGCTTCCTCAATAAATTGCCAGAGCTCCTTAGTTCGGCCGCCAGCCGAACGGACAAAGGTGGTCACCATGGCTGCACCCTCAAAAAGATATGGATTTGTTATTTCTTTTTGATCAATTTTTTTAAAGTCTCTAAGTGGTTTCAGAAGAGATTTGATCTGGCGATCTAGTGATGGCGACTCCAGAATGTCCTGACAAAAATAAAATGAATTTAAAGCTTGTTGGACCTCTCTGGAGGCCGACTTGGAGCGTCGCCCAGTGCCAGATGTTGATGGTGATGGTGATGGTGTCGGGTTTCTTGTTGCTGAATGGGACCGGGAGAGTATTTTGGGTGTTGAAACAGGTGATAATGTAGGTGGTGTTGGGGATAGCGGGAGTTTAGTTGAGTCTACAGGGGTATTTTTGGCTTGTTGTGGGGGAGGAATAATTTGGGCTGGTCGCTGTTGTTGTTTTTTCGGTGTCGTCTTTTTCAATTGTTTTTTCTCCCCCTCTCCCTCTGTGGTAGAATCTCCGCTATCCCTTCTTCTCTTCAAGTTTATTGAGGTATCCATTTCCTCCTGTTGTTGTTGTTGTTGTTGTTCATTGTTATTTACCTTTTCTTTCTTTCTTTTCTCTGTTTTTGTGTCGGTTTCTTTTTTCTTTTCCTCTGGTTTTTGATTTTCCAGAGGTTTTCTTTTTTCGCCCTTTTTGTCAGTGGTTTTGGCAGGGGGTGATTTCGGGGCTTTAGGTGGGGACTTTTTGCCCCGCGTTACCTGGGTCCACCCCTCCTCATCTCTGCTATTGGGGTCGTTCCCAGCTTCTGCTGGAGTATTTATTTTACTTTCCAGCTTGTTTGCTGTTGCTGATGTTGATGGCGCTGGTGTGCTGTTTGTTGATACTGATATTAATGAGGTTTTAGATGCTATTGTAGCCTTTACTGTTGTTGGTGCTGTTGACGTCGTTGTTGTTGCTGTTGTTGTTACTGCTGCGCCGGTGGCCTTTTGTGGGCATGACCTCGCAAAGTGGCCTATTTGTTTACAGTGCCAGCATTGCGGTTTTCGGCCTTCCACAACCACCAGCATGGCTTGCTCCTCATACTCAACTGTGTGGGGGATTGCCTGGAAGCCTCCCCTGTTAAGGCACATGGTAAATGAGTAGTCACCGTGTGCCGTGCCGCTAGGTGACTTCATGGTCGTAAATTCCTCGACGTCCCCATAGTCGCTGAGGAACGCCGCCAGGACGTCACCACTTAGTTGTATTGGCACGTTGCACACGGTGACCTTGATCCGCCTTCTGCCCATGTATTCGGGCTGCAATCTGTACTGCTTCGTATTAATGCAATTATTGCTGGCCAACTTGGTGGCCAGTTCTTGTGAGGGTAACAGAATATCCCAGGTCGCGAAACTTCTCCTGCAGAAATACCTAGCTGGGATTCCTGCTGCTTTTAAAACTTCCTCGAACTTGTCTTTTTTCAGTCCAGCCAGTCTCCTGGTCTTTATGTCTGAGACAATTAAGGACAGGGTTTTTGGCTGGACTGCTTCTACCAGTTCAGGTATTGGTAGAATTCTGTTCCCTTTAAAATATTGGGCATACTTTTCAACCCTGTCCTTTTTATAATCTTGTGGCAATTTTTTGTTTTTCTGCGTCGACCAGGAGACTGGTATTGACGGCACTTTTTGTGCCGGCGGAATTGTACTCGCCGGCGTTGGATTTTCTGCGGAGGTACTAGGCAATGACGGCCATTCCCGTTTTTCTTGGGATATAAATATATCCTCCTGGGTAGTAGGTATTGGTTCTCCCATAGTTGCTTTAGGCAACTAGGGAGATATAAAATCGTATGGTTTAAAAGGATGTGGATATGGTGACGGATGAAAAAACAGTAAATGCAGTATAAAAAAGTCTTTCAAGTTGACCCCCCTCAAAAACAATACAAAATAACGATTGTTTTGGGGAGGGGCACAAACGCAATAACAAGTCGTTCCAAAAAATCCAACAAGTGTAACAAGTTTAACAAAGTCAACAATAATTTTTTAACAATAAATTTAAACAAGGCACTTACTTTTCGTCACTTAACAATCCAAAAAACAGAATAGCACAACAATGAATTGTAGGCTTATCCTTTCCAGACTGATCTCCGCTACTGCCATATATGGCAGATGGAACAGCTCATTATGCTGAAAAGGTAGGTGATACCCAACAGCCAGAATACTGAGATGAGTCCTGGAGACGAGAAGACTTGCTGTCACTAGAATTTCAGTGAAAAACCATCAGCTAATGCTAACGTGAAACATTTTCATGGAGTAAAATAACAATACTGATTAGTACATCATTTTAGCGTCAAGTTACTGTGGATACAAGAACTTAACAGGAACTTTTATTGAATCAAGTAAACCTTTGTATGTGAATAAAGGTCTATTTGAAACTAATACGTACTAACACTCCGGAATTGTGGGGACTTGGGAGTAATGGCAATGAAGGCGTCATCAAATTCTTCCGAGTGTTTCAGAATTGGAGCTTGACCACTGGGTACAGTTTGTTATCATCACCAGAATGCCCTTTGGGTGGAGTCTAATACATCTACAGAAGATGAACTCGGAGATGTTGTATTTTTAGGCGCAGTCACTGCTGAAGTTGTATTGGTTCATGGCAACATAGATGATGGAACTTCCAGTCGATATGTGAAAGCCCATCTTGATAAGAATGTTATACAGATGGGCGAAGAAGTAGAAATGTATATCCCATTCCTTAAGACCCGACATTGTGCAAATGGACACTTTTTTTATGGAAAAGATACGATAAGAATTATCGTGAAAACTCATTAATAATCAATGAAATGAAAGCCGCCATAAAACCCAACTTCGTAGAAATATTCACCGAAATTATTCGTGATAAATGCAGTTTTACTGTTTCTTGTTATCAACAGTTTCTGCTATGATTCAAAGCTATTCTGTATTTGTCTTCATTAATTTGAATAATTGATCATAGATATATCTTAATTGACATTGTATTGATAGGTATTAAAAGTGTCTAGAGGGGGATGTCACCGTGGGATAATAGCTAACACGATAGACTGTGATATTGTCTTAAGAGAGTTCGTACTCAACTAGTGCTATTACGCATACCCTCAGACTATGAATTATTTTGTATGTTTGTGTTTTTAAGCAGGTGAAAGAATTACGTTCATGTTTTGCATCTAATATTGCTTCTATGCTCTACTTTGAACAGTCGGCTGGGGTTTGAGAATACACCGACTGCATCTCTACAGATAGGCAAGACCCCCCCCCAACGAATGACCTGTAATGACAATAATCAATCTGATGGTGAGGTTCCAAAAATGCTGACCCGAAGTGGTAGATCCTAATAGGGTCCTATCTAAGGGTCAAATAGAACTAAACTATCTACATATGCTAGACTGAATTGCTTGAAATAGAACCGCTTTTTCGTATTCACACTAAACCGAATTGCTTGAGATAGAATTGTTTTGACATTTAACTGTGTGTAAACAAAACAAAAAATATACTTATACTAAACTGAATTGTTTGAATTAAAACTATTTGACTAAGCTGATTGTTTGAAATAGAAATGTTTTTGCCAATTAAACCGTGTACTAATGCTGAACTGAATCGTTTGAAATAGAACTGTTTATTTGTATAAAAGCGGATTTGGCATAAAATAACCTAAAATGTTGATATGTTTTAAAACCAAAACAAAACAATCTATCAATGCTCTACCGATGAAGACCTATATCTAATATATGGTATAAATATCTACATATATTATTTCTAACAATATCAAGTGCATATTATTCTTGATACATCAGTTTTAATATCAATAAGATGGACTTAGTTTTCCTAGCGATTAACAACTGAAAGGTAGATTATTTTGACTTGTTCAACATAAATTTTCCTTCTTTTAGATATAAAAAAGGAATCAGTAAGAACATGATCTAAAATACATATACTAGTTGCCTCTTTTGGATGAGTGTAATTTTTCTGCCATTTACATGGAATCATTAAAAGTGAATTACGAATAACTTAGTATAATACGAATAGCAAATGAAATTCTTTTTCGCGTGTGATCTAAATTTATGAGTTTCAATACGTTATGAAGCGCATTGATAACGTCGCATCATGTGTTGTATCCAAAAGATATTTTGAAACAGCTTGACTTTCGAAAATTTCCAGATGCGTACAAACCTATAAAAAAAAACATCATGAAAATATTGAATATTGTTATCAGTCAAAATAAAATTGACCCACAGACAGTGCAAATGGATTTTACATCAATTTTTTTTCTGACGCAAATAATACTTAAAATGACGAAGAGAAAAAGTAGAAAAAATAATTTCATCTTTGAATATTTTAGGCAAGAGAAATGTATGAAACCGCTCATTCACCTCGCTACATGTCAAGTGATACAACTACTGTTCTAAAAGTATGGCTTTGGCGTCAAATAACCCACGATGGTCGGTATGCCATTAAACAAAAAAGCCATAGTAATAAAATGAAAGCGCGTACATGTTGTTTGCTTTTGTTTAGCAACAGATACATTTTAATGACTATGAAAATAGCAGACAAGATCCCCTACCTCGGCAGCAATATCTCATCTATTGAAACCGATATCAACATATCCATAAAGAAGGCATTGACTACTATTGCCTGGTTGTCTATTATAAGGAAATTTCATATCACTGTTATAATTTAAAACGGGATTTCGGCCGTGTTGAGCTTACTCGATGGATGCAAAAGCTAGACTATAATAAAATGCTTCGGAAGACGCTAGATAGGATATACGCCTGAATGTTATGCCCCGTTTTGAAAAAATGAACACCAGCCCACGAAACAGCAGCTGTACGACTTAAAAAATATGCAAGCAAGACGAAAAAGACATGCTGAGCACTGCTGGATAAGTAAGGACGAACTCGATGACATTGGCGCTCAAGTGTATGTTGACTACCACACGCCAGGTCTGTGTGGACACCAGAGTCTGTCTCGAGGACCTACTAAGAGAAAATCAAATGATTCCATGTTATTCGTATCCGTAATGATGAAGGGTGACTTATTGTTGAAAGTTGATCAATAAGTAAAGATTTGATTATCATCAAAATTTTATATTTTTAACGTTCAATTGAAATAATTTTGAATAACTAACTTTTATTTTTTAATTAATATTTTCTTTTAATAGAATATTCCTTTATACGGCTTTTAAACCTCTCTAACCAATACTATTAATTTATTAAACATATAGATGAGATTATAATAGATACTGAATGTTTTTCTCTTCATGCTAATATCCTGGAGAAAGGCATGAATCCATCTCCTCTTCCCACCAGCTATTTGTAGAACAAACATGGCTCTTATCTTTGGTAAGGCATCCAGTCCAAGAGAGTAAAAATTTTGAATTTAAATCTGTTGTAATGCGCTTAAAAATTGACCTTGTGTCCGATTTTGCATATAGTGTAACTGATAGATAAATCCATTAAATGTCACTAGAGTTCATGGGAAGACGAAATGTCATTTCTGTCCAAAATGCTTGAGATAGATACTTTGATAAACCTTGTGTAACGTTCTGCTTGTGGCAATGCAACTGGGTAAAAGCAAAAAACAAAACAAAAAAAAAAATATACAAAGCAAAAGCAACAAAAAACAATAAAAAAAAAAATACTATTTCTGTTGAGTAGACCTCGGAGTAACGATGATGAAGAGATGACACCTCACAAAGCAGACGTACAAAGCTGGATGCAGTTTAATCTCATATTCAGTGTCATACAGAGTGATACATTATATATATATATATATATATATATATATATATATATACGCACATATATATATTAATATGAAAGATAAATTCTGTATTTTAGAAGCATTGATATCAGTGTTATATATCCGTTGTAACTACCTTGACGTTTTTGTGAATATATTCAAATGTCTTTAAAATAAATTTCTATTGATGCGTCTCTATATTCAACATGTCTACAGCTTTTTTACAATTTGCATATTTTTAATTCTACTTTTTTCAAATTTCTATATTCATATTTCCTTTCCACTTCCAAATCTTCTGATTGCCATAGGATGTATTCAGTGTCACTTACATTTCCATGGCTTTTCTTCATATTGCGTTACTCTTATTAATGTTTTATTATTTTTGTTTGTTTTTTTTATTTTTTTTTTATATCTTCTATTTTACAGACAATTACCAACTACAACTACTGAAACTAGGTGTAAAGTATGAGATATTAAAGAATTAAAAAAAAACAACGTAAAACAATTAAACTGATATTGCTTTTTTTTAAATTTAAAATATCTATCGTAAATTTATTTAAAATTATTGATTTATTCAAATATCCAATTCTACATAGTTAAACTGTATTATATATTTACTAGATCATATAAAAATGAATCCATGACATGAGGCATTTATATACATTTTTTTTTCTTTAAAAATTGGGAATTTTGATGACTTATAAGACATACATCAATTTGGGCAAGACATTTTAAAAAGAAAAATGAATAAACATATTTAAACTAGAAATATCATGTGATGTTGTCCTGGTAGCCCCCCGCCCACTATCGGGTCATTTTAAAAGTTTTATATGTATTCCGATTTTTAATAAATCCCAATATCTTCCAATTTAAAATCTTGCTAGGTTTATTTAGGTATTTGGGTAAACCTCATCTAATTTTCTTCGCGTCTGGTGTTCTTTTATTCAAAATATCACGAAAGTGGGTGGAGTGTTCACCAATGGTCCGGATTCAATCCCTGGTCGCGTCATGCGAAAGACTTTAAAAATGGTACTTGATACCTCCTTGCTTAATATAAGGTACATATCAAGGGTAAAGTGGAGCAGTCCAGGGAAATGTGTAGCACCCTCCCCAACACATTGTTGTCGTAGCTATTGAAAAGAGAGCCTTTGAGTCACCCTCGACAAGTGTCACCAACAAAACAATATATACATATATATATATATATATATATAGGGTTGAACGATAAAATTGTCACCCTAGAAAAGACGACATGATTCCATTTCCGTTCCAGGGAAAGGAGTAGCGCCCTCCTCTACACCTCGGTGTAGTAGCTATTGAAAAGGTAGCCATCTGGCTGCCCTTGACTTTACTTACTTTTATATGTACAGCATTTAATGGTGAATACTTCTGTTATATATTGTTACCTTTATAAAGTGTTGCCGTTGTTTACATTCAGGGAAGACGTTTCGACTTAATTTATGAGCCACGGGAGCACTAGAAATCCACTCGCCAGTGACTGGAAAATGACTCTTGATCTTATAAGTCTCAGAGTGATTATTCAGGTCATGTTTTTTTAAAAAAGAGGACGTTTATAAGCCGTCAAATATTATATATACACATATGTATATATATATATATATATAGATAGATAGATAGATTGAAAAAAGACTTGGTAACCGAAAATCCGTTGACATTACACGTTGATTTCGTTTTCATCAGTAGACATTAAATCTAGACAGGGTCTTACTGCAGATGTTAGCGAGGAGGCTTGATGTTTTACAGAGTAGTAAGGTCACTTTAATGGTTTACTGACACGTCCCATCGTGACAGGCCCACGGGCAAGTACTGACGTCAGACCATGTCTCCTGAGACTGACAGAGCTTAACGAGACTGTCAGAGAGCGTGGCACTAAAGTGATTTGCGATTTGCCTCAATTTTTCTCTCTAGATTCTTGTCGTTCCTGTCCTCAGGAGAACACTTAAGATTGTGCCTCTACAGATAACCGTACACACACACACACACACACACACAAACACACACACACTAATACATAAATAGATATTTGAGTATATGACGTGGTTATTGTTCCACAAAAAGAAAGCTGAAATTTACAACTAGACAGATATTCGAATAAAAGATAAAAATGCTCAAATGAGAGATAATACTGGTGCTTGCAGATTATTTTCTACTCAGCAGTTACTGCCAGATACTTATATTTGCTGATATCAAACAATTTATTTTAATTTCATCAAGTTACGGTGAAAGAATGTAGTCCCTAGATTCCCACGCCATCAGTCTCTGTTTTTTTCATTGCATTTAACTGGTCTGGTCGACAGAATGCATTATCTATAGTGAGCTGATGTATATAATTTTGCAATAAGCCAGCACTGATGCGTCTGTCTGTAGGAGTGAATTAGAGAACATCTCTTAATAGTATGTCTTCTTGTTTTCATTCTACATTGCATGTTGCATTCTTGTGTAATTATCTCCCCTTTTTGTCCAGGCTTTTCGTTACGGTCCAAACGGAAAAAAAACTAATAACAATTAAAGAAAAACGAAATAACGTGAAAAAAACATCTTTACTTAATAAAAGAAACTCAACAAATTCCAGTACGCAGAAATTTTAGAGATTTAACACATACCAAAAAGAACAACTAGAATACACACAAAACCAAATAGATAAAATGAGAAACTCAGTCGAAGATACATAATCACGATTAACGTCACAAACAGCTATTGAAATGAACGAATGGAAGAACACTCGACAGCAAAACTAAAAGCTGTCAGCCAATAAGAAAGAGTACAGAAATGGATATAACATTGCAAGAATCTATTTAGGTAATTTTTCTCAAGTCTTTGAGAAACCTATAAAACTATCAATTACCAACTTGACATCAAACTATGGTAGATTTTGAACGAAGAACTTGACGTAGTACTGAACAAATTAAAAAAAAATAAATAAAACTTCAGACAACGATTGAATACATCCTGAAGTATGGAAGAAAAGGAAAATGCATAGCATACTTCTATTATGAAACGCTATCTATAAACAAAACCCAAAAGAGAAATCGAAGAAAACTTGCATCCTTCCCTTCCCCCAAGGAAAGTGACATCCAAATCACAAAGAACTGCAGGGGCATGATTCTTACTATTGCTGCTGCTAAGATTTATTTCGATTTGCTTCTCAACAGTATAAAATCTGGAATAGAGAGAATCCTTGTGATAAATCAGAACGATCTTCGGGAAAAAAAATCCACCACCTCAGAGTTTCTGACAATCCTCAAAATCATTGAAGAAGTACGTGCAAAAATTTTGAGGCAGCACTATTGTTTGTAGTCTTCTCTAAAGCATTTTATTCCATACCAACAGGGAGGATGAAGCTATCACTTTTCACGTGTAGATTCCAAAAAGAAACAGTTACCGTAATAATGATGCTTTTACTAAAAGACGAATCCAATGGTCCGTTCATCCGACTTTTTCTTTATTGACGTTGAAGTTTTTGCTGGAGATGTATAAGTGTCATATTCATTGATAATACGTCTTTACTCTGTACTTTGAACATCGACTGAACTACTAAAAGTAAACGGCTTTACACTAAAATAGGCCAGAAGCAGACGATAACATGCAGCAAGTATAATAGTTACAGGCTACGTAGATGATCTAGCATTTTTCGCAAATATACTTGCACAAGCCTGCTCCTGGATCAAGCAACAGGAAGCATTGTCCTCTACTTAAATGCAACCAGAGTTGATGCGTTTAAAGTGAGAAGACACCACCAATTTAAGTGGAAAGCCTCTAAAATTAGTAAACCAGTTCACGTATCTCGGTAGCAACAAAGTGATGTCCTCATGCGTCTAGTGAGGTCGTGAATTGTTATTGAAAAGTTGTTGATCATATGGAAGTCCGATTTATCCAATAAAATAAAAAGAAAATTCCTCCATACTTTGAATGTGTCAATATTATTGTATGGATTAACCACATGGACGCTAATAAAATGTATAATGAAAACCCCGATGGGAACTACGCAAGAACAAATCCTAGAGGCAACACCCCATGAGAGAGCAGCAGTACGGCCAATTACCTCTTATTTCACGAACAATTTAAATAAGACGAACAAGATATGCTGAAGAAGCAAGGACGAACTTGTAAGCAATGTTCCTCAGAGAACACTAAACGTGGACGTGCCAGTATTGGCTGACCTGAAAGAATTTATATCAGCCTTGTGAGGACACTAGATGTAGACTGTAGCACGTGGCGGTGACGATTGACTACAGGGACGGACGGAAAAAGAGACAGCGAGAGAGAGAGAGAGAGAGAGAGAGAGAAAGAGAGAGAGAGAGAAAGTTAAGGACATCAGTGTGACCTTCTCATAAATAACATCAAATGTTTTTGGCAAATACAAATATTTTGCATGCAGTTTTATGATTTCATTCATTAATATCTAATAATTATACTTTACACACTCTTAGCATGGTTTCATGTAACAATTTTTGTTTAATAATAATCATTTTCAAGTAGTTATATGTTTTCAATTAAGTAATAATACTATTTTTGTAGAAATAAGTATAGTATCAATTAAGTATTCCTGACACAAATAATTTATATGTAGTTATATGGTTTCACGTGTTCATATTTCAGAGAAATCAATGTCAAAAATCTGTTTGATCCATATATGAGACCCAAATGAGTGATACCGCTCCGGGTCAGAGTTGACCTTGAACTTGGGAGTTGTATTAACAAAAAATACTGCACACTTTCCAGGTCTCTGAAAACGGAGCATCGCCATTAGCTGTAATTTAGTGTCATCTCCCGGATAGCGCTTTTTGGTTATAAAGGATGCAGGTCTTACCCATCAGCAGGGATTACATATAGTTCATGTATTTAGAATCGTACCGACAAGCCGGATAAATAATCGAAAGTGGTATTTACTGAAAAACGTCTTCACTTCATTCTAAACATCTTGTTGTCATCAATTTATCAAATAATGTGAACAACTGGTAAAATGCTTTTTATTAAAATCTTACATTTCAGTGGTTAATATATTTTAGAATATTTTTGTTCATTTTTTACCACATCTTGTAGTCTTCGAGATCACTCACAATTCCGTGATTTGGGGAGCAATTTTAAATAAGATATCGCACTGCGGTTTACATTCATTTTTGACTAAAAACAATCAGGATTGCTTGATCGGTTAATTTACGACAAAAACCTTTTGAAACAATTATCAATCTTATAAAATTATAAAAGAATATAGAATAACTTATACTATGATGAGATGCAGCAAGTAAAATATGATTTGTCATAACATTATTCTTTTTACATGAAACGTGACTATTTATTTAACTTTTGCAACTGGAAATTAAAGAACTACCAATTTGCCTTGGCCTAGCCTTAGCCAACTATTTACTCGTACAAAGTTTGCGTTTCGGGTAAGATGCAAACACCATATATTAAGCAAAAAACTTAAATCTCAAAGAGTCACATGATACGCCAAAAAATTCGGTTATCCCCACTTTCACAATTCAGTTCAGGCTGTTCTTTTCTATTTTACAAATCATCAGAGCAAGAATAGTTTTGCATCAGAATCGTTTTATAAAGAGGAGTTATCTGATACTACTTCTTCAGTCTGGCTAAACACGATGTCAAGATCACCAAATAAAAGAAAACAAACAAAGAATGAAACCGGAAGTTTATAAGCCGCTGATAACAACAGACATTGTAGTCATGGCTTAATTTTATTAAGAAAGCATATCTTGGAAGCCGAAGGGTATATTGAACTACAAACCAAATTTTTGATGTTGTTATTGTTAATTCTAAGACGAGTTTGCAAGATAGGTAAAAAAAAGAAGGCTATGCGGTGTACAGACAGATTTCATTCGATGTACAAATTAGATAAAGACAAACAATGCAAGCCAAAAATGTCACATGATTATCAACAAAGAGGAGATTTTGACGCATCTCGAAGCTAGTCAAGAAACATCTGCAAATTTAATGAATTATCAATCAGTCCCCTAGTCTTTGCTCTTATCTATCTAGCTACCAATGTATCTCGGCTTATATATTTTTTTCTATTTAGTAATGTTAGAGAAGTTGTTGATATTGGACTGAATTAGTTTGTCTTATCTATTATTTCAGACTTTTTTTCTCATTCCTATCTATCTATCTATCTATCTATCTATATATCTCTCAATGTCAAAAGTACGTACGTATGTATGTATGTATGTATGTATCTATCTATCTATCTATCTATCTATCGTAGTATGTTCGTGATATCTATCGAACTCAGTCTTTTCATACAATCTTTATATTTCAGTTTGTTATATCTATCTATCTATCTATCTATCTATCTATCTAACATTTTTGGATCGGTTTACCTGCCTAAGTTCGTTTTTTTTTCTTTTTTCTTTTCTTTTTCTTCACTCAACGGCTTAATATCTTGTTCTATTTTGCTAGTTCCCTCATTATCTCAGCCTTTATATTATATCGAAATCGAATCAATATCATGATCTTCTTCTTCTTCTTCTTCTTCTTCTTCTTCTTATTATTATTATTATTATTATTATTATTATTATTATTATTATTATTATTCCTAGCGCGCTTTTTATACCAGCGTATAAATGCTGTAGTCTGGATGGTGTACATTGGTCTTTTTTTAGTAATATAGTCGCTTTACCAAGCCGTCGAGGATTGTTTTGGGTGCACTAAATCCAACTGGTATCACCGTCACATTCAAGTTCCATAGCTTTATTTAGTCCTCAGGCAAGATCTAAATACTTATCTCACTTTTCGCTTTCTTTTATAGTCACTCTATGTCCACTGCGACGGAAAGGTCAACTATTCTGTAGGTTATATTTTGTTGCTTATCATTTGGCCTGGTTTTATGGCTGGAATTAAGGAATCTGTTAGTATCTCAGAATGCCACTTAAGTCTATGCGTTTCGTTCTTCAGGACAGATTCTGGGTTGTGCATATACCATTTGATATGGTCGAATTTTAATTTCTTGAAGAATTCCTAGTAGATCAACTTTCCAACCCTGTCGTGTCGTCTTATCTTCTTTTTATGCTGATTTGCCGAATTCGATTATTGTGCTATTAACCATCTTGTCTCTATCACCACATTATCTTGGAATAGTTATAAACAATTATTATTAATTTTTGAAAAAATAGTTTTTTTGCATATATGCTTTGCCATATTTACCAGTTACATCTGCTCATTTCATTCGTTTTTTTTTCTCTTTCCAATCACTGTGTCTGTCAAAGGCACGCGGCGTTTAAATGATCCTAATTGGAAATGAACTGGACGTGACAATTTCAAATACCAGACGAGACTTGCACCTTCGTACAAATGCCCTTGGAGAAAATTTCGATATATATAACTCTTCGGTTCTGGGTATATAGTTGGGAAGAATGAACTTTTCAGCCTTGGTAAGCAACTGGTCAAGTAGAAGGAAAGAAAACTCAATTCAAAGTCAGGTAGTATTAATCGCAATTTACTCAGCTTTTTGCTTAGATGTGGCAAGATGTTGTATGAATGGGGTACCCCATGAGACTCGAGCTCTCTCTTGAAGGATTGAAGACCATTACATAAACCGCAGTGCCCAATTCAAAGCTAGGGGTCCTAGAAACTAGAATCCTCACTCTGTTTATACAAAAGAACTCAATTTTCTTTATTTCTGCACTTTTCGTTCTTTTTTTATTGGTTAATGTTCTAGTAGCACAGTATTTAACCTGCTCTTATCTATCTATCTATCTAGGAAGAGAGGAAGGAAGGAAGGAAGGAAGGAAGGAAGGAAGGAAGGAAGGGAAAAAGGAAGGGATCGACTGATTGATCGAAGGGAATCTATTCTTATCTATCGAGAAAAGCGCCCAGAAAGAGACAGTATTTTTTTTTCTGAGTGTCATGGACATCTATCATGCTTAATTTAATTCAAAACAAGCTTGTCATGGTAACACACCATTTGACGGAAGAACACATTGACTACCTTTTTACAATACCATAGAGCCTCTACGTATAACCCTAAATAACTATGAGTATACGGATCAAGAATATTATTCCAGGCGTATTTAACTAGTTAGTGATATAAAGCGTGAACTTTGGTGAGATACACATAATTTGTTGGCGTCTGTAGATGTAGTTTGAAGAAGGAAGGAAACGTAGAAAATAAAAAGGGAAAAGAGAAATGGAGAAATAGTGAAAATAGTTAATCAATTAAAAGTATCTAACTTTGACTATGTTTCATAAGGAAAGAGAACACACTAAGAAAAGAAAAAGAAAGAGAAAATACTAAATATAAAAACATAAAACAAAAAATGAAAAAAGCTAAAATGAATCATTAAAAAAAGGGGAAAATAATTTCTAAATCATGCAAAAAAAAAAAAAAACGAAAAGGAAATAAAAAGGAGAAAAATAAATGGATATTTAAAAAGAATTGAGGAAAAAAATAAAGAAAAAAAATATATAGATAGAAAAATAAAGAAAAAGAAAAAGAAAAAAAGAGAGTCAACGTGGTGTATATAGCGTACTGTATTGTTCGAACTCCATAGTGCTATAACATTTACTTTTAGAGTAAAACCCTTAGGAAGGATATCATCATCATCATGTCGTGCCGCCAGCGCGAATATACCTGACCCTCTCTCGCCACTTTTCCCTTTCGTTCATCGCCTCTGGCAGGTCTTCTGGGCTACATCCAGTATCCTCACACAGCTGCTGTATGTATGTTCTAGCTGGTCGTCCTGCGTTTGCTCGGCCATATGTGGGGGTCCATAGGAGTAAATCACTTATGAGCTCGTTCCTGTTTCTCCAGCAGTGTCCTGCGTGCCTGGTTCGTCTAACTTGGATAGTTTTCGTGATGGAAGGTAGGTGGCCGTATAGTTGGTGCTTTGCGGGGTGTTGACGCCAGGACTTTTATAATAAAACTCTTATTCCTATATAACTATGGGATTAATAGTATAATAAAGATGGCTTTAGTATTAAATAACTTACGAAGATTGATGTGTCATTAAATTTTAAAAAATGTAAGCGAAACTAAAAAAAAGGAAGGAAGATTTAAAGCAAATAAACAAGGAAAGAAATAAAGGAAAATAGAAAATAAAAAGAATCATTCAATAACAAATAAGAATTATTAAAATAATAAATGAGCAATTATAAAATTTAAAGTAATTAATTCCATTTTATACTCATAATCATTTATTTGTATCATCCGTTTTCGTTCAGTTTTATTGTTTCAAGTTTTCATTTCTCATAGTAATATGTTATACATCATTTATGGCATATAATACATATTTCTATTCAATAATAATTATTTATTCTTACACAATTACATAGCTTCAAGTATTCCTATTTAGCAGCAATGTTTTTCTGATAATTATATGGTTCCAAAAAAACAAAAACAACCTACACATACGCGAATAAGAGTAAAGCACAGATAGACTACGTCCTTATAAACGGGAAATGGAAAAACAGTGCGATAAATTGCGAGGCATACTCCTCTTTCGAGGGTGTGTCCTCCGATCATCGAATAGTTACGGCCAAAGTACGTCTAAGCCTACGAAAAAACGCCACACGTAAAGCGACAACCAAGCACTATGACTGGGCCCTACTCAACAACAGAGATATTAGAGATAAATATGCATTAGAATTAAGAAACAGATTCGAAGCACTACAAGAGAAGGCAGAAAAAGGTACCCCAAATGACGAATATGAAAATTTTGTAGAAGCACACCTTGAGGCGGCAGCAAAGTGTATTCCAACAAAACCTAGAACTAAATATAGAGCCCCTAGGGAAACGCCAGCAGTTAGAGAAAAACGTGCACTTGTGAAAACTGCCTCCAAAAGCTATCAAAAGAACCCAACAAACACAAATGCACGAAAACTAGAAAAGGCTCAACATCAATTAACAGGAATATATCTAAAAGAACAGGCAGAATACATACAAAATCAGATAGATAAGATTAGAGACTCGGTGGAAGATAGACAATCCAGGATAGCCTGGCAAACAATAAACGAAGTAAGTAGAAGGAAGAGCACAGCCAAAGCAAAATTGAAAGCTGCAAGCCAACAAGAAAGAGTAAAACTGTGGGAACAGCATTTCAAAGATCTACTAGGAAACCCACCGGAAATAACGGATGAACCGATCACCAGAATTATTAGTAAGCAATTAGACGTTAAACTAGGTCCTTTCACCAAAGAAGAACTCGACTCAGTTCTCAGAAGAATCAAAAATAGGAAAGCCGCAGGGCTAGACGAGATTCCCCCAGAAGTGTGGAAGACTAGACAATTCGACGATATACTGCTCCGGCAATGCAACGCAGTCTATAGTCAAAATAGGATAGAAAGATGGACGAAGGGATGCATCCTTCCATTCCCTAAAAAAGGCGACCTCGGACTAGCCAAGAACTACCGAGGGATAACACTTACATCCATAGCAGCCAAAATCTACAATGCCCTACTACGAAACCGTATAGAACCCAAAATAGACAACATCCTTACGAAAAACCAAAACGGCTTCCGGAGAAATAGATCCACAACCTCACAAATACTGACCATCCGTAGAATCCTGGAAGGCGTTCGGGCAAAAAACTTACAGGCGACATTACTATTTGTCGACTTTACCAAGGCCTTCGATTCCATACACAGAGGGAAGATGGAGCAAATCCTACTAGCATACGGGCTACCAAAAGAAACAGTAGCAGCGATAATGATTCTCTACAGAAACACCAAAGTGAAAGTACGTTCACCAGATGGAGACACGGAATACTTCGACAATGTTGCAGGAGTACTACAAGGAGACACACTAGCCCCGTACCTCTTTATCATCTGTCTAGACTATGTGCTTAGGACTTCGATCGACAAAATCAGAGAAAATGGCTTCGAGCTGACTAAGAGAAGAAGCAAAAGGTACCCCGCAAAAACACTCACGGACGCCGACTACGCTGATGACTTGGCGTTACTAGCGAATACGCCTAATCAAGCAGAGACACTACTGCATAGTCTGGAACGAGCCGCAGCTGGCATTGGCCTCCATGTCAATGCAAACAAAACTGAATATATGTGTTACAACCAAACGGGCAACATTGCCACACTAGACGGAGCCTCTCTGAAACTAGTAGACAAATTCACCTAATTAGGAAGTAGCGTCTCATCAACCGAAAAAGACATCGACACACGACTGACGAAGGCATGGACAGCTATCGATAGACTCTCGATCATATGGAAGTCGGACCTAACTGATAAAATGAAACGCAGTTTCTTCCAGGCAGCGGTTGTGTCGATACTGCTATATGGATGCACCACATGGACGCTAACGAAACGGCTGGAGAGGAAACTAGACGGAAATTACACAAGAATGTTGAGAGCAGTATTAAACAAGTCCTGGCGACAACACCCTACGAGACTCCAACTATACGGACACTTGCCCCCCATCACGAAAACTATACAAGTCAGACGAACCAGATACGCGGGACACTGCTGGAGAAGCAAGGACGAGCTCATAAGCGATGCACTCCTGTGGACCCCCACATAAGGATGTGCAAAAGTAGGACGACCAGCACGAACTTACATACAACAACTATGTGAGGACACAGGATATAACCCTGAAGACCTGCCGGAGGCGATGAATGATAGGGAGAAATGGCGAGAGAGGGTCAGGGATATCCGCGCTGGCGGCGCAACATGATGAATGATGATGATATGTAAATTAAAAATGCAATAAATAAAGAAAACATTGGAAAAGTTTACAAGTAAAACATACATTAGAACTTTTAAAGTATAAATAGCAAAGAAAAGACAGAAGAAAGAAAACGGAGAAAAAATAGCTGAATTATAACAAAAAATAACTAATTAATTGGAAATTATATATATATATATATATATATATATATATATATTTGTATAAATATTTTTCGTTGTATATATATACACAACGGAAAAATGTTGAAATATATATATATATATATATATATATATATATATATATATATATATACATATATTATTGAAGAACTCCTGGCGGCAACAACCCACAAGGCACCAACTATACAGTCACCTGCCTCCCATCACGAAAACTATACAAGTTAGGCGAACCAGACACGCAGGACGCTGCTGGAGAAGCAAGGACGAACTCATCAGTGATGTACTCCTATGGACCCCTGCATATGGCCAAGCAAAACAGGACGACCAGCTGGAACATACATACAGCAGCTATGTGAGGATACGGGATGTAGCCCTGAAGACCTGCCAGAAGCGATGAATGATAGGGAGAAGTGGTGAGAGAGGGTCAGGGATGTCTGTGCTAGCGGCACTCATGTCCCGTGGCTAAGACCGATATTTCCTTGGGCCTCAGGGGGCTATCTCTTTATGCTGTCTCATCTCCTTTGGCAAGGCTTGGTTTATTGCCTGGCTGTTGGGGCCCTCCTTTTTTAGGGAAATGCTGATGGATCCCGAGACATATTTTGAAACCACTGGGCGTTTGTTGGCTCAGGCCTTGCTCCTACTACCCTCAGTAAAAAAGTCCTTGTTCCGTGTTCTGGCGTGCGTAGGACGTCCGACAAATAACTGTCTTTCGAAGGAGCATGACGTAACGATTACCCGTCCAAGGATATGGTGTTGACAAACTAGTTCAAGTCCTAGACGAGACTGTTGGAGTTTCACATTCGTACTAATACCCTTTAGAAAACCATGAAATTCTTTTCCTCACAGTTATGGGTAAATATTTGGGTAGAGTGTCTTCTTTAAACTTGGTAAGACAACTGATCGTGTAGAATGAAAAAAAAAAAAAATCTGAATTCAAAGTCAGGTGTTTTGAGGTTAGCAAGTACTCACTATAAAATTTAATTGCTGTATGATGTGGCTTCAGCTGTTTACCCAGAAGGGCTAGAAACATTTACAATCTATCAATCTATAATGTTATCTTAGCCTGTTTACCTGATATTACTAAATCATCTTCCTTTCAGGATTTTATTTCAAATGATTAATGCTAAATTGAACTATTGATAAAACTTAGCCATACTTTGACAGAATGGAAACTAATTAATAATGTCGAATAAAATCATTAATTTTGTATGGCAATGCTTGAAAAAGTTCAGTGTCGTAAGTATGACATTACACAACTTCTATGGATGAAGTTCATGTCTAGGAGAATGGGGAATATGGAGTACCTCTTATTTAAGTTTACTTTCAGCTCCTCACTAACCCCGAGTGGTAGAAGTTGTTAGGTTCTTATCTATGTGATAATTATAGATATTTCATTTTTTCTATACTGGATACGATTTAACTCTACGCAAACGAATGTGTGATGTTAAAATATCGAATGTGTAAAATATAAATACGTGTAAGCATTAAACTTTGTGCAAAGAATAGAGAGCAATATATCATAACATTTAACTATGAATAAACAAATGAGGTCTGGCTCGTTTAAAAAATATTTCTACAAAGTATTCACTAGCAGATTAAATAGCCTGCAAGGGTTGATAAGCCGTAAAAATCAATCAAACAAAAATCTTTACAAATAGAGCCAACATGTCTTTGATACAACGAACATGTGGCAAAAAGGCAGTCCATGAAGTGGAAATATATTGACTCTCCTTTATAAAAAATATTCCGGGTGCATTGGTTAATAAAGAAGGGCATGCTGGGAGACTTATGGAACATGAATTGACTCATCCCTGTTGCTTTTCATAAGAAAAGTTGCAACGACAAAGAGAGCTTCCTATTGTGAACGCTTTAGGCCAAATTTATCTAAGTTATTCAATGACCTTCGTATCTATCTATCTGCTTACCTCTGTCAGTTAATCTGCCGAAATAGAATCAAAAGAAAATTAAATTAAAAAAAATGGAAAATCAAGTTTGAAAAAGGAAAGAAGAAAGAACGAATATATCTTGTAAAGAAATAAAAGGAAAAGAGAAAACAAAAAAAAAAATCCTAGTAATAAAAATAAACCTGATTAAAAAGATAGAAAGTACTACAAAATTAAGACATTTAAAAAATAAGTTGAAAAGAAACGTAAAACAATAAAAAATGAAAAAAATGAAAAAGAAAAAAATATTATGAAAGAAAAAATGTATATAAGAAAACCAAAAAAAAAATCTGTACAGAAGAAAAGAAAAGGAAAATTCCAAGAAAGAAAGAAAGAAAGGAAAGAAGAAAGAAAGAAGGAAAGAAAGAAAGAAATGAAGGAAGAAAGAAAGAAGGAAAGAAAGAAAGGGAAAATTAAAGATACAAGAAGCTAATCTGATAGACACAAAGGCGGTAATATATACGTACTTTCCCAAATTGGAATTAATTTTCAGCCTTTGAGATATTCTGTCTGTGTTTATCTGTGTTTGAATGTGGTATTAGAAAATAAAATCATCTAAGTTTATCGGCATTAACATCTCTCCAGACTAGAAAGTTATTCTTAATCCAACATAAACACGCACGCGCGAAAACAGAAATATTACAGATGCTTTTATATTCACAGATGCATAATTAATTGCAAAAGAAAAATCTCTTTCCCAGTTACCATAAAGATTTAAAATCCATTTAACTTGATCAATATCCATTCACCTGGGCATATATATATATATATATATATATATATATATATAGTACAATTTAATGGAGACTCAAACTCGGTTAAATTGTTATATATATATATATATATATATATATTTGTGTGTGCGTGTGTTTGTGTGTGCGTGTGTTTGTGTGTGTGTGAATGTATACGTATGTGTGTGAGTATGTGTGACGATTTCCGTTCCAGGTTCTTTATTTAATAGCATAGCAAAATGTACGGGTCATTCAATACCAAGCTATCATTATAGAAGAACGATAGTGGAGCTATTTAACCCATAGTTTGTGGATAAGCTGATTCATGCATCTCCCAATGAATTAGTATTAAAGTAAATCTATTAGCTCGACGGGTGATCCTTCTAGCGTTGTAGTTAACATGCAAGTCAACAAAATTGTAGTAACCAAGTTCGAACTCCAGTCGCACAACTGCTTTCACTTTCGGAATAATACCCTTGGGAAAGACATAAACCTTTATTCCCCAAGCGATGGGTAAAATAGCGCCACTACTGTTCTTCTGCAAGGATGGAATTTGTATTTAATAACCCATGAAGGTTGATGTGTCATTAAACCAAGAAACAAAACCAAGTAAGTTTGCATGACTTGAATTCTATATATTCATCTATCTATCGTGATTGGACATACATGAAAGAAAACACCCACACAAACCCTTATGTTCATAGATACAAACGTATAACGCAACCGAATGTAATAATGAGATTCCTATTGGATCTAAATAAACAATGAATCAATCCCCTCACTCACCCCAGCTGTTGGTATAATAACAGAGTAAACTGATCATTTTTGCCTTTCAAAGACAACCTGTCAAAGAGTAGGAAAACTCATGAATTCAAAATATGATGGAAATGATTAGGGAGAATCTGTTATATTCTTTAATCGTTTTTTTCTGTTATTAGCTTATCCAAAAACTGTGGCTAATCCTACACATGTTGCATACATATATATACTGGATACATACCGACGCAATGATAACAGACACAGTAATAAAGGAGGCAAGAGGGAAAACGCAGGAAGACTTCTTTACAATTATATTTACCTCTCTCTTTATTTGTAAGGTTCCAAAGGGTTGTTCAAGGTTTGCATGTGAGAGGGTGCTGAAGACCGAACATTAACTTCATATTTTGACCCCACTGTTATGACCGTCACGTTGTGTCTTTCTTGTTCTCTTAGATGCTCAACCAGAGGTCTTGGGGTCCTCTCCATCCGGGCTTTTCCGAGGGCCCCCTTGGTCGGGTGTGGCCTTCCCAACCACATCTGGTCTCTACTGTCTGGAAGTCTGCTGGCAACTGCTTTGTCACCCAAAACTCAACTGAGTTAAATAATAACTCAACGCCCACACGATCGCCTACTGGATCTTTGAATCGGATGTTTAATCGTCATCAAGCGGAAATAACTGTCATGCAGTTCAGAGGTTACTCTCTTCCAGTGCATCACTGTTAGTGGCACAATGGAACCTTCACCTTGTCCCACCTCATAAGCCTTAATCCGCCCACGCGATCTCTTTCGATTACTGGCCGTTGGAATGTGTCACTTCCTTCCGGTGTATTACCTTGGAATAGTATTTTTGGGCCGGCTCGAAGGTCAAAATATAACATTCATCCGTAAATTATTTTTCAAAATTCCACATGTGGAATTTTCTTCACGTTCGTCTCCATCAACCTCACACATATTTTACAGAATAATTTACAAGGACAATGATGGCTGAAAACACAAAAAGAATCACTTGAACTACAGCAACAAAATCTTACTTAGAAGGCGACCTTCTCTCTATGTAACACTTGCCCGGCTAATTATTATCTAAATTTCTCTTACTATCTTTGCGTTGTTGGCCATCTTGACATGTGTGCATCAAGGTACCATACGGATGCATTTTTTATCTTCTCAACACAACGGGCCCACCATAATTCCTTGAAGAAATTTCAAAACCCTAAAAAGGACCATACTCTGGTCCCATTACCTGGTCACAAACTTAGTGACCCTGGTCATTCCAGCAATACATTTCGCCTGGATTACCCATGATCACACTCCAGTTCTTTGCTCAACAGTTTCCTACCTGGAGTAACCGGAGAATTTCATAAACTAAAACACAATATCTTCAAGGCTCAATGCATTCCACAAAAATCCACAAAAACCATGGCCCAAAACAAAGTATCACAACACATCCGAATGTATCACAATCTGGCACGCATGCTGTAAACCACCTAAAATAGTCCACGCAAAATACTAATTAGCAATGTGTTACCCATTTTTTTCATTAAGTTTCTGTTTCCATGCACATTGGTTTGCAAGCCCCTGAGGAAACATGCTTTACCTGATCAAACCCGCGCCGGGTTTCTTTTCAATTTAATCAGGAACCCACGTGGCTACCAATATATAGGCACCTCGCCTTTCCCAGATTCGTTTCACTTTGCCAAATCACACACGAATCCAAAACATCACCGTGACTGAAAGACATAGACATCATCCACAAAATTTTGGAGTAGGCCACGCCTTTTTTCTTTTATTCCATCCTCGGAACTCCAAACTAAAAAAATAGAAACCAAATAGGCCCTCAACAGCTTCATGGGTCGGCGAATTCTTCGATAGAATTGCTTTCTTTGCCGTCTACCCATCAACAATCTGAAACCAATTGGATGAATGTCTGTCCTATTCTCACGTCAGCTACCGATTCCTCAAAACAGACCCCCACCAAAAAAATATTTCCTATTCCACGAAAACCCCAAATTCTAAAAAAAAAACTTTAGAATCAATATAATTGCAAATATTTGTAAACCTAGAATAAAATCTTCTGTAAATGGGTTTCGTCAAATTTCATAATATGAACAGGAAAAAAAAATTCTAATATCACCTTTAAACTCAAACAAACTCAAAAAGTTTCACTTTACAACAAGTCGAAACAATGTTACTATCACAGTTCAAAAATGTTCAGTTTTCTTTTCTTTTTTTTTCAATCTATGTAGTGATGTACTGTCTATTTTGCTAAAAATGTATGTTCTTTCTTTCTTTCTTTTTTTTTTTCCATATGCTGTGTTCAACAATGTTCAAGTTTCTTCTTCTTTTTTTTTTTCCGTCTTTTTTTCTATTGCCCTGTACGTTTTTGTTTTTGTTTTCATTTTCTTTTTACTTTTCTTTCTTTCTTTTTTTTTCATAATAAATTGCTCATTCAATGTCCCTTTTTTTTTCAACCTTATATCTACCTCTCTGTCTTTACCTTAACACGATAACTATAGGTCCGCTTCCCAGTTTATTCAATTTCAGTCTATAGTACCATAAATTAAGCCTGATTTATAATACAACTTTTTCAATACCTTACGAGCATTCTTCTTTTTTTTATTTTTCTTTTCACAAAATATCCCGGGCTTTTTTTTTTAAACAACCCAAACTTTTATAAATTCTGCCAACATTTCCTAATTCAAAATATTTCCGAATCAGCGAATCTTCGCCACACATGGTTCTGTCAAAATTCTGCGCATCTCTTAATTATATCCAAAACCCTGTTTCAAAATATCATCCCCAATAACAATCTCAAAGTTTCACTCCAGAGGGAACTCACAAAATACCTGTCTGCCTCGTCAGACACAAAAAATCATCCGTCTCTTAGTTACTCTGCCTCCACGGCAAGACCGTTTTCAAGACAATACCTATGTCTTCCATAGTTGATATCAATTTCCACAGCAAAACAACCGGCCTGATTCTACCAGCGCCGAAAATATCGATTCTCCCAACTTCATGAATATCGAAAAAGTATATGCGCATTATTCAAACCAAACCACAATGTGCGAAATTCATAAACAATCCCTTTAATGCTCCCAAGATTCCATCTCTCGGATTAAAATTCTCATTTCCAATCCACAAGTTCCAAACATAAAAACTTGCCCAAAAGGTCTTAACTACAGATATGCGGGATTCCAAATCTTGGACTGAAATTCTAATTTTCAATCACCACTTGTCTGGACCAATGAAAAGTTACAACGATTTTTTTTTTTCTCACAAAGACCTATTTACGATAAAAAAAAATCCCCATTCATAAAATTTATTGTTTACGATAAGCTGTCTATCAAAAAATGGACAATAACTGTCCCATAGCCATCTTTGTTCCCTTCTTTTTTCCTCCCTCACTTCGATACAACATTACACATAGCAGTAATTTCAATTTTTATCTAGGGACCACACATTTAAAAAAAAATATATTATTTCCAATTTTATGCTTCTACAAAGGCCCTTGTCATTACAACTAATCTTTGACAATTATAATCAATTTAAATCCTTTTTTTAACGAACCAAAATTAAATGACAGAGAGAGAGATAGAAGTTATATGAATGAGCGCTCTACTTACAATTTTTTTTTCTCTTTTTCTCTTTTTTCTTTCCGTCTTTTTTCTGTTCTTTTCGCGTCGGTCTGTTCCTTTCTCCTTCCTCTTTTTTGTTGCTAGTTTGTTCTTGCTTTTTTTTCTCTTTTTACTTCTTTCAATTCCAGCATTTTTCTTTGTCCTTTTCGTTGATGTCGTGTTGTGATGCTTAAAAACTGTCGATTACGGTAACCAGGTTCGTTTTGAATCCTTGAAGAACTCTGCTGGCACATGCATCAAATCGGACAAATGTTATATACTCATTTACCGTATCATAACGACTCAATAATAGTAAAGACAGACGCACACATAAAGACGCATGAAGGATAACGCAAGAAGACTTCTTTACAATTATATTTACCTCTCTCTTTATTTGTAAGGTTCCAAAGGGTTGTTCAAGTTTTTCATGTGAGAGAGTGCTGAAGACCGAACATACACTTCATATTTTGACCCCACTGTTATGACCGTCACGTTGTGTCTTTTTTGTTCTCTTAGATGCTCAACCAGAGGTCTTGGGGTCCTCTCCATCCGGGCTTTTCCGAGGGCCCCCTCGGTCGGGTGTGGCCTTCCCTACCACATCTGGTCTCTACTGTCTGGAAGTCTGCTGGCAACTGCTTTGGCACCCCAAACTCAACTGAGTTAAATAATAACTCAACGCCCACACGATCGCCTACTGGATCTTTGAATCGGATGTTTAATCGTCATCAAGCGGAAATAACTGTCATGCAGTTCAGAGGTTACTCTCTTCCGGTTCATCACTGTTAGTGGCACAATGGAACCTTCACCTTGTCCCACCTCATAAGCCTTAATCCGCCCACGCGATCTCTTTCGATTACTGGCCGTTGGAATGTGTCACTTCCTTCCGCTGTATTACCTTGGAATAGTATTTTTGGGCCGGGTCGAAGGTCAAAATATAACACACAGCCATTCACCAAATATGACTGACCAAACGGGTCACATATTTTTCCACATTTTTTTCAATTGCGATACTCTAATATGTGCCAAGATTATTTTTTAGTAGCTGCTTAATTTAACGTAGCCGAGTATTTAAAAAATAAATCAGCAGTGGGTACTCACAGTTAGGATTAATCTCATTACACGAACAAAATTACCTGTGATAGGATCTTACTTTTACTGTGTGTGCTGAAATTTTTCTCTGTATGAAAATTATTTCAACATACAGATATCTTCCATACACTTGGTTCATCTTTTTTTCATTCTAAACAGCCATATGAAGATCATGGATATCTCGTAAAGTTTTGATTGAAACAGAAGGTTATGGGAGAAACAAAATGGTGCAAGATCTCTCCAGACCACTGGACATGGTGCTAGACTTATTATGCGTCATAGTAATGTGTTTTCCACATTCTTTCTTTCCTATATGGTGCCTTCACCCACCTCATTACTTTAGACAGTTAAGCATATTTCTGAACTTTATATCAAAATCAGATTTCGTTTGTCTAGAAATGGCTTATTTTTCCTGTCTGATGACGTCCACTAACTTTAAATGACCTCAGAGGTTAATCTCAACTAATCTATTTTGGATCGCAAGAATAGGTTAATGTCGTCGCAAAACATTATAACCTAAGAATTTCCAATTTGTCATTATCCCTGGAACACACACACACACACACACATGAAAGAATAGATTATTTCCAACAGTTGTGTCCTCCGTTGAACACATTCTGTGATGGAATCATCTTGTGGTGGAATAAAACTGAGACCAAAACATATTCTAAACAATAATGAAAAATGTTACATTCAAAGGTGGTTTTATCACAGGGATTGTGGGTATTCAGTTCTGTTTTCCTGACGAGTGAAACATTCAGAAAATAGCTAATTTTGATCCTGCATTTTCGAGTCATTCTTTCTTGCTTCCGATGCACACATGCTATCAACTTCTTTACCAGTCGATGTTCCAGTGTCCATCCTAGAATGTAAAGTCTACATTAGTGTCAGCTCCATTTCTGTTATGTGATGCAATATTTACTCTCCTAATTATTTTCAACTGTCTTCGATGAAACTTAAACAGCATCACTCTGCATCTGATAACGTAGGGGTCATGAATAGGTCATCACATTACATTATTTCTCCAAGGAGACCCAGATGATTTTTGTTTTCTACAATATCAAATTATATTAGCTTGGATAGTACCAAACTGTTCTTAATTCTGAAAGCGTCTGTTGAAATGTGATAGTTACAAATTTAGTATATATTGATAAGCTTTGTGAATTTTATTATTTTCTCAATTTTCTTGGCTTCAGCAACCTCAGATAAACAATGTAACTTCAGTAACCCAAGATAAACGTAAGAATATTTTCAAACAGATTTTTTTCTTAGAACGAGAGTAAATAGGTTTCTCTGGTTTTCATCGATACATATTTTTTAAAGTTTAGATTCCATGAATTGAGTTTGAATCCATGTGAGGTATTTGTAAAATACTTCATAATAATACTCTTACCAAAATAATTAATTCATCTATTCTCATATAATCTATGGGTAAATTTTAGAGCAGGCTGAGGTCTTAAGTTTTTATATAGTAACCAGTCTTAGTGAAGGAAACATCTGAATTCAAACCAGCTTTTCTCTACAAAAAAATGAGTTTCTCTCCCATTCAAGGGGATAGGATTTGGGTAAATACATACAGACGTTTTAAATATTGAGCTTTCTTTCTCTTTGTCTTGTCGGTGCAAAGCTAAAAGATTAGATTATTAATACAATTTATCAATAGCTGGAAGGAGAAGATATGAATTTTTCATAACGGCTTAAGCTCAAACCATTGCTAATTTTGCCAGTCTAGAATGTCTGGATTCAAACCAACTGTCCTTCCAGTCGACTGCACGCCTGTAAACTGGTAAGAGCCCCCCCCCACACACACACACACAAATGGGACCCCTTATTTCCCGTGGGTGGTGGACCATAGTTCTAGGGAACCGGATGATATTAGCTGAGTCGTCCTTGAGCAGAGAGACCTACGTCACTCCACAACGGCTATTACTTAGGCAAAATTTGGGACGTGCCCGTGGAGTAATGGTTATCGTCGTAGAAAATGGACACGGCGACACGAGTTCAAATCCTGGACGAGACTGATTGCATTTCCCATAGCACTAATACCCTTGGGAAAGATATGAATCCAATTATTCTCCTTCCAGCTATGGGTAAATAGGAGGGCAGCCTAGGTTCTTCAGCCTTGATGAGGCAGCTGGTCTAGGAGAGGGAAAAATCTGAATTCAAACCTGTTAAACTCTGCTAAAAAATTGACCTTGTGTCATATCCTGCTCGAGCGGAGGGGTTGGTAAATATCATTACTTCGGCAAAAAAGGGGCTTAGAGAGACCCGATCCAGTATTTTTGCCGGTCTTATCGAGCCCCAGCACCTATATCATTAAGTACCAACCGTATTCTACTGTTTTTTCTTATGGCAAACAAACATTCCGCTTTTTTTTATTTCGTAGTTTCTCGAAGGTAGGAGCTGTGAGTCAGCCGAGTTAAGTTGATGAAAATTATTTCTATCAGTTTAATGATAAAAATGATTTTACTGAAAATTATTTCAACGAGAATATAATTACACATGTGATCATAAATACAAGCAAAGGATTTGGCATTAAATCGACCAGTAAACTTGATATTCCATCAAACAAAATAATCAATATCAAACTAGATGTACTTAGTCTAAAAAAAATTATTGTAGCACATTCTGCTTGCAGTGAATGCGTGGGGTACATAATACTTGTAAGATAAAACTAAGTGAATTTCTGTTAATATAATCTTCAATAATTTGATGTTTCGATATCACTGGTCACAAATAAAATCTGGTAAATGATAAAGGAAATAGCTCTGGTATTGTCTTGTGCAAGGTAAAGAAGTGCAGGTGTAATCGAAAAACATTTTCAGAAGAAATGTAGGCTAAAGAAAGTCTTCAATAGCGGAAACAAAGCAGGCATAGATACAATCACCTCTTGCTAGAGAGAGAGAGAGAGAGAGAATCATGCTCACAGTCTGAGATAGTGGACACTAAGTATGGCACTTAAACAGATGAGGTCAGGGCTACCAAAATACGTTTTATATATAATTATAATTAGCCATTCAGCAGAAATTCTTTATCGTCAGACAAATAGCCTGATAATCAGTGACCCTTGTCTCTAAACCGCCCTTGAATACGTACAAAAGATCTGCAGTTATTTAAAGATTTGGTACTACAGTTTCCTTACTGCGATGATGCAATCATATATATGATGTTTCTGAGTGGAGAATGCAACAATCATCTGAGACTTTATTTTTGGATCCATATTTTAATATTATCATTATCATCAAGACGAGCTGACAGCTGGAATTCCCCGTATTTTCTCTCTCTCTCTCTCTCTCTCTCTCTCTCTTTCTCTCTCACACACACACACCATCTATCCATATAGGTTATATTTCTTAACAAGTTTTCTGGACGACATCCTGTGTCCGCTCTGAGCAGATAAATGCATGGAAAATTAACGATTTTCCAAACTAAAAATAATATTTATTTTTGAGCAAAAGTAAACCGAAGTTATA
Source organism: Sepioteuthis lessoniana (assembly GCA_963585895.1). Lineage (NCBI taxonomy): Eukaryota > Metazoa > Mollusca > Cephalopoda > Myopsida > Loliginidae > Sepioteuthis > Sepioteuthis lessoniana. The sequence continues at coordinate 89,320,626 of OY757912.1, forward strand.
ATTATTGCATCAACAATTTTTCATTTATTTACCAGTTAGCACCTTTGTTTGGGATTCGTGCCCTTTTTAAAAAAATTCTTTGAGATCTCTGACGATAATATTTGAATTGCCTCAAAACTTTGAAGAATCCAAATCCAGAAAAATTTAAAAATTTTTTCCCTCCTAGATTGTTAAAAATACATTATTTAACCATGAGAGATAAATCAATTCCTTCTTTATCTTATTTCGAGCCAATTGTAATCTTATAAATAAAGCAATGAAACAGATTCAGCAATTCAGAGGTTCATTTCTATTTCTACTCAAAACATTCCTCTTTATTTCTTAGGATTAGGAACATTACATTCTGTTCCTTCAAGGATGTACCTACTTTTGACATGGCTTATTTTTCATGAGCAAAAACATATCTTCTATAGTAAGTTTCTGTGTTTTTCATTTTTTATGCTGAATAAATCTGTACCAACATAAAAGACAATATTCACTTGACGATTTTTCCTTGTCTTTACGTACCAACTGACATTAACAACTTAAACGTTGTTTTCGCAATACATAGTAACATATTCATAGGAAGACTGCATATCCACACAAAAATATATACATATTCTTTTTAACATGTTGTAAATATTGGGCCAATTTTCGTTCTAAGAGGTTCCCTCGTGGCGTAATGGTTAGCCTGCAGGACTGTTGAATCTGTGTAAGCGAGTTCGAAATCCAGTCGCTCTATTATTTTCACTTTTTGACGAATACACTTGGGAATGGTATGAACCTCCTTCCCCTCACAAATATGGGTTATAAAGTGCCACAACTGTTCATTTAGACAGATGTCTTTGACATTAAATAACGTACAAATGTTGATATGACGTTAAAACAAAGAAACCAATTCCAACTTACGTTCTAACATTAACTTTTCTTGCAAGAAATTATACAGAAACATTTTTCAACAAAGTTTTCACTCAAAGAAAAAAAAATCATATTTTTAGAGACATGTTTTATTCAATCATTTACAAGCTTTCCTGTTACAAAAATAAGCTTATAATTTTTTTGGTCGGCAAACCTTTGTTTTTCGATACATATAAGTCCATACAAGAACGTTATGTATCAGTCCATTCTTCACTATACTTGTTTGTCCTAAATGGGTGGTTTATAAGATGGGAGGTAAGTAACCGTAGGGTCTGCTTATTCAAATACAGCCATTGTTTCTCGAACGATTATTAGTGACCTAGTCAGGTCATTTAGTGTGCTGGGTTTGATCCGATTCCGTTTGGATCCGACCTAAAATAAGTGAAATAAGTATTGTCACATAATGTCGTTTTAACGTGGTATTATATGTATGGAAACTGTCACATTGTTAGTTCAAATATATAGTAGAATATAAGTTTTGTTCGGCCTTTATACATTTAGAAAAGGATAATTTGGTTTGTTTTCACCATTTATGTCCTGTATTCTTTTCAGACTCATCGTATATATCCTAATATAATTAAACCAATATATCCTTTTATAGACAGCGTATTAGTCTCTTTATATTGACGACAAAGAAGAATCTTTTATGCGAAACATTGTCAATTGCGGATGTTAGTGTGTCAAAACCAGATCGGAAATATTCTAACGTCAGTAGACAACCGAAAAAGAAAGAAATTCCCCAGTCGACTGTCAGCTCGTCAGGCAAGAATATTTCTCTAATCATTCGTGTCTAAAATTGCATTAGTTTTTGAAGTAATTCATCTGTGTATTTTAACAATCACCTTTTAATTCTCCCTCCTCGAACAGAATTTTGTGTTTGCCTTGGCGCATCAAGGAACTCACACAGATCAAATCATCTTATTTTCTTATCAGAACTCGTTATTTGATTTGAATGTTCGTATCTCCGCTTTAAAACGATAATCTGTTTTATAGTAACCCGATTTTGTATGCTATTATTATACTATAAAACATTTTAGTATGTTATCATTTTGTTGCTTGAAATAGAGTCAGGGTAATCTTCCATTGGCTGTATTTTCTATCTCATAAATAGACGCCACTTTTTAGATGAGTAGCCGTAGTTTCCTGACTGAACTAATTGATCCTGACCGTTGACATGCGAGTTTCCTCAACGCACCATTTGATGAGGGTTGTCGTTGACCCAACATTAGACTCATCGGCCTTACTTCACATCCACCATGCTACTTCCCATGGCTTAATCATATTGTCGTGGGCTATGCGGAACACTGCTGGAAAAGAACGAGGCCTTCATAAGTGACGTTATTCTATGGACACCTTCATATGGACGTGTCAGTGTTGGTCGAACAGTAAGAACTTATTCACATCAGTTCTATGCGAACGTAGTTTGGAAGACCTGCCGGGCTCGATGGATGATAGAAGCGGATGGAGAGAGACAGAGACAGAGATTTTACGAAATCCATGCTAGCAGTTCGACATGATAATGATGATGAGGATTATTATGTTGTTGTAAAACATTTTTCTCTGCCATTATCTCACGGTAAAACACATTTGAATCTTATCGTAAAACATCTTTGTAGAGGGTTATTTAATGGTAAAACATTTGCATATGTCATTATCTTATTGTAACATATTTTTATAAGTTATTATCATATAGTAAAATAATTTTATATGTTATCACATAGTAAAACATTCGTATGTACCATCATATTATCATCGTGATCAATGTCACGCTCTCAGCACGGATGTTTCTGACTCTCTCTCGCCACAGCTCCATACCGTCCATTGCTTTCGGCAGATCCTCCGGGCTACATCCCGTATCAGCACAGACTGCTCTATGTAGGTTCGAACTGGTCGTCCTGCCTTTGCTCGTCCATATGAAGAGGTCCCCTGGAGCACATCTCTCACGAGTTCGTCCCCACTTCTCCAGCAGTGTCCCGCGTGTCTGGTTCGTCGAATTTTGATAGTTTTCGTGATGGGTGGTAGGTGGCCGTATAGCTGCTGCTTTGTGGGTTACTGTCTCCAAGACTTGTTCAATATTGCTCGCAGCTTTCTTGTGTAATAGCCGTCAAGCTTTTTCTCCATCCGTTTTGTCAGCGTCCATATGATGCATCCATATAGCAGTATCGACACGATCGCTGCTTGGAAGAAACTGCGTTTTATTTTATCGATCAGGTCTGACTTCCATATGACTGAAAGTCTATTGGTATCTGTCCATGCCTTTGCTTGTCGCGTGTTGATGTCTGTCTCGGTTGATAAGACACTTCTCCCAATAGTAACATATTTTTACGTTATTATCTTAGAGTATAACATTTTTAAATGTTACTATCTCATAGTAAAATATTTTTTGATTTCAGTATCTTATAACGAAACATTCTTATGAGTTATTATCTTATAGCAAACGATTTCATATATTATATTGCCCATTCAGCTGGGGCTGTAGAATACACCGACTGCACCTCTCCAGGGTGGTTAGACCCCTCCAAAGAGTGTCAGGGATATAACACTGTACAATCTGCTGGTGAGGTTCCAGTAATGCTGGGACTTTGGGAAAATCACCCCTTTGTTGCCATCGCTCCTAAGACTACTTCGGTCTAATGTGGTATCACCTGATAGGGTCCTAACTATGGGTCAAATAGAACAAAACAGAGTACTTATGCTAAACCAAATTGCTTGAAATTGAACTGTTTTGATATTTTAACAGCGTACTTATACCAAACTGAACAGCTTTATATAGAACTTTTTGGACCGTATACTAAATTGAATTGTTTATAAAAGGTGTGTTTTTAAAATTGCAACTGTACTTAAGCTAAGCTGAATTGTTTGAGATGAAACTGTTTTGACATTTAACAGTGTGTGGACAAAAAACTATTCTTATACTAAACTAAACTGTTAAAATTCGAAGTTTTTAACTAAACTGAATATCTAGAAATAGAAAAGTTTTTGACAATGAACTATGTACTTATGCTAAACAGAATTGTTTGAAATAAAACTGTTTATTTGTATAAAAATGGATTTCGCAATCAATAACCTAGAAAGGTTGATATGACATTAACTCAAACAAAGGAACAAACATTCATATGTTATTATCATACATTCAGGCACTTTTGTAGGTCATTTTATTGTAATGATAGCCGAGTTGGGTGGGGCTTTTGAATACGTCGATTGCATCTATAAAGAGGGGGAAGACTTTCCAAACAAGTATTGTGGATATAACACAAAACTATTTAATTTAGAAGCTCCAGTTCGGATAATTTGAGGAATGTGAAGAACGGCTTCATTGCAATTACTCTCAGTTCCACTCTGATCCAGAGTGGTAGTATCTGTTAGCGTCCCAACTATGTGTAAAATAGAACTATTTAATCCTTTTCTGATCTTGAAAACGTTTAAATGGTTTGGTTTCTTTGTTTAATGACATATCAACCTTTGTTGGTTATTTAATACCGAATCTGTTCTCATAGAAGAACAGTATTGGTACTATTTAATCGATAGTTGGGAGGATAAGGGGGCTCATAACTTTCCCAAGGGTATTTGCCCGAAAGTGAACGTAATTGCGCGACTGGAGCACGAACTCGCTTACTACGATTCCGCAGTCCATCGCTTTAACCATTACACCACGAGGACACTCATTAAAAACAAGAAAGCAAACCGTGTAGTAACTTTTTCCTATTCTTACAATGAAAATAGTGGGCTTAGCTTAACATAAAGGTTATCGTCTCAGAAAATGTTTATGCTGGCACACGGGCATGGAACTTTCACAAAATCTCAAATTTCTGCTCATTTTCAAATTGGTCACTGCTTACTGCAACCCCTCTGCACGATGGGAGGTTAAAACCATCGCGAAAGTAATACTTTATTACTGATATACCTAGTTAAATTAATTCTACTCCTGTCTTTACTTGGCCTCCACAAAAATATCCTGAGACAAAGTCGATATGAGGAAATGACATTGAGTTCACTGACAAAGAAAAGGGTCAGATGCTTGATCGAAGAAAACATATCACTCGTTTCATTTGTTCATTTCAGCCATGCTCTAGACCAGCCTCAAACTCGGAAAATATGATATGGTATTTATTTCAAGAGAATGAAGAAAAAAAACCCTACGTTTTCACCGATTGTGGCCTACTCTCAAATGCAATGGGTAGGATTTCTCTAGTTCTGAAGTTTAAGTTCCTTACTTGGAATCTACTGAGAAATCACTGATTTCTTACAAATTCTTATAAAAACTGCCAACTCTGTCGCGACCGTTTCTCGCACCTATTGCGAGATTTGGCGAGATTGGACGTTTATCTTTTCTTTCTCTGAGCATACTGTAAACGTTTATATACAATTTCTTTCGTCATGAGATCTATTTATTATTGTAATTAAATGTATTTTCATATCCTGCCTTTTTACCTTTCCTTTCCTTCCAATGTGATGTCTACCATCTTACCTTACAAAGCTCAACCCTCAAGGTAATGAACACAAATACAATAATATTAGGCTGCTAAAACCTACATTGATGAACCTGACATTCAATGAAACGTTACGAAAACTAAGATTGAAAACCCCTTAGAAATCAGAATAAATAAACTTCCCCCATCAATTACTGAAAGTATACGAGTCCAATTGACGTCTTCAAAGATCCTATGAGGTATATTTATATATGTTTATATTAAAACTGCTATAGTATATTACAATTGCTAAATACGCCACGTCAGTGGATGTGAGGATAAGCTCACAATATCCCCTGCAGAGGGGTTAGACACAACCAAAAGGATTGTCCTGATAATGACACAACATCTGAGGTTGAAGTTCCAGTTCTATATAGGAAGTGTGAAGTACCCCTTTATTTTCATTCCTCCCAAGTTCTCTCTGACTTGAAGTGTTAATATATTCCAGGTCCCTATAAATGGGTCAAGTAGATCTCTAAAAAATATCCTTATTCGTTAAGGCCCTGTAAAAAAAAAAAGAAAAAATACACAAAAGAAAATGTATATACAAGCGTACAATAAAAACGGTTCACAAAGCTCCAGGGATAAAATAACCATTATGAGTTGAAGTTCCGTTAAAATCAATAAAAACGTTAGATTTCGATTAGGAACCTACTCTTCTAATTTTTTAATGGATTGAAATAGAATTATATCGTGTATAAAAAGTAAAATCTCTTTCGCTTTTTCTTTCTGTCTCTGTCTCACTGTCTTTCTCTCTCTCTCTCTCTCTCTCTCTCTCTCTCTCTATCTATCTATATCTGTTTATCTGTCTATGTATGCATCTATTTATCTTGTCAAGTAAAAATGAAGACCTACTGAGTATTTTATCGAAAAGAAAAAAAGAAAAAAAAAAGAAAAGCGCTTGCGAAAATGGATACAAGTGTTTACAAATTCGATTTAACGTGTAGCTACCTCAGGTGAGTGAACTTTGTCGATTGTCTACTGGGAAGAAAGCGATAAAAGATGGTGAAACAAAATCAAATATGATTACAAATGGACAAGCAGATTTTAGTTAAACTGGTTGTATTAGGTTGTGACATCCTCAAGAGTATGAACAGTTTTTCGATTTCCTTGGCTAACGATAAATTTGACTAAAGCAAATTGAAAAAGAGTGAACCAAAAGATTCTCTTTGGATTTGGATTTTGAGTAAAATACAAACTTAGATGTGAAGCATTAGGGTCACGAATCAATTATGATTGTACGAAAATCATTGTAATTGGATGAAGATTTCTTACTATTCAAGCACTAGTGAAATTAAATTAATCACTAATCCCCCGACCCGACGAAAAGAATAAAACGTGGTTTTGACAGTAATCAGTAAAAGAATAAAAAAAACAACTAAGAGAAATTTGAATAGTGAAAAGACTGGAAAAGGGTATGGCTTAGGTTGGGTTATTTATTTTTTTAGGAATACCGACCGTTATGGGTTAAGAATGCTGCGAGCAATATTGAACAAGTCCTGGCGGTAACACCCCACAAGGCACCAACTATACGGCCACCTGCCTCCCATCACGAAAACTATCAAAATTCGACGAGCAAGACATGCAGGACACTGCTAGAGAAGCAAGGACGAGCACATAAGAGATGTACTCCTATGGACCCCAACATATGGCTGGGTTAAAGCAGGACGACCAGCTCTAACATACATTCAGCAGCTATGTGAGGATACGGGATGTAGCCCTGAAGACCTGCCAGAGGATATGAACAATAGGGAGAAGTGGCGTTAGAGGGTCAGGAATATCCGTGCTAACGGCACGACATGATGATGATATATATATCATGTCATGCTGCTAGAACAGATCTCTCTGGCCCTCTCTTGCCACCCGTCTCTATCACCCATCGCTCCCGGGAGCTCTTTCCGGCCACATCCTGTATCGGCACAGAGCTGTTGTATATAGGTTATTGCTGGTCGTCTAACGTTTGCACGTCCATGTGAAGAGATCCACTGGAGTATATCGCAGATGAGTTCGTCCCTATTTCTCCAGCTGTGTCCCGCATATCTGGTTCGTCTTTGTGAAGGATGGTAGGTGGTCGTACAGCTGCTGTTTTCGGGATTGTTGCCTCCAGGACTTGTTCAATACAGCAGGGACACGCCCGCTGTTTTAAAAAAATACTGCGTTTTATTTTATCGGTCAGGTCTGACTTCCATATGACCGATAGCCTATCAACAGCTGTCCATGCCGTTGCTTCTCGCATGTTGCTGTCTGTCTCGGTTGATGAGACGCTGCTTTCGAGGTAAGATAACTTTTTAGTGTGGAGATGTCACCTCTTTGATTAAAGGACATGTATTCTTTCTTGTTGCGTTGACATGGAGGCCTCTGCCAAAATTCTTGTAGGGATTCGGCTTAAGTGGGTGTTGTTGCAAGAAGTGCTATGTCATCGGCGTAGTCCGCGTCCGTAATAATTTGAGCGGGGTGTCTTCTTCTTTCCTTTGTCAGTTTGAAACCGTTTTCTTTCATTAAAACTATTGACTTTCAAAGCACGTAGTCTATGCAGATAATTAACAGGTATGAGGCTAACGTGTCTCCTTGTAGCACACCTGTTACAATGTCGAAATAGTCTGTATCCCCATCCGGTGAGCTGATTTTTACTTTTGTGTTTTTATATTGCATCATTATGGCTGTTGCATTATTTTGGGAGGCCGTAGGTGAGAAGTATTTGCTATATCTTTCCCCTGGTTATGGAGTCAAATGCCTTGGAGAAGTCGCCGAATAATATTGTTGCCTCCAGTTTTTGTTGCACTACACCTTCTAGATAGACAGTCAAAATTTGGGATGTCATAGATTGATTTTTCCGAAAGCCGTTTTAGTTCTTCCAAGTATTTTCTAAAGTTTCAGTTCTATGCTGTTGCGTTGTTGAACATTGTAAATCTTAGCCGCTATGGATGTAAAGGCTATACTTTGGTAGTTCTTAGCTATTCCGAGGTCATCCTTCTTAGGAAAAGGGAGGATGCATCCCTTTGTCCATCTGTCTATAATGTTCTGTTCTGTTTATATCACAGCGTTACAGTGTCAGAACAGAAAGTAGTCGAATTCCATGGTTTTCCATACTTTTGGAGGTGGTTCATCAAGTCCCCCTGCTTTCCTATTTTCAATTTTTGGTAGTACTGAGTTGAGTTCTTCTTGCTAAACTGTCCTAGTTTGATGTATAGTTGATTGCTAATAATTTTCGTGATTGGTTCATACGTAAATTTTCGAAATGTTGCTTCCACCGGTGTATTCTTTCTTCTTGGCTGGTAGCTTTCCGTTTAGATTTCGCAGTATTCTTCCCTAGGCTCATTTACTTTAGCGTCTTCCACGCTATCCAAGATTGTCTATCTTCAACTGAGTCTCTAATCTTATAAATCTGATTTTGTATACATTCTGTTTGTTGTTTTTCTTTTGTATCTTCCTGAGTATCGATATTGGTTGGGTGCCTCCTGCTGTGTATGGAAGCGGTTTTTACGTCTGCACACTTTTTTCTAACCCATGTTCCCAATGGGACTCTTGATTTAACTTTTTGTTTAGTTGGTATGGATTCTGCTGCTGCACCTAAGTGGGCATAAACGAGGTTCTCTTAATTGTCATTCTGAGTAGTTGTTTCTGATATATGCTGAAGATATATATATATATATATATATATATTATTTGAAATCAAATAGTCTGTAGGCAGGTATCTTAATTTTTAAACGAATTAGCTGAGGGCGAGTCTGATGTTAGTTAAGAAATTTTACTTTACAGATGAATGCTTTACAGATGGTCTCGTTTTGTCGATGCATCTTACATTACGAGGGGTGTCCTCGTGGTGTAATGACAGGTTCTTCAGCCTTGTTGAGGCAACTAGTCTAGGGTTAGGTACTATTTACCAACCCCTCCGCTCGGGCAGGATATGACACAAGGTCAATTTTTCAGCAGAGTTTAACAGGTTTTGAATTCAGAGTTTTCCTTCTCCTAGACTAGTTGCCTCACCAAGGCTGAAGAACCTAGTCCGTCCTACTATTTACCCATAGCTGGAGGGAGAATAAGGGGGTTCATATCTTTCCTAAGGGTATTTGCCCGAAAGTGAACGTAATAGCGCGACTGGAGTACGAACTCGCGTACTACGATTCCGCAGTTCATCGCTTTAACCATTACACCACGAGGACACCCCTCGAGCGGAGGGGTTGGTAAATAGTATCTTACGTTTATTATATATATCTGCTCGATCTTCAAAGCAAATAGCATTGTATTTTGTACATTCGGGCTTTAAAATTGCAAGCCCTCGTCTGAGTTCTCTTTTAACTTCAATTTAATGGACACGGCATAAACTTCCGGCAATTAATCATGGGAAGTTTCTCAAAATGGGCCGATTCTATGCAAACCTTGGATCTTTTCACATTTCTAAGCAACAGCTTTACAAGATTGGAACTTTTGTAAACATTCTAACGACTTTTACATCAAAATATTGATCGAGTGAATCTGCCAATTAATTTAATCTCTTCTTTTCTGTAGGACGTTTAAAGGTTTGGTTAGCTAATGCTTGATAGCACATCAACTCTTTTAGGCAATTCAATTCCGAACTTTGTTAATATATATATATATATATATATATATATATATATATAATCTATTAACAGGGGGGGTGTCCTCGAGGTTTAATTGTTAAAGCGATGGACTGCGGAATGGTAGTAAGTGATTTCGTACTCCAGTCACGCTGTTGCGTTCATTTTCGGGCAAATACCCTTGGGAAAAGTATAAACTCCCTTATCCTCCCAGTTATGGGTTAAATAGTAACACTACTGTTCTTCTAGTAAAATGGCTTTGGCATTAAATAACCTACAACGGTTGGTATGCCATTAAACAAATAAACCAAACCAATTGATAAACAGATAGTCTGTTGGTAAATATTTTTGTATTTAAACGAACTGTTAGAGCA
>OY757912.1:89335924-89360924 GCA_963585895.1 Sepioteuthis lessoniana
TATTGATTATAACGAATTTAAATTTTAAGATAAACATTTAAAGTTCAGGGAAGAACAATAGTAGCATTTACGTTCTTTTCAAAGGAACAATTACTGTTCCGAAAATGTTTTTTAGATGTAATGAAAATAGAATGTGAGATATATTTTTCCAGAAAAAAAAAAAACAAAGACATTTTGTTAAAGAATGGATACATTAAAATATACCAGGACCTGAAGTATCACCAAAACATTACTAAAAGCATGACATCTCATTTTCTTTCATATTTTCCCGTCGGCAACCAAAGATGTTTTTTTTTGTTTTTTTTATTACTTTTAATGTTTTTCTTTCATATAAAATCAGTTTGTGTGTTTTTATTTTTGTATTACGCGTACCACGATACATATGTGATCGTGCACTGGTTACCGGGATGCGTATTTTATCGTGAGCAGATTGTATTATTATCACATGTTAGGGTTTCACTTACCGCTAATGTTCTTGAGAAAGATATTAATATATCCCTTCTCCTACAACAATTAGTAAGTAGTAGGGCAGTCTGCACTCTTCAGCCCTGGAAGGCAAACTAGTTGAGCAGAAGGTGTATTCTAAAAGTCCTATCCCGCAGAAAAAAAAAAAGACCTTAAATCACACCCTGTCCGTGTCGAAGTGGTCCGTTAAATAAATATTTCATGTAGTCATCTCGACGATCAACACTTTAACTTTCTGTTTCTATGAAACTTTAAAATTTTCCAATGAACATTTTATTTGCCGGACAGAAAGCATAGGAACAACTCCCATGTATATATATATATATATATATATATATATATATATATAAAGTAATTTTGTGTTTAGAGTTTAGGGAATGAGGTTTATTTTACGTTCATATTTATTTTTTTTCTGGTTTTGTTTTTCTCTTTTTGCTAATCAATCCCATAAAATACGAATATTTTAAACAGATCTTTTTGTCCCATAGACAGGTGTCACCACACCTATCTTCCGATTAATGACAATGAAAAAAGAATCTCACACTCCGTAACAGGAATGTCACTGTATATCATACCCAGAAGGAATGTCACTGTATATCATACCCAGAAGACCCAATTTTGGAAGTTTCTTCGGCAGGGGATACAATTAGCGCATTCAAAGATCCCCTGGGATCGCAGTATATATATATATATATATATATATATATATATATATATATATATATATATGGGGGTATTATTCGGTCCAGTTAAACCAGAGTTGGGAATGATTCCTTCAGGACAAGAAAATCATTCAGGAGCTGAACATTTAAATTTTCCTGGAGGAGAGCGCAATATAATTTTTACAGAGCAATATTTCTTTAAAGAAAAACAAAAAACGGGTTAATTTGGGATTATAAATTTATTTCCATCCTGTTTTTTCAGTTTCTGGTGTGAACCAAAAACACGAAGAAAAATATAACAGGACTTCTTCAGATCCAATGGATAAATAAAACAGAATAGACACGTGGTGGAGGGGGCGGGAGAAGAGATTAAAGGAGTTACCACCTCGTTTTATTGAATTTCCGTTTTTTTTATTTACCTATTTATTTTATTTTCAAAATTCTTCCGTCAGTTATAATTTCGTTAATTTACCTTTTTTTATTTATTTGTTTAATTTATTTTATTTTCATGTTAGGTTCGATAATTAACTTTTAAGAGAAATATTAATGCTTATGTTAATTTCGATACCATTTATTTAGCTACCTATTTTTTCCTAGTGTGTATATTGGATACGTTTTTTGTCTTGTTTCACTATTTATTTCTATGTTTTTAAAGATTTTTTTAGTCTATAGTTTAAATTTAGTCTTATGTCTACATTTAGCTATTAATTCACATCTCTTATTTAATTATTTATCCGGCCATTTATGTGTTAAAATATGTATTTTCTCTTCTAAGCACAAATTGCATTTACCGTCAAAACTATATATATATATATATATATATATATATATATATATATATATATATATATATATATGTGTGTGTGTGTCTGTGTGTTTGTGTGTGTATGTGTGTGTGTGTGGTGCATTCAATAAGTTACCAGACTTTTTTGTACAGGCATTTAAAATTGTCGTAGACTCTTGAAGATTCAATATGTTATTGTTATACATCTTATGAGACGATCGACTAATTTTTTATGATTTCAGGTTCAAAGGAAAAGCTTCAGCAGGAATTAGAACACACCAATGGAAACTTATTAAATGATCATTATATATATATATATATAGTTTAGTAAAGTTAGCGACCATAGTCGAGGATGACCCGAAGGCTCCCTTTTCGATAGCTACTACACCAAGGTGTAGGGGAGGGCGCTACTCCATTCCCAGGATTGCTCCACTTTACCCTTGAACCGTACCTTATAATGCTGAGTGTTAAGCAAGGTGGTATCAAGTACCATTTTAAAAGTCTTTGGTATGACTCGACCTGGGATTGAACCCAGGTCTCCCGGGCCATTGGCGAACACTCTAACCGCTGGGCCAATGTCCCGGTATATATATATATATATTGACCAGTTGCATTCTACTCGTGCGGATTTAGTTTCTATGTTTAATGATATATCAACTTTAGTAGTTATTTTACGTCAAAGCTATCTTTCTCGAAGAACGGTAGTGGTACTATATAACCCACAGCTGGTGGATTAGGGAGTTCATAATTTTCCGAAATGTAATTTCCGAAAATGAACTTCATAGTTCGACTGGAGTTCGAACTTGCTTACTACGATTTCGCTGTCCAGCGCTTTAACCATTGTACAACGATGACCCCCCTACTCTCGCAGAGGGTTTCGGCAAATATATAGGTATATATATGCTTGTGTGCGAGTGTGTTTTTGTGTGTGTGGGGATAAATATGTGTAATTTTTGGGCATCACTTTTGACCTTTAAGATCTTCAAGTTTTATTTTCATAAGAGAAATACCTGCATATTTTTTGCCTTCTGTCAGCCTCCGGAAACCTTATAAGCTTTTGGCGTCAAAGAGAATTACACACACACTCTCACACGCACATACACATACACACACACACACACCCACACATACACCCCCACACACATACACACACATACACACACACGCACACACACATCTATATTTATATCTGTACCACCTCACCACGATTACAGACAAAAAAGATTTAACCACTTTTCTCATCACAGATAATATCAGAATCTTATTAATACATTTTAGTGATGATTCCAAATCTGTATGCTGTATTCTTTACCAAGAGCAGTTTTATTGGAACACTAGTCATGATTCTTTAATTTTTATGATTCATTGGTTGGTTGATTGTTTTATTTTACGGCGTATCAACCCTTTTCGCGTCATTTAACGTCGAATTCCAAACAATTCAGTTTAGTTCAAGTATAGTTCTTATTTACAAACGGATAAATCTCAAAACAGTTCAGTAAAACATCAAAACACTTCTATTTCAAACAATTCAGTTTAGCATAATTATACAGTTTAGCTCTATTTGACCCATAGATAGGACCCTATCAGATGCTATCACTCCGAGCCAGAGTGAACCTAGGAGCGATGGTACTCCGCATTCTCCAAGCTCCACAGTTACTGGAACCTCACCATCAGATTGTCTAGTGACACTCTTTGCGGGGGATCTTACCCCTATGCGGTAAAGCATCGGCCTCAGACAACTAGGCAATAATGTTTATGATTTTGTTCAAAAATTCTATGAATCACAAATAACAACAGTTGGCAGCATATATGTTTCCAATATGTATATAAATCGCGACTGTAAACATTTCTTATAATTAAAAGTGCTGTGAATTATTTTCTATTGTAAATTTATCATGGATCTCCACGATATATCATCCAATAATAACCCACTGTCATGCTTTCTAATTACTTGATAGTGCTTATCCATCATAAAATATCTCAATCCAAACTCTCTCCTTATTCGTCCTTCACGAAAGATTTTCAGAAGAGAAATCTAAGTGGAAAATATGTCATCTTTTTAAGACATTTAACTCTTCATTTCTTTGTAGTTATATGAAGATTCTTGACTACATCTGAATGTGCATGCCATTTGTTTCCATGAATGGTTTTGCCTATTCATTTAAAAACCAGCCAAACTTCCAATTTCATCGGACATCAATCACAATGTTTAGTGTCAAATCCAGAACACTTATGGGAGGAGGGCACTTGAGAGATGCAGTCGGAGTATTCAACACACCCAGCCGACTGGACCATAAATGGTTACAAGTATTTCTATCTTCCAGGAATTATTCTATTTATAATTAATCATTTTTGCACACTGTTAAATGGATATACACATATGATTTGTAAGTGAATAGTTTGTAGTTCATTTCATTTTTAATGATTTAAGTTAGAACTAATTGGTTTTTGCTGTGGTCTTTACAAGTAAAATGGTTTTGTTATATTTTGACCTTCGACCCGGCCAAAAATGCCATTCCAAGGTGATGCACCGGAAGGAGGTGACACATTCTAATGGCAGTAATGAGAGGAAATCGCGGGGGCTGAAATTGGCTGATGAAATGGGACGAGGTAAAAAAATTCCCATGGTAAACTCATAGACTGATGCACCGGAAGAGAGTGACCTGTGAACTGCATGACAGTTATTTCCGCTTGATGACGCTCAAACAGGAAGCCTGATGAGTTGGGGTCCAGAGAAGATGCTGATAAGATGCAGTTAAGAAAGCCATCACCCAGCAGAGTGTCCCCCAGGGCGTCCGGTTGAGCAGCCCAGGAGAACGAGAAAGACACAACGTGAACGGCCATCCGAGTGGGGGTAAAAGTGTTGCAGTTTCTTTTCGGTCTCCAACTCCCTATCACACGCAAACCTTGAATAACCTTTTCGAACCCTTACAATAAAGTGAGAGGTACATATGTTTCTAACGAAGTCTTCCTGCGTGTCTTTATCATTGCGTCGGTATGTATCCAGTATATATATGTATATTTCTGCATGAATCAGCAGATGACAATATAACAGTTTCGGTTATTGCTGTCTCGCACTAATAATCCTATTCAATATCAATCATTGTTTTCAGACAGTTAAGTGGTTACAAGAATTGCTATTTAACACTAATCATACCTAGGATACTATTCATTCATTTGCACAGTAAAATCTCTCCAAGTATTGCTGTCACTCTAATAATTCAATTAAACAACATCCATTTGTTTAAATACAATTAAATAATCAAAATGTTCTATTTCTAACAAATCGATTTAGCAGAACTCATCTGTTTGTACACAGTTTATACATCAAAGAGTTCTTTATGACCCATAGATAGGACCCTATTGGGTGCTACTCCTACGGACCAGAGTGAACTTGTTATCAATGGTAATGACGAGGTATTCCACATTCTCCAAAGCTCCATCAATACTTAAGTCTCATTATTAGATTGTTTAATGTCATATACAGGAAACTCGTGGGGGGTGTCTTACCCCAGTTCAGAGATGCAGTCGATGTATTCTACAGCCCCAGCAGACTGGGTTTCTAGTTTACTAGAGAAAAATCCAGATATTGGATAAAAACATTTTAAGTTTTATGTGGCATGAGTTTATTTAATTCTTAATTGAAAAAGGTTTTTATTTTTTAATTTTCCTGCTAAATTAGTAATTCTTGCTAAGGTTTATATTTGATTTCCACTTATAGGTGCTACGAAAAATTTTAATACAATTCTTATATCTGCGTGAAAAATATATCCAATCAACAGAAAATTTAATCTGATGTGAACATCTTTTAGTACTGAAAATGTTCATAACTATATATATCTTTCACAATATATATATATATATATATATATATATATATATACGACGTTTAGAATCTTACTCAGAATCAAGATTTAGTGTACGCCACATTGAATTGTAGCCACCTCACCGACAGAGAAATTAAGACATTACTCTGAAATTGTTATTCAAGCTTTATCAGACGTGTTTGTCTCAACAAAAAACGTTCAGCTATGTCTTTATCGGAACCTATTAACGTTGGATAATTACTTTTTTAACAAGAAAAGTCATTGTAATCTTTTTTCTTTAATAAACAAACTTTATACAAAAGTGAAAGAAATGAAATTTATTGAATTTGTAGAATTGTGTTTTATTCAGTCATTTATAAGCTTTTCTGCTCCACCCCATATATAAATATATGTGGGTGTGTATATACAGAGAGAGAGAGAGACAGAGACGGAGATAGAAGGTTGTGAAGAGTATCGTTTTCATCTCGCAAAGACAAAAATAAGCCTAACATCTATTATTAGGAATGTTTGTGAAACTGTCTCGAAAATAATTTTAAAATACTTTTGGATTATGTGTATACAAAAAATCGCCATTGACTTCAACCGTGACCTCTCTACAACTTCAGATTTTCCGGCAAGCATTTTTAACAGACTTCTTGTTTAAATTGATAAATGCTACCGGTATACTTGTGTTCCGTTCAAATCTAGTGCTGCACGGAGTTTTCTTCTCTTTCTCTCTCTCTCTCTCTCTCTCTCTCTCTCTCTCTCTCTCTCTCTCTCTCTCTCTCTCTCTCTCTCTCCCTTGAGCAGGCCAAACGCATTATAAATTACTGGATTGCAATCAGCGGAGCCAAGCGGCCAGATATTATGGATGATGGGGTCACTGAAATTTTCTCACTGGTTCATATGCCTGTGCTGCATAGCGCAGAGTCCTAATTTAAGATATAAGATTTTCCAGCTGTCACCCTTTCGATCTAGAGCATATCTACCTCCTCCAGACACTCTATATAGGCATCAGTGTTAAGTCGAAGGCCATTTGAAAGATCAATGGAAGCAAAATGTCACCAGTGCTTGTGACCAAGCCAAACAACATGAACTTAACTGGGTGTTAGGTTTTCATCGATATGAATATGAATCTGTCCTCAGACTGACACCCTAACGCATTGGTATTTTGGTATTGGAGCTTACGTTTTGAATATCCTGTTGTAAAACATGATATTTCCAATTTTCTGTCATAGATTATATATATATATATATATATATATATAAACAAAAATATTTGATTAATATAAATACACATACACGCACAAACACACAGACTCTCCCATATATATATATATATATATATATATAGGGATTGAATTTCGTCGTAGGTTTGTTGTCCTTGCAGAAAGTGCCAAACAGACTCTAATTTGCTACTAAGTAGACACTATTCTAAACTAATAAAGCACATGCATGAAAATGTTCGCCAGTGGACTAGGAAACTGGGGTTCAATGACAGGATGAATCATACAAAAGACTCAAAAAGTATTCAATTTGCTTAACACGCGGCACTATAAGGTACGCGTCGAGCTTTTGTAGGGCAATCCAGAGGATGGAGTAACGCCCTCCTCAACTCCTCGGGGGAGTAGTTATTTAAAAGTGAGCTTCGAGTTGCCCCCGACTTCGATGAGCGAACTTACTTAAATATTTATATATGTATTCTTATTTTTCATATAGAAATGTGTGTACCCGTGTTTGTATAATAGTCTGATCATATTTATTCACGTTAAATACTTCAAATTAATTCATAAGATGAAAGTATTTTCCCTCCTTTTTATTAACACTACCTAAATTCTTCCTTCACTTCGCCAAATGTATAGGTTTATTCCTAACATCTTCTTTGGTCTCTCAACCTATTTTTAACGCATACATCATTCCTTATATATATATATATATATATATATATGTATATATATATATATATACCTCTAACGCCATGCATGTTAGACTTCACGGCTTCTTGTAGAATTGAAAAAAAAAAAACCTAACTCGACTTGAGTAATTTATCTATCGAGTCAAGTTGAGAAAACAAAAATGCATCATTCAGTTGTACTGGGAAAAAAAGCAAGGTGAAATGATAAGTTTTCGGCTAGTGATCTGTTCTCTTTTTAAAATTAATGAGCCTTCTAACACCCACCGAGAACGGACAAACCCCTGCTTCTTAATAACATCATGAACTTGTTTGACAAACGATATAGGATCACGCACCGTCGTGTTGGTGCGAAGTAATTTAGCTGTAAAGTGTTAGTGCCAGTCAGTTGATCAAATAGATTCAGAGTCGGGGTCCAGAGGGCGCTGCACTTGAATTAGCTTTGCAACCTGAGAACTCTAGTAAAATGTAAAGCAAAAGTAACAAGTAAAAAATAATAACCTTAATTTAAAGATAATTTGGAAGCCATATTTCATACGTAACATATTATAGGATTGATTCCTTTTCCCAGTCAACGTACATCGACCGGTGTTAAATTGTAGGCCGTGTACAAAAGATTTATGACTAAGACAGAATATATTTGCCCATTTCTTTACTAGACAGGTAGATGAGGCGGGGAACGACCCCTATTAACCTGCTGGATTCTAATCTATAATTTCCTAGCATTAGTTTTAAGAAAAAATGTTTATACAACGGTTTAAGCTTTTTAGCTGAAGTTAGCACAGTGGTTATAGCTTTTGACTGGTGGTTGTGATAAGATATTCTGTTTTAAGATACTACATGAATGCACATGTTTGGATATTATAGGTTGTTCAACTTTATACTGTATCAGTAGCAAGGTCTTATATTGCTATTTTGAAATTAAGTTTCTTTATGATGGCATATCAACATACATCGGTTATTCAATGTCAAAACCATCCTGGAAGTAAAACGGCAGTCATATCATGTGACTCATAGCCCAGAGAATAGGAGGGTTCATTAGCTTTTCTGAGGGTATTTGTCAAAAAGTGACCGTAATAGCACTACTGAAGTTCTCGCTCGCTTACATTGAGGCCGAAGTCCAGTATTACGCCACGAGGACTCTTCCCACTGGATAATGGGAGAAGACAGAGAAACAAGGAATCAAAGAGAATGAAAGTAATTGGAAAGAAGGACGGTGAAAATTATTTGGAATAAAAAAGAATGAAAGAAATTTCGAAAAAGAAAAATGAAAGATTTCGAAGAAAGAGGTTGAAAGATGGAGAAAAAGATTCGAAGAAAGAGGTTGAAAGATGGAGAAAAAGATTCGAAGAAAGAGGTTGAAAGATGGAGAAAAAGATTCGAAGAAAGAGGAAATAGGAAATTAAAATTGGATTTACTCATATGAATAATTTCCTTAAGGTCAAACTGGAATCTATCTAGAAAAGAAAAAGATTGGTATAGTTTGGTTTGGTTTTATGCTTATCAACCATTGTTAATTATTCAATACCGAATCCTGTTTTTACTTATGTATCAAATATATGATTTGTAAACACCTTTTGTAGATACACAGAGTTAAATGATCAATCTCTTGTATTTCTAACAACTTATTTTAGCATAAGTTTTTTGTTTGTACTCATTTTTAACGTCAGGCAATTCTATTTAACCCATTGATAGGACCCTATCTGGTGCTAGCACTCCGGTACAGACTGGATCTGGGAGCAATGGCAATGAAGGGGTACACTGCATTCTTCAAAGCTCCAGCATTACTGGAGACTCACCAGTAGATTTTTTTATATCATATTCTGGACATTCGTTGGGGGAGAGTCTTACTATACAGCAGAGATGCAGTCAGCGTATTCTACGGCCCCAGCCAACTGCGTTATGAAGAAAGAGGAAAAATTAAAATTGTCTGAGAATTTCTGTCTCATACTGTGACATTCGAATGGTTTTTAGCCAGGAAAAAAAAACTACATTCAAATTCAAAGTTTAATTACGTAATACAGACTCAACATGAATAAACATTTGGAATTTGCATGATTTAGGTTCTCCATTGGCTTTTCGCAGTGCTTTTATTCGATTTTCCATGGATTTGATGAAGTCATCAATAATCCTCTGATCCATATTTTGCCACTCTTTTGGCAATGCTTCTTAAAGGCTTGGCACTGCCGTGATCTTGGTTGAACATTCCCTAAGTTTTTACTTAAGATTCTCCCATACATGCCCTAGAGGAAGTTGGACAACCCATGACAGTAACATGATTCCTTGCGATATCTTCCTGGCTACTTTGCTCGTATGACATAGTGCTCTATCTTCTTGAAAAAGGTAGATATAGGAGTTGTTATAGATAGTGAAAGTAGTATTTTTTCTAATATTAAACAGAATTTCGGGCTATGCAAATCGTTTGTCAATGAGGATCATCTCATATTTCCCTCCAAACCAGACAGCTTCCCTCATCATTAATATAATCCCTCCATCTTTCACTGTCGACTGCAGACATTTAGAGTTCCAAGTCTCATTCTGATTTCTCCTAACAACCCTGACTCTAATTCGAATATTGGCGGAATTTACTTTCATCTAACCTAATTACAGTCTACCAAAATTCATAATATTTGTTCTTAAATTCTCTCGCCCAGTTCATACGCCTTTGAAATCAAAGGCTTCTTTCTTGCAACTCTTTGATAGCCTCGCACTTTTAGAGTCATTCCCAACACATATGGTGACATTTCCGTGCTGTTGGTAACATCTTTGACGCACTGACAACAGTTTCTTATGACTTTCCTCTTAAGAGTGATTTTCCTTTGCTCAGATATGATACTTTGTTTTCCTGATCTTTGTTCCATCGATAATGGCTTTGTTCATTAAATTTCTTGACAATATTATTAATCGTTTCAGGATTAACCTGGAAAATCCAATCAATTTCTTTGTCTGACTTGCCACACTGATGCCATCCTATAATGTGTCCTCATTGAATTTCAATATTTTCCATATTTCCGTCAACTTTCATTGCAAAATATAAGTAAACAAGCATTCTTAAATGAGACTAGCTTGATAAAAAG
Source organism: Sepioteuthis lessoniana (assembly GCA_963585895.1). Lineage (NCBI taxonomy): Eukaryota > Metazoa > Mollusca > Cephalopoda > Myopsida > Loliginidae > Sepioteuthis > Sepioteuthis lessoniana. The sequence goes on from OY757912.1 coordinate 89,346,631, forward strand.
AAGAGACATTATTACACCAGCGAAAATTTCTGTTATCACAGGTGGCTAAAACTTAGCAAAGCCAACTGTATATTTTATCGGTGGTCACCCGAGACTCAGTAATGGTTTCGGGACATAAATATTTTTAACATTATAATTAAGAGACCAAGTTTTACTTAATCTTTATTTAAGGAAAATAGAAATATATCTACGAATGAATTTACCCAACCCCTCTAACGTGAGTAGGATGTAAAAAAAAGGTCAATTTTTAAGTTTTATAGCTTTCCTTTTTCTTAACACTCTGTATCCTACAATTTACCAACAGCTGTTGTGAGAATACTTGGATTTATACCTTTCCCAATGCTATGATTGCGAAAGTAAATGAACGCAACCTCATCTCAGATTTGAATTCTGGTAGCCGAGTGCATTTTCTACGTCGATAATCCTTACATTAACTATGCCAACCGAAAAGTTCTTCAAGTATTCAACATAATACTGACAGAAAGACACAAACCTGGAAATGATGGGTGTCACTGTATCGTTGTGGCTAGCGTGCAGGACTGTGACATCGTAGTAAGACAGTTCAAATTTTACTCGCATCATTACGTTCATTTCTGGACGAATACACACGAGGAAAGAGTGAAACCCTCTATCCCTCTGGTATAGGTAAAATAGTATCCTTATGTTTCATCTACAATTATCGCTATGGTATTGAATAACCCAGGAGGGTTGATATTCTAGCATAGATTAAGAATTATACAGGGTGGCCACAGAAAGACTGATTAGTACGGCTCAGCATCTTGTGTTAATAAATTTTGTATCATTTAAGTCTTGTATGGAAATATTTTTTTAATTCAGTTCCAAAATCTTCGACAGTGATAATTTTGTGGTAATGCCAAGTTAAGCATAGTGAAGACAATTTGAAGCTAATGGATCCTCAAGGATACTAATTCGTGCAGCTTCTACCGCTACGTTAGTTTGCACAGTTAGTTTTAAACAGGGCGATTTGATCCGAATCACATCATAGCTTGGAGATACTGCCGTAATTTTCTCTGAGTTTGAATAACTGATATTTCACAGGACAAGAAAAAAAAATGCAATATATTTTACTCGTTGCTGGACATTATACATCGCCATTTTAATCACTGTAACATTTACAGAAAAAAATAACTAAATAACAAACTAACAAAATAAATAAATGCATAAAACAGATTGAACACGAACAAGTTATGACTTTCTCAAACTCTTCAGGTTTCTCAGCGACGACCCTGTAGAAACAAAACATTTAGAGGATGTTCCCCACCTTGTTTCCTCCGAAGCAAATAACAAAATTACAAATATTATTTTGTTCTAGCAACGTTAAAGAAACCAGCCTGCCTTATTATTTAACCCCAGCTGGATAACGAATTGATAGATTAATATTCTTCCCAATGATACTAGCGCTGTTTGAAATTTAAACAGCCTCGTATATATATATATATATTAGGATCATCTCAGATTTCCCTCCAAACCAGACAGCTTCCCTCATCATTACTATAATCCCATCATGTCTCACTGGCTACTGCAGATATTTAGTGTTCCAAGTCTCATGCTGATTTCTCCCAACAACCCTGTCTATAATTCGAATATTGGCAGAATTTACTTTCATCTAACCTAATTACAGACTTCCAAAATTTATAATATTTGCTCTTAAATTCTCTCGCCCAGTTCATACGCCTCTGAAATCAAAGGCTTCTTTCTTGCAACTCTTTTATAGCCTAGCACTTTCAGAGTCATTGTCAACACATATGGTGTCATTTCCGTTCTGTTGGTAACATCTTTATATGTTTCAGGATGTGTATATGTTTTGCGCGTGCGTCGGATTCCAGAAAGTTTTGTGACCCTATCAAGAATGTATGAATATTGTAATAGTATGATATTGATCTGCTATTTTACATATTTATCCCGTAGTTTAACAGAATCGACACAATCTTTCAAATGTTTTTAAGCCTTAAAGAGAGTCACTGATATATTTTAAAGAGTCATTTTCTTTTCTTTGGTCTTACCAAGAATCTTAAAGAACTTTTTATGTGTGCGCGTTTATAAGAGTGTGTGTAAGCTATTATGTGAATATGTATATATGTATATGTGTGTGGGAACTCCCGTGCGTGGTATAGGCTAATTCTCTGCTAACGACCTGGAAAAAGTAAAGAGACAAGAAAGCCAATAAAAAAACATGCTTCAAGAGAAGACCCGACATTCCAATATTGCAAGGATAAAAAAATGCAAGCTGAAAAGATAGTTCTATTGTTGCACTTCCACAAAATTCGTTCTGGCTATTCGTCGTATTGGGATTAACAATTATAGTGTTGGGGAAAATTACTTTGAATTGGGAAGGTTCGTAAAAGACATGACATCAAGGAGTATATATATATATATATATATATATATATATATATATATATATATATATATATATTGTAACAGTGTTGTAACTATTTCTTTTTGTGCGTTTGTAGCCATATAATTTAGAGAGTGCTCAATATCTGTGATAGAACTACTATATCACAATAATAAGTAGATGTATTTTAGATTTATATATATATATATATATATATATATATATATATATATATATATATATATATAATGAAAGCTTTTCAGCGACCTTAGGTTTCATGACGTTTTATAAATGACAATCATCAGGTAGATAACGAAAGATAATGAAGAAATCCTAAATCAAAAACTATTAAAAAATACATGAGAAATGTGTACAACTCTTTATGTGCGCGCGCGTGTGTGTGTGTTTGTATGGATTATATTTGCGCATTATTATGTATTGATGTATTTGTGATGTTTAGTTTATCCGTGTATGAAGATATATACGCAGCGCGATAAATTTTAGGTTGTCTCCTGGATATATTAGACGAGATATGTTGCCGAATTTGCAACAGAATGACCGAGAAATTTTTTTTGTTTCTTTATAAGTTAGTGTGTGTTTGTGAGGTTTCTTACTAAGGAACAAAATGTCACCATTGCATTTCGGAGAAAATAAAGTTTTGTTCTGTGAGCATACTAGGCGAATGTTGAATTGTAGGCCAGAATAGCGATAAATATCATGGTGGAGAGATATGTTATTTTGTAATATACTATCGAGTATTATGCAATATTGGTATTTTATGCTGGAATAGGATTTGTGTTCGATTCCTATAATAAGTTGTATTAATTATAATGTGTTAATGATATATCGCGTATACATCATAGTAATTTATGATTGTATGTATATAGATAATATGATGTTAAAACGTTGCAATAATTGTTTGTAGCTATATAATTTTTTGTGTGTAAATGTGTATGGTGATGGTTTTAACTGATGCGCGAATTATCATCATTGCATGATTAAGAAATGAATATATGATTTGACGTATAAGTATGATAGGTCTGGGACGTAAGGGTAATAGATGGAGAGTTATGATAAGTTACAATCGTTTTTATTTGCTATATTGTGTAAATGTTATGTTACGTATATGTTACTGTAATATAAGAGGGTATGACAACAGGTAGAGGAAGGGCATATGATGGATATAAAGATTTAATGTAGGAAGGTGTTACTTACGATGCGTCGGGTGTGTTGTTTGATGGAGAAAAGTGGTACTTACGACGTGTCGGGTGTGTTGTAGGGTCATTTATGGTGGGATTTATAGAAGTGGAAGTGGTATAGGTAAGATGGATGGGTTAAATGTACGGGTCGAAAAGTGAGAGTAGACCTTTGCTCTTATATCTGCATTTGAATTACATTTCTGATTTTTGTTTATCATTGTGTTTTGTGATGGCTAAGTGGTAATTGCAAGTTTTTTTTCGGAGAGGAAAAGAAGGCATTTTTGATGTCTTGCTGTAGGCGGGTGCTAGTTTTAGTATTTCCCAGGTGATATTGGGTGAAGTGTTCATATCTTTTAGGCGCCATATGTGTGTGGATAAATAAGTGTTAGTTGAGTAATTTCTGTTGGTGAACAAAAGTTTGTGGCTATGAATTCCTTATTTTATGGTACCCTCCATTGCACTTATGTATTGCTTGACTGAGCTGTTGGTTTTTACAGTGGCTCTGTGCACTAAGGTTTTCTGTTGGCAGTTTCCTATTAGGAAGCATGTTACTTTATCTCAACATTTACTTGTGCAACTATAGCTAACCTTTATATTGCTTCTGTGTAGGAGGCAATGATAGGGGAAGTCATCATCATCATCATGTCGCGCCGCCGGCGCGGATATCCCTGACCCTCTCTCGCCATTTCTCCCTATCATTCATCGCCTCCGGCAGGTCTTCAGGGTTACATCCTGTGTCCTCACATAGTTGCTGTATGTAGGTTCGTGCTGGTCGTCCCACTCTTGCACTTCCATATGTGGGGGTCCACAGGAGTACATCGCTTATGAGCTCGTCCTTGCTTCTCCAGCAGTGTCCTGCGTGTCTGGTTCGTCGAACTTGTATAGTTTTCGTGATGGGGGGCAAGTGTCCGTATAGTTGGAGTCTCGTGGGGTGTTGTTGCCAGGACTTGTTTAATACTGCTCTCAACATTCTTGTGTAATTTCCGTCCAGCCTCCTCTCCAGCCGCTTCGTAAGCGTCCATGTGGTTCATCCATATAGCAGTATCGACACAACCGCTGCCTGGAAGAAACTGCGTTTCATTTTATCAGTTAGGTCCGACTTCCATATGATCGAGAGCCTATCGATAGCTGTCCATGCCTTCGTCAGTCGTGTGTCGATGTCTTTTTCGGTTGATGAGACGCTACTTCCTAGGTAGGTGAATTTGTCGACTAGTTTCAGAGAGGCTCCGTCTAGTGTGGCAATGTTGCCCGTTTGGTTGTAACACATATATTCAGTTTTGTTTGCATTGACATGGAGGCCAATGCCAGCTGCGGCTCGTTCCACACTATGCACTAGTGTCTGAAGTGCTTGCTTATTAGAATTAGGAAGTCCCAACCGATAATTGATTTTACTCATTTGTTGGTTCAACCAGCTTTAAAACAAATGCGCACATACCATCATATACTACAATAACTTACACGTAACATAACATAACATTACCACAACATACATAGCTCATAAAAAAATATTGAAATCGAACACAACTCCCCATCTATTACCTTTACATCCCAGATCTATCATGCATAGATGTCTGATCATATATTCATTTACTTAATTATGCAATGATGATAATTTGTTCGTTAGTTAAAATCATCACCATACACACTTACACTTCTAAAAAAAAAGATCAAGCTAATGCAAACAATTATTGCCAGGTCTTAATACAACATATTCACTATATTCCTAACGTACATACAATAATGGATTACCGTGATGTATACACAATATATCATTCATCATCATCTTATCGTGCCATCGGCATGGATATCCCTGACTCTTCCTCGCCACCTCTCCCTATCATTCATCGTTTCCGGCAGGTCCTCAGGGCTACAACCCGTATCCTCACAGGAAAAAACAAAAAAACGAAATCCATGCAAAGGAGCGTGGTGGACCTAAATGCAATATTACGGACGTGCGCTGTCGTCAATCAGTGAAGGTGTCACGAGACTAGCGCGTGCGGGCAGAATGCCCCGCAAAGTTAGACGCGATTTTAAAATAACCACAGATGTAATATCCCGCGTTTCACTTGTGACATCGTACATTCACGAATCTTCGACTTGTTCTCCAAAATCTCTATATAAGAAAACAAGTAATGAGATTCTGGCAGTAATGAGAGTTGAAGGCAGTATCAAAACGGGTGCGTTAAAGGTTCCGGAGGCCCCGACCAGTCATACCCAAGTCTGTTACGACCCATCTAGTGTGACAGGCATGTGGCAAACAGCCAGCTCTCACACACACCCCGTCACCACTAAAAGGAAGGGAGAAGAAGGAAGTTTTCGAGTTGCAGTGATCATAGCTGAATAAAAACAACTGCTATATTTTTTCCCTTACCTTCGAATTTGAGTATTTCTTTTTCTGCGGACTTCTTTCTTTACAGCACAAAACGTCTGTCCTATGGTACATAAAGGCAAGCAGATAAATCCTCTCACGCAATGCCTAACATGACCCGGTTCTTCGGACAGGATCAATTAGTTCGATCGAGGAACTACTAATGCTACTATAAGGGTGGCATCTATGCATGAGAATAAAAACTGTCATTGAAAGATAACCATGACCAATATATCACAAAAACATTATAACTTATACAGAATATTATTGCGACTAATACAAATCATATTCCAGCATGAAATACTAATATTGCATAATACTCAATAATATATTACAATATAATATATCTCATCACCATAATATTTATTGCGATACTTCCCCTATTATGCTTACAAATCAAAACTTTATTTTCTTTGTATTACAATAATGATATTATGTTCCTTAGTTAAAATCATCACCACACGCACACACACACACACGAATATATAAAGAAACTAATACATTTTTTCTCGGTCAATCTGTCGCGACTTCAGCAACTCATCGCGTCTCATAAATCCCGGAAACAACACAAATTTACTGCGCAGCACTTGAATCTTTATATACATTCATACTAAACATCACTTATTTGTCCACACACCATAATACGCAAATATAACTACACAAACACGCACACACACATACTCACACATGTATACATAAAGAGTTGTACACAATTCTAACGTTTTCACTGGGATTTTTCAATTTTTCGATTTCTTCATTATCATTCGTTCTCTACCTGATGGTTGTCGTTTACATAAAATTATAAAACCTGAGGTCGCAGACAAGCTTCCATGCTATTAAATATATATAAAACATAATATATATTTACTTAATATATATATATATATACGTGTGTGTGTGTGTGTGTGTGTGTGGCAGCTGAAGTGGTCACAAAATAAATCAATAAGGTATTGTTAACTAGTACAGTTGCTAAAAACAGTTAATCTATCTATCCATATATATATATATATATATAGTCAGCGTCCAAATTCAGTAATTGTGGATTATTTGTCTATATAAGATATCAGGAAAATCATATAAATCTATGTGAGTGTTCCATGTATGACTATTGTTACATCTCTTTTTCCTTACAGGTTTATATAATAAAACTCACATATAGAGCATATATAGTGCAATCAGAAGGAAACTCAAACATGGTTAAATTGTCATTTTTGGTGGGTGTTTTGCCTCCTCTAGTTTAACATGTGGAGTCATCAGACGAGACAGAGAGTATAATAATATTCTCCGGCGAAATAAATCTATAATGACGATTTAACCAAATTTGAGTTTCCTTCTAACTGTACTATATATATATATATATATGTGTGTGTGTGTGTGTGTGTGTGCGCGCGCGCGTGTGTGCGTGCGTGCGTGCGTGCGTGCGTGCATGCGTGTGTGTGTGTGTGTGTGTGTGTGTGTGTGTGTGTATTAGCGATAAAGATATCCAAGGTTTTATTCATAATGTGAATAAAAGTTTATGAATAAGTCCATGGGTCTTTTTATTGCTTTTATTAAATTTTATACCACAAAAAGTATCTTTATATATATATATATATATATATATATATATACATATATATATATATATATATATATATATATATATACATATATATATATATATATATATATATATATATATATATATATTTATAAATAAGAATAATAAGCGGATAAGTGGATAAACCAAATACTGACAACGGAATTAGCAATGATATATTATTTCATTCTTAAATCCATTGTCAGTGGTTTATCCACTTTTCCTCTTATTGTTTTCATCTTGTCAGATTTACCAAAATCAACTATATATGATGGTCGACCGTAGTCGAAGGCGACATGGAGGCTACATTTTCAATTGCTACGACTCCGTGATGGTGCTCTTCTTTATCCGAGATTAAACTACTTACCCACTATTCGTACCTTATGAAGCTGAGTTTTAATCAAGTAGGTATCGTGATATTTTTTGATTCTTTCGTATTACGCAACCTGGGATTGAACCCCCGTTAGATACATTTAAATTCATATGAACGTATATGGGGAAAAGTATCTCATTTACTTGATGGTCATATTTCTTGGTCATGATCCGTTGTTTAATTTGTTATGTCTAACACAAAAAAAAAGGTTAGAACATTTTGAACTGTCTTTACTTTTTAGCGTATTCTTCGTATTTTGACGTTTGACATATACGTCTTATTTCGACATCTTTTAGCCAAAAAAAAAAAACTATACTTACACTCCTTTTTAGGCGAATGTAGGCTGCAAAAAGAGACGTTTACTTGACAGATACTTTTTAAACGGATATATTTCCAATTGCTACTGCGGTCATCACCTGGTGCGCAACTTATAAACAAGGGTAGATAATCGAATATTCTGCAGGTGTTAGGCACAAACTGCTGCATAAAACATTCTTCCAAATATACATACATATATATATATATATATATATATGGTAACGTTTTATGTAACAATGCAACAATGTACACACACACACACACACACACATACACACACACACACATATATATATATATATATTCATATATACATATATGTATATATGTACAGAGAGAGAAAGATTGGTAGATAAACCGTTTTTGCCAACTGTACGACTTAACAATACCCTATTGATTCGTTGTGTGACGTATCCAGCTGTCATAGATTTTTCTTAAAGAAACCTTCGCTATTTTCTCTTCTCTCAGACATCAGAAGTTTTATTCTTCCGAGTAAATTCCTATCTTCAGGCGTTGTCTTGATATTTATATTCAACGTATATCAGCGTGTGTCTATTATTTACTGTATAGGTTGAATAAAGAAGAGGTGTTACTTTATGTTTAAAAAAAGCGTCTACTATTTTACGAACAAAAAGGAAATATATTTAGAAAATTTAGTCAAATTTTCATATTGTCCACTTGTAACGCGTAGTAAATAGTTTAAGATCTTCACTTCATTGTTCCTCTGTGTCGACATTTTTTTTTATTATGAATATATTAGGTCTTATTACTAGGTTATTTGCTGTTAGATCATCACTACTGTATCTACGCATCTAATATTCGAAATAATTATTGAGGTTTTTCGACTAAGAACCAGAATACGTCTTAGAGTTTACATAATCTTTTGGCTGAATTGTTTGGTTGTTTGTTATGGCATATCAAATACTGTTGGTTATTTAATGGCAAATCTTGTTCATACATATATATCAAATATACGATTTGTAAATACATTTTGTTGATTACATTTTCAAATGAGCTCATTTTTTTCACACAGTTCAATGTTTTCAAGAATTTCTGTCCAATACAAATAATTCAATTTACTATCGTTTAATATGTTTGGTTTATTTCATGGCATATCAACCACTGAGTGTTATTTAATGCCAAATCGATTTTATACATATAAACAGTTCTATTTCAAACAATTCAGTTTAGCAAAAGTACACAGTTTAAATGTCAAAAACATTTCAATTTCAAACATTTCAGTTTAGTTTAAGTACGCAGTTTCAATCTAAAAACAGTTATATTTCACACAATCAGTTTAGCATAAGTACACAGTTTATTTCTTGATCCATAGATTGACCCTATCATGTGCTGCCACTCCGGAATTGAGTGGACCTGAGAGTGATGGCAATAAAAGGGTACTCCGCATTTCCGAAAGCTACAGTATTACTGGAGCCTCACAATCGAGTTGTTTAGTGTCATTTCCAATACTCTCATATAAGAAATCTTAATCCTCTCTAAAGAAGCAGTCGGTGTATTATGCAGCCCCACCTGACTGAGCCATTTGCATAATTGGTAATATAAGTATTATTAGGATTTCCTCATACTGAATTGTAAATCACACTATTTCTAGACGTCCCCCTTGAATATCCTTGAATGATACTAGAATATACATTAAATAACCCACAACAGTTGATATGACATAAACACCAATTAACCAAGCAACCAACTAAGCAGCGAACATTTGTAAACATCTATTTGGTGTGAATTGAATCATCTTATTCTCCATAAATCAAGGGCGACACCAACAGTAGAAGAAAAGAAGAAAAGAAAGAAAGACTGGCAACAATCCAACAGGATTACAGGAGTCCAAGCATATACTGAGTTGGGACGAAATTGGCCATCATTGGAAAATATCTTGGTCTTCTTCCCCCGACTAACAATGAAAACGGACACAAAACAAGAACACAGTTTATAAGTTAAAACAAACAGGCCAGGCTGGCCAAAACATTGATCATGATAAGAGATACAATTAAAATAACAACAACTTTATTACAACATAAATATGACCGAAGACACCGTGGTGTTGACATTGATGACTTCAATCTTCGTGATCTTATCAATCACGCCTACCAGGACCTGTGGCTGCTATGTTAATGATGATGGTGATGTGTGTGTGTGTGCGTTTTTTTTTTTTTGGTTTGGTTTGGTCTTATGGCATATCAAACATTGTGTGCTATCTAATGTCAAATTCAGTTTTTACATATCAATAAAAGATATGTTTTGTAAACACATTTTGTAGACGGAAAGAGTTAGATGATCAAACAGTTCTATTTATAATAATTCAATGAAGCATCTCACCAAAGTTAAATGGTTGAAATTATTGCCATGTATCAGTAACAATTCAGTTAGCAATCACTCATTTATTTAGACACAGTTAAACGATCAAGTATTATATTTCTGACAATCAAATTTAGCATAAGTGATTTGTTGGCACTTGGTCTAAATATCAAACAGTTCTCTTTGACCCATTGATAGGACCCTATCAGGTGCTACCACTCCGGGACAGAGTGGACTTGGGAACGATGGTAATGAAGGGGTACACTGCATTTTGCAAAGTTTCATCATTACTGGAGTCTCCCCATTAGAGTATTTGATGTCATATTCGGGACACTTGCTAGAGGAGATTTACCTCTCTGCAGAGATATAGTCGGTGTATTCTACAGCCCCAACCAACTGGCAGTGTGAGGTTTTTGATTTTCTTTTTTTTGTTGTAGTTTTGTCTTTTTTAACTTAAATACTAAAACAATTACTTTCACTTTAAGACTAATGCCCCTGTGAAGTTATGAATCCTCTAATCCCAAACGTATGGTTTGAAAATTAGCCTTTCTATTTTTCTGCGAGGATGACTTTGTTTTTTTATTAAACTACAAACTCTGACATAACATTACACAAAGAAACAAAACAAAAATCAGTCAGCCAAAAGACGAACTGTTCATTATATGATTACAGAAAAACATACAAAGGCAACTCACCTTAAATACAGGACCTTATGTTCTTTATTTTCGTTACATATTTCAGTAAATCAAACCGTTGCAATATGAGGAAACGGTTGCTGGTCGCTAACTGTTCCAGTGTGGATAAGCGAGTCTTTTCGGTCCCATCAAGTCTTTGTTTTTAATAACCTGAACCAATGTGCCACACATGTTCAGGGTTCTTTCTGTTTAATTTCTTGCGACGGCTTCTCTGAGTCCAGCCACAAAATAATTGACTGATAAATGCTAACTTCTTTTATGATGAGTCGTTAGAACGGGGAACTCCACCTTTGTCTCCGATTACAATATCTTTGGGGCGGTTTCATGACCATTTATATGGCTAATGGAGTTTCGAAAATTTCGTGAGCCCTAAATGAATTACTAATTGATTCTTTTTTGTTTATTTGCTGGCATGTTTTAGCTCGGGTGTCAACTATTACATGTAGATGGGTATTTAGAATTTCATAAAATTTAACTTTCGATTCAGGTTTTTAACTTTGTTCTATCGTCACTTTTCGTGCCGCTGACTATTTGTCATAGCCTGTAAATTCCTACAACTTCATTTAAGCAGTCAGTATTTCCTATGCTTTCACTTAAAATACTATAGTATACGTTGAAACGACGTGGCTGTATTTCTTTAATATCTTATTCCTGATCGAGGTCGTTCTTTTGCCTTTAGGAAACTAAGTATAAAATGTATTCTGTTTCCATGAAAATAGGCTAAGGTAAGGAGTTTATTAATTATTTCTTTGTATTTTCCTATTCTTCTTCGGTACAGATCCACTGTTCGAAGAAATCGTGATTTTATCGTTCTTTGGTATAAGTAGTTTTGTTTCATCATCGTTCAGGTTTGTTGTGTCAGTGACGATGGCTGGGATAAAACCCTTGGTGAAATCAGTGTTAGAATGTTTGTTGCTATAAGATATTATTTCCATGGTTTTTGTTTTATTGACATCTATTATAAATTTTAATTCAGAACTGAAGTTTTCAATTTTTGTTGATATGAGTTGCATGCTTGATAGATTTTCGAAGAGATCGGCACATCATGTGAAAATTCATTTGCTGTACGTTTGGTAAAAAAAAAATGCTCGTTAAATTGCTGATGAGTGCACTGTCAAACCTAGAGATATGATATCTGAATTTAATTTCTATATGAATAATATTACTCTATATGTAAAATACAAAATTATGCCTGTAGACATAAAATATAGAAATATTATAATTAATGTAAAATACAATACGGTCAGAGTATATCTAATAAAGCAATATTTCTCCCTATAACATATTGCATTGAGACTGATTGCATTTCACATAGCACTAATACCCTTGGGAAAGGTATGAATCCAATTATTCTCCCTCCAACTATGGGCAAATAGTAGGGTAGACTAGGTTCTTCAGCCTTGGTTAGGCAACTAGTCTAGGAGAAGGAAAACTCTGAATTCAAACCTGTTAAACTCCGATTCAAAATTGACCTTTGCCATATCCTGCCCGAGCGGAGGGGTTGGTAAATATGATATGATAATATTGCATTCTATGTAAAATACAAGAATATTACATTATATATAAACTGCAATAATATCACACGAGATGAAAAAATGATATTACGGTATGTGTAAAAAACAATAATTACCCCATATCTTAAATACAATATTCCTTTATACGTAAGTAAATTTAACGACCAATAGCAACTACACCGAGGTGTAGGCGTGGGAACAACCCCTTTACCCTTGATATGTACCTTATGATGCTGAATGTTAAGCCAGTTGACATCGAGTGCTATTTTTGAGTATTCGGTATGATTCGACCAGGGCTTGAACCCCGGTCTCCCGGACCATTGGCAAACACTCTAAAGGGAAAATGTGTCACTATACCTAAAACATTAGGATATCACATGATAACTAAAATAAAATAATATATCAAACAATCGTAAAATATAGTGATACCCTCTATATAATCCGTAATATTACAGTATTAAGAAAAAATATGATAATTCCACTAAATTTTAAATACAATAATTTTACAAATTTTATTTGTAAAAATTGTTAATATTACCGTATATTTAAAATACAATATGACAAACGAGTGAATATGTATAAAAATATTTATATATTTTTCTAGGCATTTACAACATTTTGATAATTTTATATCGCATCAGTAATGTCGAAATTCTTTCAGAAGAAGTGGCCTCCTTTAGTTTATAGAAAACGCGAACGCTTTCAGAATCTTTGCTTTGAAATTCGTCTTGAAGTGACATACTTTACAAGTAATATTCAATGTAGCAAAAGATTATGACACGGCGCGATTGAGGGGTTTATACTGGAGCGTAATGTCGTCACTGCATCCCGCTAAAAAGAAAGAATTTTGTTGGGTTTCTTCCTTTTTACAGGTAAAACGTTAGCACTTCAACTGCACAGTTAATACGACTTCAAGTATTCTCGAAAAGTAATTCTGAAGGCAATCCGGTGTGTATTTCGCCCCTAAAAGATATTATAACGAAAAGTAATCTATCTATCTATCTATCTCAATATGTTCCTGTATGTATGTATGTATGTATCTCTCTCAATAAATATTCTTTCTTTCGATCTATATCTATCATTCTGTTCTTATTTATCTATCTATCTATATATCTATTACCGGTTCGTTTGAATCATTTCAATAAATCATGACCACAGTTTTATGGCTGATATTCAATATACTCCAGGAGGCAACTGCTATTTATTTATTTATTTATACGGTTAAAATATTACCTATGTATATGTATAGTAAATGCATTGCAAAACAATTTTCTAGTTAAAATTTTCTGAATAACTTCATTATAATATTCATTGGTCAGAATTTTATTGTACAAAAGCCAATAAATTTAAAGCATAATGATCTTCAGCATGATTTTTTTAATTTTCAATAAAACCTGCATATATGAGCTAATTCAACCTGTTTTCAATATAACCTGAAGTACGATCTCAAGGTAAAAAGATAATGGAGCGGGTTCAAAGAAATAATTTAAGAAATTCAGTTCAATCATGTACTCATATACACAAGCTGACATTCATTATATATATATATATATATATATATATATATATA
>OY757912.1:89363424-89418424 GCA_963585895.1 Sepioteuthis lessoniana
AGATAAAACTGATTTCATGTATTTTAAATCAGATAACGCTATCTTCACAGGTGGAACAATTTTATTAATAGTAAACTAGTTCAAATATATTGGCAGGTATATCTCATCTACCGAAAGCGATGTCAATATATTCATAGGAACGGTATGAACTTCTATTGACAGGTTGTCGATCATATAGAAGTCAGATCTCCCTAAAAAAATAAAAAGGATTTTTTTCCGAGCAGTAGACGTGTTAGTACTAATGTATGGTTGCATAGCCCTAAATCTATGGAGAAAAAGTTAGGTGGAAAGTTAACAAGAATGCTTTGTGTAGTTTTGAACAAATCCTGGAATTAGTTTCTCCTAAAATGACAACTGTACAGCCACTTACAAACTCAAGCAAGACAAAAATATGTTGGGCTCTCCTGGAGAAGTAGTCTTCGGCTATTCTTATTTGCACCTTGGTTTTAATGTCACCTTATTTTGCCCCAATTTTTTTATGTGTTTTATCTTTATTCTATATTGAAGTTTCGCTCAAGTATACAACAAAAATCATAGTATTTCAGTGATTGTGGATTATAAGTTTCCCTCTCATATTACCAGTTGATGCATTCGCATATATATTCTCAAATTTGTATTTTGTAAAATTAAATTACACAGGTTTTTCGAATACGTGAGCATTTTCATGGGTTGTGATACAATCATTTTGGTTTTGTTGGAAAAATGGCAGAGTTTACTTACATTAATACGCACATAAAATATTAATCAGCAAACAGTATGAAAAATGCAGATATTATTATATACACGAGGAATTTTTTTAAAATTTGTATGCATACACAGAGTATACCATTTTTATTTTGATTGACTCTATGGTTTCTATTTTTTTCTTTCTGTGAGTTCAACCTTCGTTTTCAATGTATTTAAAAGGCTTTTACCCTATATATTTGAAGGAAAATAATGGCAAATAGACAAAGGTTAAGCCTATCAGTATCTGCAAAAAAGCATAGAAAATGGCTTTTCTCCGCGCATTTTCCATTTAGAATAGTCAGAAAACTGAAAAGATGGCGCCGATTGTACCGGAAAATTCTAGCGCATGCGTGAATCGTTTTCACGCGGATTCCTTTCTATTTCATTTTCATTGAAACAAAAGAGGGAAAGAAAATCTGATGATTACCTAGAAAGATTTTCTAACATTAATAGAATGTTTCCAGCTTTTTTTTTCAGAGATTTTTCTCTTTAAAATCGTAGATTATTGTGCTTGAAATAAATTGAGATAATTGAATATTTTTCTTGCATTGCGTATCCATTGAAAAGTAAGAATATGTTGTAAAGTTTTTTCTAGACCTTAGACTTCAGGAACATTTGTGACTCTTTTTTCTGATTTAAAAAGAAAAAGACTCTGCTTTTGAACGAAATAAATATTGAGATTTTCCTCGTGTAAAAGAGCAAGAAGAAAAAGAAAAAAAATCGTTGTATTACGTTGATTGATGAAAATATAAATTCGTCCATTCGTCAACATTAAATACTTTAACCTGCTGCAATAAAGCAACTGAAGAGTGAAAAAGGAAAGAAAAGGTGGTCAGCATTTTCCTCGTTTTCAAAGCACAAACTTTCTGAGCCTGAATCAACTCGGCAGAGATTAAGACCCCACTTATACTGCATCTCCATTTCTGGAGATCTGAAGAATATAGAGTACCCATTCATTGCCAGTATTTCCGAGTCTACTTTTGCCCGAAATAATAATAATAATTCCCCGTGTTCCATCTCTGGGTCAAACCAATCTCTTTAAAAGTATTCGCTTTCAATTGAAACATGTCTGAAATAAAAACACACAAAAAATGTAAAAATGAACGTACAATGAACACCAATCTCTAGCTAATAGGCATAAAACAGCCCAATGTGGGGTCAGATGCCGTTCAATCAATATATCATTCAATAATCCAATCAATAAATTATTCATTACTTAAGTACCGAAAATATTATCAAAATCCGATAATTAACCGAATTAAGGGAAACTTTAAAAAAGATTTGTCTTGTGTACGTTGCTAAATACGCCTACTTTTTGGAAATGGTAATATTCTGATCGATTCATATTGAATTTCTTGATGGTATTGAATTTAAAGTGACAACCCGAAATATATAAATAAATGTGATTTTGAAATAACAAAATGTAGATATTTGGTGTTTTATTTTCTGTTAACTAAAATAATCAGGAATGTCATATGTATGAAGATTGTATGGTTTGAGTGCTTTGTTTAACGGCAGATTAACCATTGTGTGGATATAATGCCAAAGCAATCCTTGTAGAACAACAGTGGTGGTACAATTGAACCCATCCCTGGGGTAATAGGAAATTATAGCTTTCGCAAGGGTATTTTTTATTGTCCGAAATTAAACGTAATTGCGCAACTGGAGTTTGAACCTTCTTTCTACGATGACACATTATAGCACGTTAGCCACTTTGACACGTGGATTACCCGCTGAGTATGAAGATAATGATAGCTAAATGAAAACAACATGAAAGTTTCCGTATCTATTTTCATATACTTCCTAATCTATTCTGCGTCAGTTATTTGTTAATGCTTATCCGCCGGTTTCACTTTATTCCGAACCACTTTTTTTTGTGAAATTCAAATAAATCAATCTATTGTACAGTAAATATTGAAAGAGTTTTTCTTTGCGTCTAGGAAGCTGCCTCAGTTGATTATTTTGTCATTTCGCACGAATTGTTCAACATTTGCCTTTGCGCAACTCGGTGTTATGAGATTTTGGCTGCTTCAATATAGAAGTGATGTGTACTTGTAATGGTGTCCGATGCTATTTATTAGATACACAAAGAAAAAATCAATTTTAAAATAAAGTTTAACGATTTTTCATTGGTTGAGTATTTGGTGAAGATTTAGTTAATTTACAATATAAATTGAACGATGGTTTAAAGAATAGAAAGGTTAGGTTATCCAATTAACAGAGACAGAAAGCCGATGTCGTTGATTGATTTTAACGGCATTCCAACTCGTCTAGGGCTATGTTATACCTAGAGATTTGGAAACCTTTTTCATTGAACGCACATATATAGACTTTCCCTGCTGTTGTAATCCATAATGACGGACATAAGTATGCTATCTGATATTTTTCGTCTTTTTTATATATGTTATGTCTATTTTAATATTAAGTTTATTTACTGGGTCATTGATGTAATGAGCAGTGTGTACGCCAATGGTTCGGGAGACCGGGGTTAAATCCCAGGTCGAGTCATACCAAAGACTCTCCTTGCTTAACGCCCAGCATTATAAGGTAAGAATGAAGAGTAAAGTGGAGCAATCCAGGGAAAGGGGTAGCACCCTCCACTACACCTCGATGTGGTAGCTTTTGAAAAGGGAGCCTTCGGCTTACCTTCGACTACGTTGGCCTTCTTTACATTTTATGTCTATTTTATCTGCTTTATGGCTAGTATAATCTGAACCCGAACCAGGTGGTTGATTTATATTATAAAAATAATCTCTAAGTCAGGAGTGAAGGATCTCCAAGCCATCAAGACTGAGCAGGCCGTGTTGAATAAAGCTCGGTTGATTAGTTGATTCTAACGGCATGTTAACCCGTCTTGGTTAAATTCAGGCATAGAAGTTAGGGAGTGACGTTAACAGTGCGTCCATTTTTACATTTTTGTGTATTTGTATATTTTCTTTCGATTAGTTTGCCCATGGTTCCCATGAATACGAATATTTTTGAAACATATCTATTTGAGCAATAGATGTGGCGATAAAAGACACGAGTTCTCCGGATACGAATGGACATGGAGGAAATGGTAATGAAGGTTTGCTATACTCCAGCACTGGAGTCGCATCATCAGATTCAGTTTCGTGCTACACTCGTTTGGGGTTGCGTTCTTACCACTCTCCCGGGGATAGAGTAAGCGTATGCTTAGCCCTAAAATTTGAGGAAAGAGAGGTTGAAATAATTGACAGAACACTATGCAACATGCGAACATAAGAACTCAGTGTACGCCTGTCGCAAAATAATAAAAAATAACCATGTAATTTAATGCGAAAATGAAGGAAGCAAACGAATTAGTTCATTATTAAAACATAACATTTGATGTTAACTCTTATAAATAAATGAATAAACACACACACACAAACACAGAGAGAGAGAGAGAGAGATATAGGTATTCAATAAGTTTCCAGACCTTTTTTGTACAGGCATTTAAAATTGTCGTTGACACTTCAAGATTCAGTATGTTATTGCAATACAACTTATAAGATGACTGATCATTTTTTATGATTTCAGGTTCAAATGAACAGTTACAGCAGCAATTGGAATACACCCTACTAAACCTGATTGTCACAACTGGGGAATTTCAAAAATGCAATCTGGACGTGAGGACACTTTAGAAGAACGATATGCAATAAAATTCTCTTTTAAACTTGGAAAAAATGCCACAGAAAGAATGGAATGCTTCAGACTGCTTTTCGACCATCTTGCATGAATCGAGCATGAGTTTTTGAGTGGCATAAGAGATTCAAGGAAGGCAGGGAGTCTGTGAGGGATGATGATAGGTGTGGGAGGAGTAAGGAAGTCAATACACCAGAGTTGATTGGCCAAAGGCTTAGGGTTAATATGTTGAGGTTTTTAAGGAGTTCAGGAAGAGATTCCGTCGGAAGAGGCCAGCACTCTTCAAATCGGGTCAGTGGCATTTCCACCAGGACAATGCACCAGTCCACAACTCCATCCTTGTCACAGACTCTTTGACCAAGATGGGCATCAAGTCAGTTCCTCACCCTCCCTATGGTCCAGACCTTGCTCCCTGTGTCTTTTGGTTATTCCCTCAGCTCAGAGGCTGTAGTTATGAGACAATTGAGGAGATGAAAGCGGCTGTGACGAGGGTCATTGACACGCTCACACAAGAGGACTTCAATTTGAGCCTTCCAGAAGTTGTTGGAACGGTAAAACAAGTGCATTGCAGCCGGAGGAGATTACTTCGAAGGGGACTAGAGTTTCCTGTGTGTACCATCAATAAAAGTGCCCATACGAAAAAAGAATGCAAACTTAATGATCATCGTAGATAGATATATAGATAGATATGTACACGCACCCATTAAACTATTATGCATCAACTAGCCCTCAATGTGTACACGGGTGAGTATATATATATATATATATATGTTATCATCCGCTATACCATCTTTCTACTTTTGTCTTTAATAAAGTTTTTATTTTCAAAGTATACTTTCAACAATTCCAATTGAAATTTACAAAATAATTTCAACATATATATATATATATATATATATATATATATATATATATATATATATATATATATATAGCAACCCCTCCGCTCGGGAAGGATATGACACAAGGTCTATTTTTAAGCAGAGTTTAACAGGTTTGAATTCAGAGTTTTCCTTTTCCTAGACTAGTTGCTTCACAAAGGCTGGAGAACCCAGTTAGCCCTACTATTTACCCATAGCTGGAGGGAGAATAATTGGTTTCATACCTTTCCCAAGGGTATTAGTGTTATGTGACATGCCATCAGTCTCGTCCAGGATTTGAACTCATTTCGCTGTGTCCATTTTTTACGACGATAACCATTACACTGTGTGTGTGTTTTTGTGTGTGTGTAAGTTGAAATTATTTTGCAAAATTCAATCGAGATTATAAGAAATTAATTTCAGTAGGAAAATAAAAACTTCACTCAAGCTAAGATATTGTTTTGTTATTAGTGTTATCACTAATTTTGAAGACTGTGAAAACATTCTCTACACGTTACTTTTAAGAGATTCATTTTAGAAACATTTAGTTTATGGATTTATTCAGTTGTTTTTGTTTATTTGGGGTTTTTTTTTATACAAAAATCTTTGTTTGTGCATTTGTAGGAAAATTGCCAGAGATCCAGACGAAACGGTGAGATGACGGTTTGTTCTATGAACAGGAAAAACCGGACCCGTTCTCCAAGAAAAATAACACACACTTTATAATTGTGTTTAAGTCTTCGTTAGACCAGACTCAAATTAGAAAAACTTGAAATGGTATTTTTGAATCAACGAAGGAAATAAGCTTGTATTCTATAAATCATAGCCTATTCACCTTAATGTTAGGCAGTTCTGAAATCTAAGCTCTTCACTTATCCCTTTTGGGTTACTAACTCACTGACCATTTTACAAAACCCAAAATATCGTGTAAGCGTTTCTTGCATTTACCATCAGATTTTTTTGGGATTGACCCTTTGTTGTTGGTAATAAGGCTGATACTACATTACACCAACTCACATAGGAAATGTTTTATTAAATAAAATAGTAAAAGTTTTAATCAAGAAATGTTGAATATTAATCGACTCGAAAGATTTTAATTCAAATAGTTTATTTTTAATCTTTACATCTGTTATGTCATCAGTCAATAAAATAGCCAAGATTTGATCTGTTTCAGGAAGACTTCTGTTAGAGTAATACGATATACAGTGGAGGGCGTTGATCGTTTTGTAACAAAAATATGATACTTAAATCTGGGAAGAATTTGCTGAATATAAGACAGCAAGCCAAACACTTGTTGACTAAGCAACGACGATAATAAAGACAAGTTGTTTTTTTAAACTTGAAGTATTAAAAATGCACCAATAAACGAATCGTGAAACATGTCAACAAAACCCCTAATACAGTAACATAAACGCTAAATACAAAAAAAAAAACCCAAAACAGACGCCTCCAACCGAATGGAATCACCAACAAAACACCACCCACCGAATGGAAAACACCACCAACCGAATGGAAACGTAAACAAAACTCCACCCACCTTAATACCGCTGAATAACCAATGAAAAAATGAATGTATTGATTTGGAAGAGGATTATGTCGGAAAAGAAGATCATATTACCATCTCTCAGAAACTATGATTAGAAAACAATCATGGTAGAAACTGAAAAAATAAATAATTTTTTAACAAATATTGAATCGAAGAACATCTCAGCTGGAGGAGGATTAATCTGTGAAAATACGAGGGTTTCCCTGAAGAATACGAACAGATACTCAATACCTGGATGGAGAATTAGACTGGAAACACAAATAAGAAATCTACGACAACAAACAAAAATGATATTAAACAGTATTTTATTAGATGACTTAATTGCCTTTAACAGCATTCAGACCGTCTATAATTTCTTTATGCCAAGAAGTTTGGAAATCACGTCCATTGTACATTTTATTTTATCTTTTAAGGTATTTGTTTCTTATGAGTTTTTAAACGCAGTTACATAAGAACAATTATTCTTCTCTAATGTTTTTAATTTAGACTCAGTTATATGGTGTCAATCAATTATCTACATTTATTAATAATCATTTGCTTGGACACAGTTGTATGGTATTACGTATCTAATATTCAGCCTTACTAGACAAACATAGATTCCAGAAACTATTCTTCATGCTAATAATTTCTATTTTATGGTATCAAGTATTCATATCATAACAAAAATACGAGCGGGGGTGTATCATGGTGTAATAGTTAACTCACTGGACTGCAGAATCGTAGTAAGCGAGTTAGAACTCCAATCCCGCTATTACGTTCACTTTCTGAAAAATACATTTGGGAAAGATATGAATTCCCTTATACTCCAAACTATTGGTTAAATAGTACTACTACTGCCCTTCTAGCAGGATTGATTTAGCATAAAATAACCAAAAAAGTTTGATATGCCATTAAGCAACGAACAAAAAAAAAAACATAACAGAAATAATTTTAAACAAAGCTATTTGACAGATAGATTGGACCCTAAAAGGTACTAACGCTCCGGATCAAAGTGGATCAGAGATCAGTGTTAATAAAGAGATACTTCAGTCACCCACTCTCGATCGATAGAATGGGAAGCTCACCATTAGATTCGGTTTAATATCAAAACCAGTACACCTCTTTTTGAAGAAGACATAAACCAATCTTATGGATATGAACAGCCTATTCTAAGTCCCGATGTCAGGGCACGTATCGTATGAAATAATAAAACCATGCGCACACATTAATATACGGCACTCACCATGTTGAATTTATTTAGCTAAATAAACTATATACCTTGCGGAAGAAAACTATGACAGCTCACCCATGATAAATAAAAGCAGCAGCTCATTTAACGAAAAAGGATTGAAAAATGAGAAAAATAAACTTTAATTTAATATGACTTAGTTTACCATGATTCTAATTTCAGGAGATTTATATTTTTGCTATGAAGAATCGTGTCATTTTAGTCGATATCAATTTCTATGGAATAAGATGTGAGAAACGCGTAATAATTGTAAGTTATTGTCATGGAGGCAGATCTGGTCAACTAATATTGTATAAGCAAAGTGAAGCATTGCAATATAATGATAACTCATGACTATAACCTGGTGGGCCACGTCTACACTACTCTAAAAGACTTAAACCAAAGAAAAGATTTGCTTGTTGCTAGGTTATTAAACCAGGAGCGAATATAAAGTTATTTATTCGTCAAAACTTAAAGAATAGAAAACTATATATATATATATATATATATATGTATGTGTGTGTGTGTGTGTGTGTGTGTGTGTGTGTGTGTATATATATATATATATATATTGCTAACAGAAAAGTAATCGATGTAACCAGCGTAAATCATTACAATAGTACCCGTTATGATTTAAAACGAAAATTACGCAGAGTCTTATGCAATTTTATAAAGGAAGCGTGTTCCTCCGGATATATATATATATATATATATATATATATATGAAGGGCTAGGAGTGTAATGGTTATCGTTGAAATAGGGACGACGATACAATATGCAATCGTTGACGATGCAGATTGCATTTCATATAGCGGTAATACACTTCTGAGAGTTATGAATCAAAGTATTCCCTCTCCAACTCCGGGTAAACGTAGGGCAGACTGATCTCTTTACACCAGGTATGGCAAGCAGTTTACGAGAAAGAAAACGCTGAATTTAAACCTACTGAAATACGCCCAAAATTGACCATGTGTCATATTTGGATCATGCTGTGGAATTGGTAAGTGCCGCCTCCCCCATATATATATATATATATATATATATATATATATATATATATATATATATGAAGTAATACAAAAGTGGTGGATTCATAATAATTTATTATAATAATTTCCTCACTTTGGGATTTCTTTGTTTTTCTATTTTCTTCATACTGTCTGATTTATTTTCATTGTTTACTTTCATATATATATATATATATATATATATATATATATATATATATGTATGTGTGTGTGTGTGTGTGTGTGTGTGTGTGTGTGTGTGTGTGTGTGTGTGTGTGTGTGTGCGTGCCTGTCAGTGTTTCTGTGTGTGTAGCAAATTATGGGATTACAAATGGATAGAAATACCACAATAGTAAGTCGAATATATTAATTTAATATTAAGAAACGAATATAAAAAAAAATCTATGAAGTTTCCAACTGATATCCAGAGTAACTGAGTTTATGAATATTACTCTTTAATGTCTGTGTCAGAGTAACATTGGAACGAACATTACCCATATTTTCTTCTGCCTTTTTATCGTATTTGCCATGGTTTCTCGTCTTCGTCATAGCTTTAAAGACATTGAACGCTGGATGTTGAACTAAAGGAAACATGACTTAAGAACCACTAAATGACCAAGTGACTAAAATCCTAGATTGATCTTTTCAAAAAGTTCATCGGCGAATATCCGATCACTTCTCGGCTGCGTCTCTGATAATGAATTTAACACATTTTGAGAAAGCGAATTAATACACAAAATCACAATACGTGTCAAAAATATTTTTTAGAAATAACAAAAGACAATTTATTAAACAGAAATTTAATTTGAAGGGATGTTGGAAAAGCGATTTATTTCAATAATTCTCGTCTGTTAAGTCGCATTTACAGCCGTAATGATATTAGAGAATATCGTTTTTTCCCCACAATTCGTTTCGTTTTCTTTCTCTTCTGAATTATATCCCTTTGCACTAAACAACTTCGGGGATTCTAGTAATTTTTGAAAAAAAGATTAAATAAATAAATGAATAAAATATTTAACCACGTTCGCCGGAAAGAAATTAAATGAACGAATCCTACTAAATTTGGCATTTTGCAACTCTTGTAATATGAATTAATTAACCACGTTCTCTTTTATTTTCGATAATTTAATATATCCAAAGATTCCGCAAAATATCATTTTACAGCAATTTCCCCTTCAACTCAATCATTGTCATGAGAGTTTAAAATTATTGCATTTCTTTTTTCTTTCTTTCAGTTGTTTTCTTATTATTTGTCATTTTTTTCTCTCTTTCCTTTCACTTCTTTCTCCGTTTTCTACTTTTTTTTCTAATCATATCTCAACTGGAGAAACGGACAGAAAACTATATGCGCTTATTTGCTACCGTTAAGTCCGGTTTGTAATTATCGACAATCTCAATAAAATCACATGATGTGTCTAAAGACAACAGCTGATATTGATATACGAAAATCTTTGCTTAATGCTTCACAAATCTAAGGATAAAATACAGAAGGAATATTTTTGAGTAAACTAATCGCATGAGAAAGAAAAAAGAATATTCAAAAATTTGCTATTTTTTCCTGGGAACATATATACATATTTCAGACAATGAGTATCTAAATTCCAACGTTTTTATAAGCAAAGTACATTTCAAATACTCTATCTGAGAGAATGGAGAACTTAACAGACAAATTTGTAACTGAATCCTGATATTCAAGGGTCACACGCTGCACGAAACATCATTTTTTTCATCGGCAGAGAACGAAGAAAATCTCTAGAATTCTTCACTATTTTCTAAATGGAAGTTTCTATGTCATTAAGGTAAGCTGTTACAGCAAGTTCATTGGTAATATATATATATATATATATATATATATATATATATATATATATATATATATATATGTATATATATATAATCATTCAATAAAAATAGTAATTTTGTTCAGCATAACGATTCAGATTCTCCTTACGGAAAAATAATTTATAATCTTCATTCTTTAAAAAGTATATTTCCGATCGAAAGGGAAATTGTTCCCTTCCTTCATCATCAAAATCTTTTCACTAAATTTTTAACCCAACATATACTTTATTTAAGTGTTCTAACAAACATGTATTATTCTCATAGCTCCAAACATAACTTAAAATGATCTGAACCAATCGGCTGGGGCTGCAGAATACAACGACTGTATCTTTGCAGAGGGGAATGATCCCCCCACCACCAAACAAGTGTCTCGGATATGACACTAAACAATCTGATGGTGAGACTCCAGAAATTCTGATGGATGCAGAATGTCCCTTTATTGCCCTCACTCCCAGATCCACTCTTGCCCGGGGCGGTAGCATGTGATAGGGTCATCCCTATAGTTCAAATAGAACTAAACCGTGTATTTATGCTATTCTGAATTGTTTGAAATAAAAATGTTTTGACGTTTAACTGTGTATAAATAAATGACTGATGTTCAGTTGAATTATTAGTGATACATAGCAATACTTGGAACTATTTAACTTTGTTGACTAAACTGAATACTTTGAAATAGAAATGTTTTTGACATTTAAACTGAGTACTTATGCTTAACTGAATTGTTTGAAATAGAACAGTTTATATGTATAAAATGGATTTGGGATTAAATAACTGTTATGGGAAATATACTACCATATCCCAAAGATGGACTCGTCCAACCTAAACATATTCGTTTCTTACGAGACATTTGACAGACAGACCGCCAGCCAAAAATGGCTAGTACTTCTTTTGTATGACTTCCTGTTCTCTGCTAATACAATAACGTTCACCTAGCACCCGTTGTTTGAGTTGTTCTTTCACCGGTCTTATCTGAAAACCACAACAATAACCAACCATGAAATCAAACCAAACATTAAAAGGATCTTATCATGTATATCATTATGTCCCTACACTTGTTTGGAACTATGTAAGTACTTAGATATCTAGCCATTTATCATGTATATCACATGACTATCACACTTCCTGTTTCTATGTGTTTATACCCTTTTTAATATCGTTTGCTCTTAACTTATTATGTTTGTAAACGTTCCAGTAGAAATTAAACGGAGAAATGGAAATGTATATCATATTGAATATTGAATTTTACCATGAGGATGAACAGTTTTGTTTTAATGGCTATATCTTTCGAATACTTTCACACACCATCTATACAATACTGAAACCTCAACCTTAAATTTTACAGTTATTTCGCCGTGTATTACCACCATTTTAAGACGAATAAAATCTTTCAGTTTGTCTGTTTTCTGCGGCCTTTGTTTAAAGACGTGTACATCATTGCGGTACTAAAGAGATATTTCGACCCCGTTGTGTCCCATTGTGGTAAAAAATTGACAAACGCAAAAACACTGTCAAACTGCTCCAATGTTTATATACAACTTGGTAGGAAGATGCTTCCGGGAGAAAGAAAGGGAGTATTGAAACATGAGCAACAAATCACGGTGGGAAAGAGAATGCAGACACAGATCTTGAATTTTTTCCAGGTTCTGATATGCTTGTCTTCTGGGTCGAGGGCAGCCTAACGCCGTCTTTGAAACGCAACACTAACTTTTGAACTTTCTTCTCCTCACATCTTCGTGGCTCGTGTTCTACTGACGTCTTCACTTTCCTACGTCTCGCCGTCGATTCTTGACTCACTTCTGCCTCCTGCGTCGGGAGCAGAAACATATCCCCCCTTCCTATCGCACCGCTGATGCACACAAGATTTCGGACTTCTAATCATCCTCAGTTACCTCTAATTACCTCGCGTGCCCCAGCCTTGTTATTCGGTGACTAATTAATTAATTCATTCATTCAATTTCTAATGAGCCGTTCAATTACATCACACTTGAGCCTCATTTTCTTTTACTGGAGGTATATCTGGAGGGCTGGGTGGTCATGAAATATGGCCATGTTGTGAGAGGAGGCGCTCTGGTAAATAATTCGGGAACACATGATGTTCCCCATTCTACACCAAGAATGGTAACTGAAATTGCAAGACTTCTACTGCCTAAAGACATATCACCATTCCTGCACCATGTGCAATGTTAATATTAAGCCTGGAAGATCATTTGTCTCCGTTTAATATACCAGGTTCTTTTAGACAGCAATGGTATTCGCTTTAAATAAATAGTAATTTATCTTTCTTTTATTACAATGAATACATTATTGACGAATCTAATTAAATTCATATTCGGTTATTTTTTCTTTAGTTTTTATTGTTTTTCTCTTTGAAATTTTTACATTTGTTTCATTGACAAACTGATTTTAGTAAAATTCCATCAATATTATATTTCAAGAATAAACTAATTGCGTGCCATTTCATTTCAAATTTAGATGGTTTCAGCATTTGACAAAGTTTATAATTAATGTTCTCATTACTTGTCGGCTTGTTATATCTTTAGTTTATACTAGAACACCAATAAACTTGGGCCTCCCGTTGAAACATCCACCCATAAGGACATGAATAAGTCACTTTAGAAAAAGTGACAAGTTCTAAACAATTTTCTGCATTATACCGATAGCTGGGATGATAAAACAATGACACTCAATATGTATATGAACCAGTATTATTGGCGAACCGGGTGGATGGGTAATTTATAAGGTAGGTTTACGTTCTCTAAATTCTGAATTTTTTCATTTCACTTTTAGATTAAAAATAGAATAAATAAAACTTCTTCTTCTTCTTCTTCTTCTTCTTCTTCTTCTTCTTCTTCTTCTTCTTCTTCTTCTTCTTCTTCTTCAAATGGTGAGATTCCAGCAATATATAAGCAAAATAAACATTTCTTTAAGTTTCTTTCCAATAATTGTACACTCTGCAGTGTTTGGAAATGGTTTAGAGCAAAAATTATTCTAATCTCGAAAATATTTCTTTGAGAAGATCGAAAATGGCGGCGAATCAAACACGATGCTCCAAGCTTGAACAGAGATCTGTCATCAAATTTTTGGTGAATACAAAGTGCCAGTCATGTGAAATTTAAAAAAGAATTTGTGATGTACCCGAAGAATCTTGTTTGAGACGAAACATTTTACAATGTATACATTTTCAAACTGGTTTACTACTACGAGCCTGAGTCGAAAAGATAATTCATGGAGTTGAAATACATTAATTGTCAGCCACATCAGGTGTTCCGGGCGTATCATTCTCTTAAGAAGACTGTGCTGACAATCTTCTTGGAAAAGAAAAGACCCATCACTATTAATTTCCTTAAAAAATGTTAAGTTGCAAGCATGCTTCCTATGGTCAATCTCAGGCAATATTCACCTTTTCTTATTAACCCTGGCACACACACACACACACACACACACACACACACACACACACACACACACACATATATATATATATATATATATATATATATATCAGTAAAATGAACACAACTGAAAGGAAAAATAGGAATATTTTTTGAAGTTTTTTAATTTTTGATTGTTTTCAACAATTTTCGGCGTCCCGTAATCGCCAGGCGAAAATCACGAATAAAGTTCTTTTTTAAGCATTTGATATGCTACAAAAGAACAGGTGACATAGTTATAGGCAAAACAGCATATATATATATATATATATATATATATATATATATATATGTTCGTTGGATGAAAAAATTTTGCTGGTATATAAATGTCTCGATTTGGCCATTTTATGCCCATCTCTAGCTTGGACACGTTGCTGTGTGATCTACACGTTGATGATATTTCTTAGATGTTTCTGTTTTGGTCAGCTCTCTAACTTTGACGTCCATTTTTGTCAATGTTTGTTTGGCAACTGATATCTTTCCATAATATTTCAAAATGGTATTCACAAGATGTTTTTTAATGCTATAGGCATGTGGAATCAGTGTTTGGAAAAGTTTTATCCATTTATCTTCGAGTTTTACTATTATCATCGTGGTATTTTCCAATGTTTTAAACTATTTGTTTGACTATGATTTTTGCTCGTCACATGATGTTGTGGCTGTTGAGTGGAGATGTTCTCTCTGTTATAGTTTGTTATAATGAACAAGGATAAAGTGAGAAATATAGTCAGATAAAGTAAATATCCATTTCATGTATACCTATAGTATTTGGATTTTTGTTTTTATAGTCAATAGAATTTATTTAGTACATCGAATATTGTTTTATGCGACTTCCTTCGTTGTGTATTTTCAAAAGCTTTCCAGAGATAGATAACTGAGACGACTTTCAAAGTGGGTTTGGAAAGCTGATTTTCAAGAGAAATCAGTCATATATTAAAATGGTAGTGTAGGACACTCTTCTACTCCCATTTTTTCTCTTGATACGTATAAAATTGAATGGAGTGTCTCCGTGCCTTAGTTCTTAATGTGCTGGACAACATTATTGTTGTAAGCTTGTTCGAAATCAAGTTGCGGTATCATGTTCGCTTTCTGACAAATACCTTTGTGAACCACGTATTGTCCAACCTATGGGCTAAATAGTGTTACTGCTGGTCATCTACAAGAATGTCTTCGGCATTAAATAACTGATGAAGGTTGATATGCCATTAAACAAAGACACTGAATTAAAATATACCGTTAAAGTTATCGTTTGTAATTTCTTTCTTTCTTTCTTTCTTTCTTTCTTTCTATTTTTTACCCACTTCATTCTGTTTCTTTTTATCTATCTATCTATCTATCTATCTATCTCACAATATGTTGTTGTTTATCTAAATGATATATATCGAACGTATGGAGAAAAGAAATTAGCATTCATTTGCACTCATTTGCACAGAGGGAGTTGCTATCCTCTGACGTTTAATGCTGACCCCTCCCATCTAGAAGACACAAAAACCAAAATAAAATAAAAAAAAATACAGTTGTTTAAGAACGGAACTGTGATATAATTCCGAGTGTTTATAGTGAAAATGTATGGGCGCAACAACGTGCATAAAGTACACCCAGACAATAGAAACAAAATTCATTTTCGGCCGATGTTTGACGAATCGTTCCACCGTAAACTCTGTGGTAGCTCTCTCTGTCTCTGTCTCTGTCTCTCTCTGTCTGTCTGTCTGTCTGTCTGTCTCTCTCTCTTGTAATCCGTCAAGTGAATTATTGACTGGGTCGGGATAATATATTTGTATTCATAAATATATTTATATAAGCATAAGAAAAAAGAAAGACAATATGGAGACGTCTCATTCTAAAAATCTATACCAGTCAATAGTTTGTTGACTACCGTCTAAACAACCTTTTTTTCTTTCTTTCTTTCTTTGTTCAGTCATTCAAATCTATCAATCTCAAAGGGGCATTTAACGTTACAGTAATCATCGAAAATAATGGGAACAGCAACTCGAGTTAAATTCTTGGCGATGCTGTATGTGTTTGTCTGAACTAATGTCTTTTGAAAATGCTTAAATCCATCTTTTCTCTCTCATCCAGCTAAAGGAAGATAGGGCAGACTGAGATAATGGCCTTTTCTAGGCAACCAGCATAGAAAAAGGAAAGATCTGAATTAAATTTGCTATAACCCCGCTTAAAAATTGACTTCGTTTCACACTCTGTCACTAGTGAAGAGTTTGGATATATATATATATATATATATATATATATATATATATATATATATATATATATATATTCATTTTGTGCCGTTTTTAGTTAACAGACAGAATACATACAAAATAAGATAGATAAGATTAGAGACTTAGTGGAAGATAGGCAATCTAGGATAGCCTTGCAAACGATAAAGAAGTTAGTAGAAGGAAGAGCACAACCAAAGCTAAATTGAAAGGTACAAACCAACAAGAAAGAATAAAACTGTGGAAACAGCATTTCGAAAAGCTACTCGGAAACCCACAGAAAGTTAAACATGAACTAATCACCAGAATTATTATTTAGCAATTGGACATTAAACTTGGACCGTTCACTCAAGAAGAACTCGAATCGGTTCTTAGAAAAATTAAAAACAGGAAAGCTGCAGGGCTGGACGAGACTCCCCCAGAAGTATGGAAGACCAGACAATTCGACGACATACTGCTCCGACACTGCAACGCAGTATACAATTAAAATCCGATAGATAGATGGATGAAGGAATGCATCCTCCCCTTCCCTAAAAAGGGTGATCTCGGATTAGCCCAGAACTACCGAGGTATAACTCTTAAATCCATAGCAGTCAAAATTCACAATGCCCTGCTACGAAACCGCATAGAACCCAAAATTCTATAGAAACACCAAAGTGAAAGTTCGTTCACCGTATGAAGACACAGAATACTTCGACATTGTAGCAGGAGTACTACAAGGGGACACGCTAGCTCCATACCTCTTTATCATTTGTCTAGACTACGTACTTAGAACGTCAATTGACAAAATCAGAGAGAATGGCTTCGAGCTGACAAAGAAAAGGAGCAGAAGGTACCCCGCAAAAACAATTACCGACGCCGACTACGCCGATAAAATAGCGATTCAGGCAAATACACCAAACCAAGCCGAAATATTAATGCATAGTCTGGAACAAATCGCTGCCGGCATTGGCCTCCATGTCAATGCACACAAAACGGAATACATGTGGTTTAATCAAACAGGCGAAATTTCCACAATAGACTGAATCACTATGAAACTAGTAGACAAGTTCACCTACCTAGGAAGCAGTGTCTCATCAACCGAAAAAGACATCGACACGCGGCTAACGAAGGCATGGACAGCTATCGATAAGCTATGGATTATATGGAAGTCAGACCTGACCGATAAAATGAAACACAGTTTCTTCCAAGTAGCGATCGTATCGACACTGCTATATGGATGCACTACTTGTACGCTAACAAAACAACTGGAGAAAAAGCTAGACAGCAATGACACGAGAATATTGCAAGCAATATTGAACAAGTCCTGGAGGCAACACCCCACAAAGAACCAACTATAGGGCGACCTAACTACCATCACGAAAACTATATAAGTTAGACGAACCAGACATGCAGGACACAGCTGGATAAGCAGGAAGAAGCTCATGAGTGATTTACTCCTCTGGACCCCCACATATGGCCGAGCAAAAGCAGGACGGCCAGCTCGAACATACATACAGCAGCTCCGTGAAGGTACGGGATGTAGCCCTGAAGACCTGCCAGAGGCAATGAATGATAGAGAGGGTCAGGGACATCCGTGTTGGCGGCACGACATGATGATATATATATATATATATATATATCATCATGTCGTGCTGGGAGCAAGGATATCCCTGACCCTCTCTCGCCAGTTTTCCCTATCGTTCATCGCCTCTGGCAGGTCTTCTGGACAACATCCCGTATCCTCACATAGTTGCTGAATGTATATTCGTGCTGGTCGTCCTGCTTTTGCACGGCCATGAGTGGGGGTCCATAAGAGTACATCACTTATGAGCTCGTCCCTGCTTCTTCAGCAGTGTCCTGCATGTCTGGTTTGTCTAACTTGAATAGTTTTCGTGATAGGAGGCAGGTGGCCGTACAGTTGGTGTCTTGTGGGGTGTTGCCACCAGGACTTGTTCAAGATTGCTCGCAGCATTCTTGTGTAATTACCGTCTAGCATCTTCTCCAGCCGTTTTGTTAGAGTCCATGTAGTGCATCCATATAGCAGTATCGATGCGACCGCTGCCTAGAAGAAACTGCGTTTCATTTTATCGGTTAGGTCTGATTTCCATATATTCAATAACCTATTGATAGCTGTCCATGCTTTCGTTAACCTCGTGTCGATGTCCTTTTCGGTTGATGCGACGCTGCTTCCTAGGTAAGTGAATTTGTCTACTAGTTTAAGAGGGGTTCCGTCTAGAGTGGAGATGTCACCCGTTTGATTATAGCACATATATTCCGTTTTGTGTGCAATGACATAGAGGCCTATACCTGCGGCTGCTCGTTCCAAACTATGCAGTAGTGTTTCGGCTTGGTTGGGTGTATTTGCCAGTATCGTGTCCCCTTGTAGTACTCCTGCTACAATGTCGAAGCATTCTGTGTCTCCATCTTGTGATCGTACTTTTACTTTGGTGTTTTTATAGAGAATCGTTATTGCCGCTACAGTTTCTTTAGGTATGCCGAATGCTAGTATGATTTGTTCCATCTTTCCTCTGAGAATTGAATCAAAGGCCTTGGTTAAGTTGACAAATATTAATGTCGCTTGTAGGTTTTTTGCCCGTACACCTTCAAGGATTCTACGGATGGCTAATATTTGTGAGGTCGTGGATCTATTTCTTCGGAAGCCATTTTGGTTTTTCCTAAGTAAGTTGTCGATTTTAGGTTCTATGCGGTTTCGTAGTAGGGCATTGTAGATTTTGGCTGCTATGGATTTAAGAGTTATGCCTCGTTAGTTTTTGGCCAATCCGAGGTCCCCCTTTTTAGGGAAGAGGAGGATGCATCCCTTCATCCATCTATCAATCAGATTTTAATTATATACTGCGTTGCAGTGTAGGAGCAGTATGTCGTCGAATTGTCTGGTCTTCCATACATCTGGGGGAATCTCGTCCAGCCCTGCAGCTTTCCTATTTTTAATTTTTCTGAGAACCGAGTCGAGTTCTTCTTTTGTGAACAGTCCTAGTTTAATGTCCAATTGTTTACTAATTATTCTGGTGATTGGTTCATGTGTTATTTTCGGTGGGTTTCCTAGTAGGTTTTCGAAGTGCTATTTCCACAGTTTTATTCTTTCTTGTTGGTTTGCAGCTTTGGTTTTGCTTTGGCTGTGTTCTTTCTTCTACTCACTTCGTTTATTGTTTGCCAGGCTATCCTAGATTGTCTATCTTCCACTGAGTCTCTAATCTTATCTATCTGATTTTGAATGTATTCTGTCTGTTCCTTTATATATATGCCTGCTAATTGATATTGTGCCGTTTTTAGTTTTAAGGCTTTTGTGTTTGTTGGGTTTTTTCGATAGTTTTTGGAGGCTGTTTTCACTAGTGCACGTTTTTCTCTCACCGCTAAAGTTTCCCATGAGACTCTATATTTAGTTTTGAGTTTTGTTGGAATACATTTCGCTGCTGCCTCGAAGTGCGCATTGACGAAATTTTCATATTCGTCGTTTGGTGTACTTTTTTCCGTCTTCTCTTGTAGTGTTTCGAATCTGTTTCTTAATTCTAATACGTACTTATCTCTTATATTTCTGTTGTTCAAAAGGACCCAGTCAGAGAGTTTGGTGGTCGCTGTTTGGCGCTTTTTGGTATGCTTAGCCGTATTTTCACCGTGACTATTCGGTGATCGGTGGACACACCCTCGAAAGAGGAGTATGCCTCGCAATTCATTGCACTATTTTTCCATTTCTTGTTTATAAGGACGTAGTCTATCTGTGCTTTACTATATAAAGTGTAAGCCGTATGGAATTTACAGAAGCATGTGTGATGTGCACGAAGAAGCCTGTTTGAGACGAAAACATTTCACAATGTAAACATTTTTAAATTCGTTTGCTACTCCGAGCCTAAGTCGAAAAGATGATTCATTAAGTTGAAATACCATGATTGTCAGCTACATCAGGTGTTCCAGGAGTATCAATCTGTAAAGAAGACCATGCCGACAATCTTCTTGAAAAAGAAAGGACCCATCACAATTAATTTCCTAAAAAGAATGAGAAGTTGTAAGCATTGGTTACTATTGTCAATCTTAGGCAATATCCACAGCTTTTAATAAACCTCACACACACACATATATATACTTTCTTTAAAGAAAAAAACAAAGACCGGTTAGTTTAGGATTATAAATTTATTTCCATCCTGTTTTACATTGAGCTCTACACCAGAAAAAAAGAATAATACCTATATATATATATATATATATATATATATATATATATATATATATAAATCAATAATACTGTAGGATAATAATAAAAAAGAAGGATTTACTTACACTCTCTCTCTATATATATATATGTATGTGTGTGTGTTTGTGTGTGTGTATGTGAGTGTGTGTGTATTTATCAATCCCTGAGCACAAGTAGGATATGACTAGAGGTCAATTTTTTAAACTGAGGTTACCATGTTTATATTTGGAGTTTTCCTTCCATTGCGATACACATTTTGTCTGCCCTTCTATTTACCCATAGCTGGAGGGAGAATAGCTGGAGTCATACCTTTTGCAATGGTATGGTAAATGCAAGCAGCCTCTTCCAAGTAGTGAATTCAATCCTGATTCTATATTTTATCCTTAGCTTGATATCAGCTCTGCTTGGTATTTAGGGCGTGTCAGGTGACACAACGTTTATCAAGCTAGTTTAGTGAGTTTGAGTGTCAGAGTTACCTGTTATCTTGGCATTCGCCGAATTCTGCTATGTTTAGTATTAAGAATTGTGCTTCTAGCCATTCTTTTTTATCTGTCTAGTTAATACTTCTTGAAAATATAATTGAATCAACACTCTTCGACAATGTTTAACTGTTTTTAGCAATAAATAAACTAATAACATTTAACACAAAATATCTTTTATAGGTAAACATTCTTGCTTCGTGAAATATTCCTTAAACTAAATAGATTAAATTATTTAGATTAATGATATAATGCTTTCCAAGCCATATGAAGGAAAATAATATGGAATAACGCAATATTACGGAATGAATAATAGAATTAATTGGCAAAAAAATAAAAATAGAATTTATACGTTTTTTCACCTTCTCAATATTTTATATTTTTTCTTTCGTTTCTCGTGGTTTTATATTTGTTTTTCCTCTCTTTGATGGTTTTTCTTGCCCTTTTTGATGTTTTATGCTTTTCCTTCCCTTTTTCGATATGGTCTGTTTTTCATTCACCTCATTAATGCTTTATATTTTTTTCTTTCCCCTCCTCGATGTTTTATGCTTTTTCTTTCCCTCCACGATGGTTTATATTTGTTTCCCGTTTATATATATATTCTTCCCTACTTAATGTGTTATGTTTTTCTTTTTGTATTTGATGTTTTATTGTTTTTTTCTTTCCCCTTCTTGATGTTTTATATTTTTGTTTCCTTTTTCAATGTTTTATAACATTGAAAAAGGAAACAAAAATATAAAAAATCAAATAAATTGTTTCTTCCCCTCCTTAATGTTCTTTGATTTTGACCCAAAAGTTTTATGTTTTTCTTCTATCAAATCGATGTTTTAGTTTGTTTTTTCCTTTCCTTTATGTTTTATATTTTCTTCTCCCTTTTTTATTTTTATGTTTTTTCTTTCCCTCCTTGATTTTTTAAGTTTTTCGTTTCCTTTCCTGAGGTTTTATATTTTTTCTTCTCCTCCTTCTATCTTTATGCTTTTTCGTCCCCTCTTTGATGTTTTATGTTTTTATTTCCCTCATCGATGTTTCATGTTTTTTCTTTCCCTGCTCGTTGTTTTATGTTTTTCGTTTCCTTTCCTGATGTTTTATATTT
This sequence comes from Sepioteuthis lessoniana, assembly GCA_963585895.1. Lineage (NCBI taxonomy): Eukaryota > Metazoa > Mollusca > Cephalopoda > Myopsida > Loliginidae > Sepioteuthis > Sepioteuthis lessoniana. The sequence continues at coordinate 89,385,669 of OY757912.1, forward strand.
TTTAGTTTCTCTCCTCGATGTTTTTTGTTCTTTCTTTCCTTCCTTTTTCTTTCCTTTGCGATGTTCTACGTTTTTCCTTCACTCCTTCGATGTTTTATGTTTTTTCTTCCTTCCCTCGTTGTTTTATGATTTTTATAAATTTAAAGCAATATCAGTAAACACAGTATTTGCCACTTTCCTGTATGGCAGTTAATAGATATTCTTTGGTTGATGGAGCCTTCTAATAGAACATTTTAAAATAATCCACGGTAAATTTTCAATTGTATTTAGATCCGGACTTTTTGCAGGTCACTTCACTGATTTTATATACCTTTCCTGACGGAAAGTTTTAATACAGTTCGCTCTGTGCTAAGATACACCGTTGTCTTGAAAAATATTTAATTAACATCCAATCAATGTTATATCGACAGAATGAGGACATTATCCAGGAATTCAATGTACACACGTCCATTAAATGTTGAGGTTATATTTACCATCTCCATTTATCCTTTAAATTATATGAATCACTTGGGACACTTGTTTACTTCAATTTCTGATCTTTAACCCCATTTTATTCTGCATGTGTGTGAGTTCTGGTTTTCTTTTGGTTTGTTTATCGGTAAATCACATTTTATTCAACTGATTTCCAAAGATTCAATCACAAATATTGACTTCATTTTCTCCACTTTTGGTTTTCTTTTTTTCTTGTACATTTTCTATTTTTGTAGCATATTGCTTTGTTTTGTTTTGTTTTTATTCTGACACTTTCATATCTCATATGTTTTACCAGTGATTTCCTTTTTTAACCATTCGATTTCTTTTTTATGTTGACCGAACCTAAAATATATCATTTGCCACACTCCATTGTGGATTGCCTTCTTGAATGATTTTTACGATCTTTTCCATTGTTTCAACTGAAAGTTCTTTTGTTAGAACAAATCTTCCTTTCAACTGGGCAAGGTCAACTTTTGTTGACGACTACGAGGACTGTTTTTTGACACTAAACCGATTCGCATACCTAGTTTTTTTTATATAATTTTTAGGAATGCAACAGTATTGATTACGGGGGTGATTAAACTAATTATTAAGTTTAATGATTTATAAATGAATGGCTTGAGCTATTCCTCCATATTGGTTTATTCAATACTGTTTTCTCTTGTATTGCTTCAAAAGTTAGCAACCTAATCTAGTTTGAGTAAGCAAAGTTTTATGAACACAAAAAATTTGACTAATGTACAAAAATGTTCTCTTCTTTTTAAGTTATTGGTTTATTTACGGCTTAATAAAAGAACAAAAAAAGTACAAAAAAAAATATGAAAACATATTCTATATATATATATATATATATATATTGATAGATAGATAGATAGAAGAGGGTACTTGATTGCAATCTCTATATGTTTATTCGTTATCTTGACATCTATCTTCTTTCACTAATAGATTTTTTATCAATACTGAATGGTATTTATTGGTTTTCTTAATATATTTTTTTATTAAGTGAAGTACTATTACCTCATCCATATGTAATCTCATTTATCCCTTTTGATCAAACTCCTCACTGTTATGTATAGCGCACTTTCTACCGATCAACATGCCTTCCCATACGGAATTCGAATTGTGTATGAATGGCAAAGGTTGCTTGAGGGCGAAGATACTTGTCTGCTCTCCGCTTGTGCTAATTACTGGTATTCCATCTTAATCAAAAACCACTGTACCTATATAGGTTCATTAACATTTACAGAATCATTCAATAAATTAAAGTCTTTCTTTATGTTCACACGGATTTTTGATCGCTAGATTCTCAATCTCAAATATGGTGAATATACTTGTCCCTAAGGAAAGGAAATTTGATATATATTCTTGCTGTATAGTAAAATGGTTTCTGCATATTTGCTACTTCAAAAAATAATCTATGGAAAGTACTATCTTTGCGTGAGAGTGGTGTGTTTGATAAAGACTGATCAAACACATTATGTATGATTAAGTTACAACACCTCCTTTTCAATAAAAATGGATTAAGAATGTGTAGAAAATTTGTTTGATAACCTAAAAAGTTAAGCCAGATAAGTAGAGAGATACAATGAACTGATATATATATATATATATATATATATATATATATATATATATATATATAAGTAAAGTAAAGTTAGCGACCATAGTCGAGGGTGACCCGAAGGCTCCCTTTTCGATAGCTACTACACCTAGGTGTAGGGGAGGGCGCTACTCCATTCCCAGGATTGCTCCACTTTACCCTTGAACCGTACCTTATAATGCTGAGTGTTAAGCAAGGTGGTATCAAGTACCATTTTTAAAGTCTTTGGTATGACTCGACCTGTGATTGAACTCAGGTCTCCCGGGCCATTGGCGAACACTCTAACCGCTGGGCCAATATATATATATATATATATATATATATGTTTTCAGGTAAAACTCTACGGATGTAGTCCATTGTAAATTTATTCTAACAATCTATCTCCACAGAATATATCCTCAGATGATGAACCATTATTTATGGAGTACAACCGTTATTTTGGGGAATGCATTTCATCTTATTCTAGACATTTAAGTAATGATATATCAGTACCTCCTTGGCCTAGTGTACAGAGTATTCGCGAATACTCCGGGAAGCATCACACCGAAGTCTTTAAAAATGGTACTTGATACCTCCTTGCTTAACACTCAGCAATATAAGGTACATATCAAGGGTGAAGTGGAGTAATCCAGGGAAAGGACAAACTCCCTCCCATACACCTCAGTGGTGTAGCTATTTGGTCGCCAACTTTTTATATTAATATTCATAATATATTTTTTTTAATGGGGAAAATATACCATACATAAAATATTAACCCAAAGGTTATAATTTAGTTTTTATCACGTGACCAATTCGGTTTTTCACCAGAAAAAAATTATGCGATGAAATATCGTTTACATTTTTAAACGTTAATTATTTTTTACTTTTTACTAACAAAGTATAAAAAAAACTATCTTTTTTATAATCTGAATATTCTAATTTAGAAATTAAATCTCATCATTTATTCATTCATTTAAAAAAATCGTATATATCCATTATCATCGGTTTCTTAAAAAAATGATTTTAAGTACATTTAAATTTGTTTAATTTCTGAAAGTCAAATTTGTTTATCTTATATATATTTTCATGTTTTTTAATATATCAATAACCATACATTGAGCTCTCAATTAGAACATATTGATATATATTCTGTTTGGATTCTTCCTTATAAATCTATTCCTAAACAAAATTTATGTATATATGAATATGTATATATATATTGGTCAGTTCATTATATATATATATATATATATATAGAGAGAGAGAGAGAGAGAGAGAGAGAGTGGGGGGGGGTAAGAAAAAGTAAGAGAGAGAGTGGGAGGGAGAAAGGTCTTGAACAGCCAGCCTGCTCTTGCTAACAATACTATTTGGAGAAGAGTGTACAGAAATATCCTAGAAGGCCAAGTTTGCTGTTCAAGAAAATGCGTATAATGATCTAAAGCTAAAATGTCATTGTTTGAACGAGATAATTCTGATTGATAACTGAGTCTTTTTAAGAAAATACATATTTTTTATTGCATTTTTATAATATAAGATTGTAACCCAAATATTGTAAATTTAGAAAGGTGGTTCAGGGATGTGTGAAGTGAAGACTTGAAAAGTATAACCGTTTGAGAAGTCAAACGATGAGAACTGTCAGAATGGTATTGTTGTTCACCAGAGATGCTGAAAACACTGAACAAGAGAAAATGTACATTAATAACAAAAGGACCTAAAATTTGATCTTTCCAAACAAACTATTCCAAGCAACAAAAGGAAAAAAGGACACTGTTTTCTATTTCCTCCAAAAGACTTCATCATCATCATCATCATGTCGTGCGACCGGCACGGATATCCCTGACCCTCTCTCGCTACTTCTCCCTATCATTCATCGCTTCTGGCAGGTCTTCAGGGTTACATCCTGTGTCCTTACATAGCTGCTGTATGTAAGTTCGAGCTGGTCGTCCTGCTTTTGCTTGGCCATATGTGGGGGTCCATAGGAGTACATCACTAACTTGTAAAGTTTTCGTGATGGGAGGCAAGTGGCCGTATAGTTGGTGTCTCGTGGGGTGTTGTCGCCAGGACTTGTTCAATATTGCTCTCAACATTCTCGTGTAAATTGCCGTCTAGTTTCTTCTCCAACCGTTTAGTTAGCGTCCATGTAGCGCATCCATATAGCAGTATCGATACAACAGCTGCCTGGAAGAAACTGCGTTTCATTTTATCGGTCAGGTCTGATTTCCATATGATCGAGAGCTTATCGATAGCTGTCTATGCTTTCGTTAGTCGTAAATATATTTGCTTGCTTTCCTTTTTAAAAAAGAGAAATTTAGTCAATGATTAAAGTAAGTTAATAAAGAAATTGCGTGATATATCCGATGAGGAAAACAGTGTTCCATTAAATTCAATGATAATAATGATGTAAAGGAGTTTCCCGTGGTGCAATGGTTATCGTCGCAGGAAATGAACACGGCGACACGAGTTCAAATCCTAAACAAGACTGATTGTATTTCGCATAACACTAATACCCTTGGGAAAGGTATGAATCTACATTATTTTCCCTCCAGCTATGGGTAAATAGTAGGGCAGACTGGGTTCTTCAGCTTTGGTGAGGCAACTAGTCTAGGAGAAGCAAAACTCTGAATTCAAACCTGTTAAACTCCGCTTAAAAAATTGACCTTGTGTCATATCCTGCCCGAGCGAAGGGGTTGGTAAATATGGATAAATCATTTCATATAATTATCGTTTTTCTCTTTCGAGAGTTTGAGTGACAGCAAGTTTCCCCTAATCTTCTGGTCTCCTCTCAGTATTCTAGCCGATGCTGTTTGGATGATTTCCAATCGTCCTTCACTCCCAGTACCAATTCTTTGGTGACTCTACCGTTCGCACGAATCACAAGAGGTCTCAACGTCACATTCATATTGCACCATATTTTTCAGTTCTCTTGCAGGGTCTTGGTACTACTCTTTTCGTTTTCTTTCAGTTTTACACTGTGGTCAGCTGGAACGGTAACGTCCACTATTCGGCAGGTTTTTTTTTTCTTGAGTTTTACTAGGACTTTTCATTTGGTCGTTATTAGTTAATGCATTGATATCTCAAAATTCCAGAAAAGTTTGTGTGTCAGAACAAGAGAAAATGTACATTAATAACAAAAGGACCTAAAATTTGATATTTCTAAACAAGCTATTGGAAGCAACAAAAGGAAAAAAGGACACTGTTTTCTATTTCTTCCAAAAGACTCAAAACAGTCCAAATATATTTGCTTGCTTTCCTTTTTTTTTAAAAAAAGAAATGTAGTCAATGAATAAAGTCAATGATTAAAGTAAGTTAAAGAAATTGTGCGATATATCCGATGAAGAAAACAGTGTTCCATTAAATTTCATGATAATAATGATGTAAAGTCAAAACCTTTGCCACAAGCAAACGTACAAGACTAAAATGTAAAAAACGAATTTAAACACCAGTCGCTATATTACATCCATTTTCCCTCTAATACCTTGAGAAATGTGTGAACACCATTGTCCTCTAGCAATGGCTATAAAAGTACCACAGTTATTATTCCACAAAGATATCTTTGGCTGTAAATAACCCACGAAGTTTGATGTCATTATAATCAAACCACATGAGCAAAATGTTACGGACATCAATCTCAGACCTCCTAACTATTTACTCTTAACTGGAAAAAGAACAGATGGATTCATGCCTTTCTGATCTTTTAGCGCGAAATGGAACGCAAACTGCCTTGTCTGAAATTTGAACGTGAGTTGCCGATTCTATTTTCCGATACGATGACCGTTATGCCAACCACACATCCAGAGAAAATAATTATGCCTCCCCTCGATGATGTTGATGTCCCTTAAAATCTCGCCTTGGCAATGGTTTCTTCTTTGAGTCAACCCTCATAAAAACATATGCATCCTCAGTATATCCAATTTTCTCCAAGTTTATAATGACATTTAAAAGATGTTTTCCTGATTTTTCGGGACGCCATTTATGGTGAAATGAAGCTTTATACACATTTTTCATTTTTAGTTCTGATCTTCGGAACTTGCTTTCATTAATCTTATCTGATCAATACCTATCTATCATTTTTTTTTTCTAATTTAATCATTTTTTCTAATTCTTCTATCAAATAGACGTCAAAACTACTGGAAGGTTTGCTCCTCAACTTCGACTGTAGTAAAAGAAATAAAAAAAGAAAGAGATAGAAAAAACAGTGTAAGATTACAGCTTCTTGACGAATAGATGACTTGCTGATACAATCCACACATGAAAAGACAGACGCTTGCTCAACTACTTAAAGCTAATAGCATTGCGGTCCGCAAACACCGGCCAGTGATGGGTACATAAACATAGACACCTAATTATAGGGTAGAGATAAATACTATTGTGTCCGCCATATTGTATAATCAAATTTCTGTCTTCTTCCTTTTTGCAGCGGGAAAATTTGGTGTGAGTCTTTTGTGTTGGTTCGTTCGTCTTGTAGGGGGAGAGGACCTGAAAGCGACCAGCTGGAAATGGCAAAAACATCTGTGGCCGAAAGTCGATCCTAACATAGCGTTGGTTAAGTTAATTCGTTTTCCATTTATATTCATCCCATTTTACTTTTATGTACTTCTTATTGTTCACGTGTTGGCGACTGTACACATACACACACACACACATATATATCTATATATATATAGATATATATATGTATATAAATATATATATATATGTTTGTGTGTGTGTGTGTGTGTGTACAGACAGAAAGACTGGAAGATAGAGAATGCGTGTGGATATATATCCATGTATACGTACGTATGTCCTTGTGTGTGTGTTCTGATATGTTTATAGCCAGAGGAAGGGGACACTACCCAATAAAAGATGGCTGAGGTCAGTTTCTGTCGATCTATCAACCCCGTCTCAGTTTTCAGACAATCCTTCTACATTTTCTATCAAAACATCTGATTTCTAACTCTGGTAACATATAGACGAAAATATATGGACAGAATGTAAAATATATGAGGAGGAATGTCATTTGCCTACCTGCTTGATAACGTGTCTATTGTGTCAGCTCACTCTTATCATGCCCTGGTCAACTCAGTTCCTTTTCCCTTCACACACTTTCTCACAAATTCTTTTTTTTTTATCTTTTTCTAAACACTCATACTCACGCAAACATATAAATATATAACCGTTTATCCCGATTTATGAGGGGCAAAAATTCAGTTTAAGATGTGAAATAACTTGACATGGGATTTTCCTATATGAGTTTATTCTTGTGTAAACCCAGCTATACTTTTTGAATAACCTTTTTTTACCCACCCCTCCGCACGGGATGGATGGGATGCAAGGTAAATTATTAAGCGCAGTTGAACAGGGTTGAATTCAAAGTTTTCATTCTCCAAGACTAAAAACGTCTGTCCTACTTTTTACCCATATATGGAGGGAGAATGATCGGATTTGTAGCTTTCCCAAGAAAGCTATGTAAAATTCAATTAGCCTCGTCCAGGATTTGAACTTTTATCACCGTGTCCATTTCCTACGACGATAACCCTTAAACCACTGTCACCTCTAAGCAAATGCATCATTCTTCAGTTATGACCTCATTCATGTTTTGGAAATGCTGATAACTGAAGAATGGTGAATTTCGTTTTTGATCCCGAACTACTGGGGCTATGGGCCTAATGATTAGAGTGTTCACCAATGGTCCAGGAGACCGGTGTTCCATCCCTGGTCAAGTCATACCAAAGACTCAAATATGGTACTTTATGCCGCCTTGCTTAACACCCAGCATTATAAGGTACGGATCAAAGGTAAAGTGGAGCAATCCAGGTAATGGAGTAGCGCCCTACCCTATACCTCAGTGTATTAGCAATTGAAAAGGGAGCCCTCGGGTCACCCTCGACTAAAGTCACCAACATTACTTATTTAGTTAAATGTGAAACGTTAGACTAACTTTAAATGTTATTTGTTTTTAATTCTGTTTTCCTTCTTCGAGTGTGGTTGCCTTACCAAAGCTAAAGCGCCAAGTATTCCCCACTACTTACCTATATCTGAGAGAAGAGAGGGATTAATGCTTTTTTAAGGACATTAGCAAGAAGTGAAATGCAAACAGGCTTGTTTAGAATTTGAACTTGGCGCGTTGTCCTATCGACGTTAATCATTTCACCACGTTTTTGCGTCCATCTGAGTGTCGTGAATTCATACATATGTATATATGTGTGTATACGTGTAGGTTCGTATGTGTACATGAGTGTATGTATGCGTGCATGTGTTTGTGAATGTGTTTGTGAATGTTTGCGTAGCTGGCTAAACTCTCTAACCACAGAAGGACAAACGGTGTAAGAAAACACAACAATCTCAAACTAAGGAGTGTTGTTCACAAGCGTCTTTGACACAGTGGTTCACCATTCTTCTTTTATCTTCTTTTATGTAATTATTCCAAATTGTTGCTTATTCTACGTCAGCATATATCATCATATCATATTGCTAACACGGATTTCCTTAAGTCTCTCTGGCTATCCGTCTCTATCATCTATCCCTTCCGGCAGGACTTCCAAGCTACATCCTGTGCCCGTACAGAGCTAATGTATATACTTTCTAGCTGGTCGTCCTACACTTGTGCATCCATGTGAAGGGGTCCATGAGGGAATGTCGCTTATGGCTTCTTACTTACTTCTCCAGCAACGCCCCACTATCTTTCTCATGTAATTTGGATAATATTCGAGAAGGGTGGACTGTGGCCGTACAGCTGTTTTTTTAGGTAGATGTTTCCAGAATATGTTTTATATAGCTCGTACCATCCTTGTGCAATTCTAAACACAAGCATTCATCATCATTATTAAATCATATGTGTATGCAGTCCAACGAGCCCCATTAACAGTTGGGCCACCCTACATAAAAATCGGCGGATGAGTCAATCCCTCTTTCATTCACACAAATACACACTGCGATGTGTGTGTGTGACAATATTTCAATTTTGTTAAACCATCATCCGAGAAAGTATGAATGCAATGAGAAAATTCTTTCTTTTATATATATATATATATATATATATATATATATATATATATATATATATATATATATATATAAAAGAAAGAATTTTCTCATTTCTTTTCATTTTCATTTTCAAATAATTTTCGAATGATACATTGCATTGATACACTCTCCGATGATATTTTAACAAAAATTGAAATATTGTCACACACGCACGCACACACACACATACACACACACACACACACACACACACACACATATATATATATATATATATATACATATGCGTGTGTGTGTGTGTGTGTGTGAACATGTTTTAATATAATGTATAATCTTCAATTAATTTCGACGTATGAAGGCCAACGTATCAATATATATTCTATATGTTTAATTAGCTTATGACTCCAAGCAATATTGATGTTTAATAATCAATTCTTTGAAAATGTTTCTTGTTTTGTGGCAACTTTCAGTGAAGTTCAACTTTTAATATCTTTAGAGCAGTCAAACTTTATATACCATTCATATCTTTGTCAGATTAGTCTTGGACTATTATCCAAAAATTACATTCCTTTTTTGTCTATAATCTTTTTTTTTTCACACAGAATAATATCAGATATTCCTATCGAATAAACGTAATTACTCCCCAGTTTTTTTTTTTCGCTCTCAATTATTTCTCCCTAATACCAAGCAATATATTGTTACAAGTAATCAATTATAATCCCGGCTGAAAAATTACTGCTTCCAGTAGATATTCTTAATATGAATAATATACGTACAGCTATATCGCATGAAGTGACCCTTTTCCGTAAAAATTCTATCATTACTCTTGAAAAATTAGATGGTACTCAAGCAAGTACTAAAACGCCGAGTCAGAGTGAGTCTTGGAAAAATGACAATGAAGAGTTATTCCACCGTACCCTAATCTCTATAACTGAAGGTTCAACTTAAAATGTAGTTTAGTGTCATACCTAGGGCATAGCTTTGGTGCCGGTGTTTCACCTTTCTACAGGGGAGTCAGCGTATTCTATGCCCCGGCGCAAGGAGATGAATTTTCTTTAAATACTTTTTGAGTAACTTGTCAGTTTTGCTCCAATTATTCATTTATTTTCTGTTGGACTAAGAATACACCTGTCAGCCAATAAACGACCATTTGTAAGAAAAATAGTTTTATAAACATCAAACAGACATAATATCCACTTTTTTATCTTTAATTTTAAAAGGACACATAGATATGCTGTGTATTTTCTATTTTCATTCTATTGAATATATTCATTTCTATTGTAGAACTTAAGATGTCGATTCATGTCTTTCTGTTGTATACCCACGATTTACTCAATTCGATGAACGAACGAAACACACTTCTTTATGAAAATATATTTTTCATTTTATTCTTGAAAGGACCCACTGTTGTTGTTAGTTAAGAGATAGATGGAGAGACATATACTCAGAGAGAGGACTTCTTCTTCCCATATCATCCTCTTGGAGCCAGGGGGTGCCAACGCTTGCATCCCCTTGCAAACTCGTCAGAGACGACCTGATCGGCTGCGTGTCCCTCGCTCGACTGCGATTCTCTGCATTCTGTCCAATTCTGACCGCGCGGTTCTCATCACGTGGTATCCTTCCAGTTACAAATCTGTTCGACCTGAGTGCCCTGATCGTGCTGTCCTGTTTACTAATCACAAGGTGACAGCTTGTCAGAGAACATGGGGTCACTAGGAACGAACCGAAAATCCATGGCATATATTTTATATCATTTCTCGAGGGATACAAACACTCACAGGCAGAACTTTAACTTGTTTTTTGCCCTAAGTTGAATGGCTATAAATATTATCCTGAAACAATAGTAGTTCAATTTAACAATAATAATTATTTGTTTCCTCACAGTTACGTGGTATCATGTATTGTAATTATTTAAATAATACTATTTTATGGGATGTACTACTACCCCGGTTCCGATTGAGAGTGGACCTGGAAATAATGGTAATGAAGGAATACTCCAGTTTACCCAAAGTTCATGGACTGGAGCCTCACCATCAGATGATTTAGTGTTATATCCAGGATACTCGTTCTGTAGGTGGTCTTACTCCTAAGCAAAGATGCAATCAGCGTATTCGGCTGCCTCAGTCTTTATAAAAGTAATTTACACAAATGCATCAAGTATTCCGATCGAATATCAGTAATTTTTAAAAATATCTATTTGACTCATCAATTGAACTCTAATAAGTAGTATCACTTTGCGTTACCGTTTAACATTGAGTAATGGCAATGTAAGGACATTCTACACGTCTTTGATCTTCAGAACCGGATCCTCACAATCATATGCTGTCTAGTGTCATATCCTTTTTTTATGTTGGATTTTACAGCCATGTCATCGTATTCTAAACCCATCGACAGCTTGTAATTGACGCACAGGAGGTCAAGTGTTTGCACAGACAATATAGACCTAAACGAACTGAATATATATATATATATATATATATATATATATATATATATATATATATACATTTTCTTGAACGTTTCTTTAAGAAAAATGGATGGGTACGGCAATCCTTGCAGCGTAGCTAGCAAAGGGACAGGAAAGAAATCAAGAAGTAAGCAAGCTTTAACTCGAGACTCGCTATTACGTTCACTTTCAGAGTAATACCCTTTGGGAAACGTACTGAAAACTCTTCTGCTTCAACCTACTAGCTGAAGGTTAAATAGTATCCCTGTTGTTTTTCTACAAGGAGTAGTTTGACTTTATATATCCCATAAAGATTGATAAGCCATTAAACAAAGAAACGAAACCAAGCCATTTTTTCTTAAGTTACTAACAAAGACAAATAAGAGAATATTTTTTGTCGAAAACTGCTAAATTGATATTGGATTTCCGGCTGTCGAAATAAGATATATATTGTCCTCCTCATCATCATCATCAGCAGCAGCCTTAGATTTTCACCGCTAATCCATAACAGAAGAAACAAGGCAAGTGTGCGTGTTATACATCCGCTTATCAGTGAGAAAATGTTAGAAGCATAAACTTAGAAAACGAGCAAGATTTTTGGTAAATGCATACAATCGATTTAACTAATCAAATTATAAGATTTATGAGGAAATATCAGTTAATCTCTCTGCGCATTCGAGAAAGCAGAACAATGTGAGATATTATCAATAAGTTACGTGTAACGGGAACGTTTTCATTTGTTTGTGTATTAGGTACGAATAATTCAAAAGGTTATTTTTCATATTCCGGGATTTACAACTATCTCTTTACGGGCTTTCTAATACCTTTCTCAAAGACATTTAATCTGTTTATGCATCAATGTATCTATCGATGTTTCTATCTGTCTCTGTCCATCAATATCACTTTCTGTATATCTATCTCTTTCTCTCTCTCTCTCTCTCTCTCTCTATATATATATATATATATATATATATATATATAGACTATCGAAATGGTAGAGTCAACGGCGCTTTGCGACTGTCAGTTTCTCCCCATCACAATCAACAGAACAAATCTAGATGTGAATGTGTGTGGGAAGTTATTTCCATTTCAAATGAAATCTCGGTCACACAGTGAAATATTATTTGTTAAAAAGTAAAACACTGATTGCGTAGGGGGTGTCTTCGTGGTGTAATGGTTAAAGCGATGGATTGCGAAATCGTAGTGAGTTCGAACTTCAGTCGCACTATTACGTTCACTTTCGGGCAAATACCATTGGGAAAGGTTAAAAGCCCCTTATCCTCCCAGCTATGGGTTAAATAGTACCACTACTGTTCTTCTAGGAGAATAGCTTTGGCATTGAATAACCCATAACGGTTTATATGCCTTTTAAACAAAGAAACCAAAACAACTGATTGCGTAAAAGATATGACCGTAAAAGAGAAAATAGTTAGCTATAGGTTCTAAAAGGCCGAATGAGAATGATAGAGTTCAATTCCAGAGTCTTAGAATGTAGATTTCCCTTTAAGAGAGGCTTTGTAAAAAGCAATCATGGCTTTTTACTAGACTAGGAGGTGCCCGTGGTGTAATGGTTATCGTCGTAGGAAATGGACACGGTGACACGAGTTCAAATCCTGGACGAGACTGATTGTATTTCACATAGTACTTATACCCTTGGGAACGGTATGAATCCAATTATTCTCCCTCCAGCTATGGGTAAATAGTAGGGCAGACTGGATTCTTCAGCCTTGGTTAGGCAACTAGACTAGAAGAAGGAAAACTCTGAATTCAAACCTGTTAAACTCCGCTTAAAAATTGACCTTGTGTCATATCCTACCCGAGTGGAGGGGTTGGGTACATAGGGTGACTTTTTAGTAGACTTCCTTCTCCTCGACCTGACTGTAAAAAAAGAAAGCTACTAGTCAACAGCCATTCATGAAAACAACTTATTTTCATAATGAGGGAAAATAAAAACTGTTAGACAGTTTCTTTTAATAACCACAGAAAAACACATGTTTTGGATCCAAACAGAATCGTAACTCGGAGAATACTCCACAACGCACACACACACACACACACACACACACACACACACATATATATATATATATATATATATATATATATATATATATATATATATGAGTATTCTTTGGTCCAGTTAAACCGGAGTTGGGAGTAATTCCATCAGGACAAGAAATTATTCATGAATGAATATTTAAATTTTCCTGGTAAAGAGCTCAATGTAACAATAATACAGAGCAATAAATTCTTTAAGAAAAACTACGAAATCGGTCACATAGGATTATAAATTTATTTCCATCCTGTTACGCATTTTTGAAATTTCCAAAAACACGAAAAAAAAATTAACAGGACTTAACTTAAAATTAACTATGCCCATAAATATATAGATATAACTAATGAACAATACGAAATAATATTAGCTTGTAGGAAAACAGTTATAAAAAATAACAAATCAACTTGGGTAAAAAGTGGATTAGATAATTTTGACGTTCCGATGGGGGGGGGGTATGATTCCTCCCAAATAGCAGACCTTGTAGGTTTTTATATATTAAATATGCTTACTAGAATCATTAGTCCTCCGCAATTAGGATTGTATTAAATGATGGTTTATTATATATCCCAAATAGTAATGGCCCTCTTTGCTCTAGCATACAAAAGAGGATTATAAGGGCCTTAACGTTTTGGGGATTTAAGACAGAAATCTCATCTAATATTAAAATAGTCAATTTCTTGGATGTGACTTTAGATCTATCAAGTAATTCTTATAAACCTTTCATAAAGACTAATCTGAACCCATCGCATATTAATATTAATTCCAATCACCCTATAAACATAATTAAGCAAATCCCAAAAGCAGTAAATTTAAGAATATGTAAGCTATCTGCAAATGAAAAAAAATTCAAAGACTGTAGTAAGAGGTATATAGATGCCCTTAAAAATAGTGGTTTTAAGGAGTATTTTAGGTATTTAAAAGAAGATATAACAAATGAGATTACTAAAGAAAATAATAATTATGATCAAAAGAATAAAAATAGAAAAAGGAAAATCATACAGTTTAACCCCGCTTTTTGTAAACTAGCAAATATGGATGTAGGTAAATATTTTTTGAGACTGATAGATAAGCATTTTAAACAAGATAATATATTACATAAAATATTTAATAGGAAATCCTTGAAAATAAGTTATTCTTGCACTAAAAATATTTCTCAAATAATAAATAGTCATAATAATGAATTAATTAATAAATTTCATAACCGAGTAAATAATAATAATATTAATAGTAAAAAAAATAGAATGTAATTGTAAATCTTGAAGTGATTGTCCTATGAATGGTTTGTGTAATTTAGATAATGTAGTATATCAAGCTATTATTTATCCAAAAGAGGACATAAATAATAAGAAATATTATATTGGCGTTTCCTCTACTAATTGGAAAATTAGGTATGGAAATCATGAATTTTCCTTCACCCATAAGCATAAAAAAATCAAACTACTCTATCTAAACATTATTGGGGAATAAAAAATAAAGGGTTAACCCCTGACATTCAATGGTCTATATTGAAAAAATCTAATACCTCAAAGTCTTTCGATAATAGGTGCAATCTGTGTCTTGAAGAAAAAATCCACGTTTTGCTTTTTCCAGAGCCAAAAAAGTTATTAAATAAGAGAAATGAACTAATAGCAAGGTGTAGACATAGGGCTAAATTTAAACTATAAATAATTAAAAAAAAGCATAGTTAATTTTGAGAACTAATGTAAATGAATAAATGAAATAAATTGTTGGATAGAAAATTGTGAAAAAAACATATAATACATACGTACTACTCATAAAGAGTGTAACTGATTAATGATTTCTCAATAGTTTTGAAATTTTAAAATATTTCAAATTAATTGAATATTTGTTTTAGTTTAATATATCTATTAATGTATCATTAAGTGAGGTTATTAATTAAAGTTTAAATCTAATTCAATATAAAATCAGTAATTTAGGTTAAAATGTAATTAAAAAATAAAAAATTAAAGAAATTTTTAAAAAATAAATTTACTACATTTCTAACCGAAATTAGAATTTAAAACGGGTGTGGGCTTAATGAGGAGATAACTCTTCACCCCTCTTGTATCCCCTCCCATTCTTCTGTGTCTATTCTAGTTTTTTTATCAAAAAGATCTGAAGAAGTCCTGTTAATTTTTTTCGTGTTTTTGGAAATTTCAAAAATGCGTAACAGGATGGAAATAAATTTATAATCCTATGTGACCGGTTTCGTTGTTTTTCTTAAAGAAAGTATATATATATATATATATATATATATATATATATATATTGTGATGGAATAATTTGTTGATAGTCTTTTAGATTAGTTAGCGCTCATTTCTTTGCACACTGTTAAATACATCTTAACAGTAGTAATTCTGTGTCTAGTATTCATATCTAATTTAAAATTCATCCTTTTTGTGCTCACCGTAAATAATATTTATAACTTGTTTGGTTGGTTTCTTTGTTTAATGGAATATCAATCTTTGTAGGTTATTTAATACTAAAGCCATTTTCCAGGAAGAACAGTAGTTGTACAATTTAACCCATAACTGAGAGGATAAGGGTGTTCATACCTTTCCCAAGGGTATTTGCCAGAAAGTGAACATAATAACGCGACTGGAGTACGAAGTCGCTTATTACGATTCGGCAGTCTATCGTTTTAACCATTACACCACGGGGACACCCTCTTTATGACTTGTGTTCGCACTGTTAAATCGTTTAACTTATTGTAATCTAACAATAACAATCCTATGTAGCATTAATCAGTTTTGCACATTGTTAAGTGGTTTCAAACATTACAGCTAAAAATCAATCTATTTATTATTCCTGTATAATTCGAATAACTTGTCCACAGCAGTAACGTTTAAGTTAATTAATATTAATACCGATAATCGCAATGATAATACGGAACATTTCCTTGTAGTCGATAGCTGGGACCATAACAGGTACTACCCCTACGGGCCTGAGTGTACCTGAAAGTAAACTGTAATGAAGGAGCACTCCACATTCCCCAAACTCCATGCCTGGAGTCTCTCTTTGAGATGTAGTTTAATATCATACCAAGGACATATGACCAAATTACAATGTTCAGTATATATATATATATATATATATATATATATATATATATATATAAAGCAAGTTATTTTCAAGTTTGATCAAATCTGAAACCAATGCGACATTTAACACTGTAAGTTAGAAATATCATCAGTCCAACAGAATATCGGCTGTGTCTCATGGTTGATGAACTTTTTACTCAAAAAGTGCTCAGTTAATTTGATTCTGAATATGGAATAAATGAGAATTCGTACTGAAAAAGATGCAAATATTTTCTTTCATTTTTTTCTTTCTTTTTTTATCAAGTAGAATAAAAAAGATGGAATAAAATTTAATTGAAATTATTGTTGAACAAGAGCAAAGAAAATAGCCATAAACAGTTATATCAATTGACATAACACAAGAGAAAACAGAACAACAAAAACTAGAAAATGAAAATAGGAAGAAAAAGAACCGCATGAACACTTCAGTCAACAAATTAAGGAAATTACCCAGGAGATAAACTCGATATGGTTAAGAAGTAGAAACTTAAATAACCACTTTCTGAGGAAGCACAAAATAATGCGATAAGAAACCAATATATCATAGCAAAAATAGACCATAGTTAGAAGAATAGCAAGTGTGGGTTGTGTAGTGATAGAGATAAAGCAGGTAATCATATGATAAGCCGATGCAACAAACTAGCACAGAGGGAATACTAAACTATGCCCGACTGAAGGAGGAAGAATCATAATCCATAGGGAATTATGCAAGCGATTAAATGTTGGCCATAATGTCGAAATCCACCCGAGAACATGCGACAGTAAAATTCTTTTGGATTTTAAGACCGGCTTTTCCGTGTTAGAATTTATTTACAGACAGGTACGACATTGTATTCGAGATAATCATCAGTCTTTCCATTCTGATTAAAATAATGGGAACCACTATACATTTGACGCGATAAAAGAAGCCCGCAATGCAAACGTCACAGCAAATGCATTCCATGATGCTTCTCATCAAGTGATTTATTTCTATGAAGATTGAAAAGGATTTCAAGAGAATAGAGTCCAGAATATATTCTGTTAAATTGATATTCGAATAGAAATTATTTGCTTGGATTTGAGAACAAATTTCTAATATTACTCACCACCGAAAATTAGACGAAGGATTCAAAAGCCTGCAAATTCTTTGAACAATCCATTGCGATCCAACGACTACAATTACTTTAGGAGCTCCGCGATTCCAGACAGCGCATCTTGTCACATTTCTCAATTTCACCGTCACGAGAGGAATTCGGATAATAATGTACCGAAGTCTTTGATACTTGGCGATACTCGAGGGACATTCAGAACTCAAAGACGGAGAATGATTGCCATTCACCTGACAGGAATATGTCACCGAATTGGCACTAATTCAATGAGCTTGATGACTTTTTCACTCAACTGTCTAAGAGCGTTGTACAATTTTCGTGTTAGGTGCGAAAGAAAATAGATTTGGGGTTTAGTTTGCACTTGCTTCATCTGATTGTGCGTGAAGGGTTAGAGGAATTAGCGCAGAAAGACAGTACACACACACACACACACACACACACACGAATATATATATATATATATATATATATATGCGTGTGTGTGTGTGTGTGTGTCTGTATATATATATATATATATATATATACGTTTGTGGTGAGACAACTTCATTGTTAAACAAGTTAGAGTTAAGTTGTTTGCACACAGTTAAATGGTTTCAAGTACTATTTATTGTTTGCACACAGCTACATTGTTTTAAGTACTACTTACTATTTGCATACAGTTAAAAGGTTTGAGGTATTGTTAATGAATACTGATAAATCTATTTAGAACTAAAGATATATTCGCTCAAAGTTAAATGGTTTCAAATATTGCTATTTATTGTTTGCACACCGTTAAATGATTTTAAGTTTTGAAATTTTAACATTGATAATTCTATTTGATATTAATATAGTCCAAATATAATCCCCAGTTAAAGATTAAAAAGCGCTGTTTGACGCATAGATGGGATTCCAAGAGGTACAACCCCTCCCGGTCACAGTGGACCTTAGACTAATGATAATGAAGTGCTACTCGACCTTTCCTAGACTTCAGGACTAGAGTGTTACTATTCCTGAGTAAGATCAGATTTATTACTTTTTTCATAAATATACATTATCTAACATCTGAAAACTTTTAAGTGTTCGATCTAACACATATGTAACATTCTATAATCTTCTGATCATTGTCAGTTGAATTTTTGCCCGTTCGGCTGGGGCTGTAGAACACACCTAATGCACTTCTTCAGTGGGATGATACTCCCCTCACAAGTGTCCAGGATATGACACTTAGCAATCTGATCGTGAGGTTCCACCAATGCTGAAGCTTTGGGAAATGCGGAGTACCTCTTCATTGCCATCACTCCCAAGTCCACTCTGTCCCGGAGTAGAAACGTCTAATAGAGTCTAGTCTATGGGTCAAATAGAACTAAACTGTGTACTTATGCGAAACTGAATTGCTTGAAATAGAACTGTTTTGATATTTAAACTGCGTACTTATACAAAACTAGATTATTTGAAATAGAACACTTTGTCCCATTGAAACTCTTTTTCCGCAGAAGAGATTTTTTTCAGATTAGAACAGTTGGACTAAACTGAATAGCTTGAAATAGAAATGTTTTTGACAGCTAAACTGAATTGTTTAAAATAGAACTGATTATTTGTATAAAAAATGATTTGGCGTTATATAACCTGAAAAGGTTGATATGCCATGAAATCCAAACCAAACAACCAACCATCAGATGAATTTGAATACGCTCACGTTATATTCTGAGGAAAAAGAATTCCTCAACACCAAAAAAAGGGGGATGGGCAGAGTATGATACAAAATTGAATCCGGTGGTGAGACTGCTGTTCGAAAGGTCTAGCAAATATGGTGTATCACTTTATTGCCATTACTCCGGAGTCCACTTAGATAGTGACAGTATTGTTTTCAGTCCCATATATGGGTCAAATAGATCTGTTTAAAAATCATTTGTATTCTCTATGAATATTAGATACCAATTAACTGCGTGTAAATTATTTGTATTAAGAACACTTACTCGAAAATAAATTGTTTACCGGGGATCATAATTAGTTACTTCAAATTATATAATTTTGAGCAAACAAATTACCCTTATTAGTTAGAAATAACTTCTTAAGATCATATAATTGTTAGGATTAGATAAAAATATGTGAAATGATATGACAGTATAAACAATATGTATTAGGTAGGAATACGTGATATTGTATAATCTTGTACATTGGTTTGGTTTTGTTTGGTTTGATGACATATCGACTATTGTAGGTTATTGAATGCCAAGTCCATTTTTGTACATATAAACAGTTCTATTTCAAACAATTCAGTTTAGCTTAAGTACACAGTTTGAATGTAAAAAACAGTTTTATTTTGAACAATTCAGTTTAGCATAAGAACATTTTTTATTCACACACATTTAAATCTAAAAACAGTTTTATTTCAAGTTATTCAGTTTAGCATGAGTACGGAGTTTAATTGTCAAAAGCAATTCTATTTTAACAAATCAGTTTAGCATAAGTACACAGTTTTTTCCATTTAACCCATATATAGAACCCTATGAAGTGCTATCGCTCCAGGCCAGAGTGGACCTGGGAGTGTTGGCAATAAAGAGGTACACCGCATTCCCCAAAGCTTTTGCATTACCGGAGCCTCGCAATTAGATTGTTTAATGTCATATCCAGGACACAGATTGGGAGAGTTTTACCCCTCTGTAGAGATGCAGTAAGAATATTCTGCAGCCCCAGCCGACCGGTTCAATAATCGGGGACAAAAGATCTTTAAGAAACAACTACTTTGAAAATATAGATATCAATGTTCAATGAACACAATTCCCTAACCTCTTGGTATAAAAGAATCCTTACCTGGTTGATATGCCATTAGTATGAATCAATCAAACTTCTAATGTTACTATAAATATTTTTAGTTGTGACATTTTAGAAGGTATAATATTCATACACTTGTTTGTATTTACTTATCTATCTATCTATCTAGAGAGACAGACATCTGTTTATAGGAAACCCACATATACCGGGCTATATTTGAATTGGCATTCTTTTGCCCCCAAATCTCGGAAACTTAATCTAATTAGATGTCTTTCTTACAGAGCTCTTAACATTTGTAGTGAGTACAAGATTGAGAATAAACTTAGAGATATCAGGGATATCTTTATAGATAACGGGTACTCAGGGGATGTCATTGACAGTAACATCAAGTATATGGTGACAAAGTTCAGGGACACCAATAAAGTTTTTGGTCCTTTAAAGTGTCCCGTATATTTTAGGCTCCCGTGGGGTGGTTTTGCTACCGAATCCATTACAAATAAGATTGCCTCATCTGTGTTTCATTGCTATAATGCTGTTAAGCTAAGGCCAATATTCACTTCGAGGCCAGCCTTTAATTCTACCAACAAGTATAAGCTACCTATCTTTAAACGAAGTAATTTAATCTATAAATTTACTTGTCGATGCAATTCGACATATAGAGGTATGACTTGTCAACGTCTCGAAGTGAGAGTTAGGCAGCATATATCCCAGATCTCTTTTGTCAGGCCGATTA
This sequence comes from Sepioteuthis lessoniana, assembly GCA_963585895.1. NCBI lineage: Eukaryota > Metazoa > Mollusca > Cephalopoda > Myopsida > Loliginidae > Sepioteuthis > Sepioteuthis lessoniana. The sequence goes on from OY757912.1 coordinate 89,406,845, forward strand.
ACATCCGGGCTTTCCCAAGCAATGGATTCGGCAATTGGTGAGTATCTGCTCACTATAAATAACAGCAGAACTCGTTATGAAGATGATTGTTTTTCTGTCCTGCATAGGGCAAGAAATAAATTCCATCTCAAATTTCTAGAGGCGATTTATATCTCTATTAATCGCCCCCCTCTGTGCAGGCAGTTAAACAGTCACGCTCTTGATATATTTGGGGAACTTCTGGATACAGGGGTTACTTAATTTCCCCCCCTCTATCGGGCCATTCTACTTATATATTATAGATATATACCCCCGTTTTTATTTAAATTTTCCGGTGCCCTCAACTTGAAAAGTATCGGACGAAAAGGGTCCTTCCTTGTTTTATAGTTTTACTTAGTTCCCCGACTATAATCACCAATGGTGTCTCTACTTATTGTATTGTATAAATTTTGCTTTACCCATAAATTAATTATATATATATATCTTCTATTCATGCCATACATTAATTTTTATATGTTAATAATCTTAATAACATATCTATAGTGTGTAGGTGTGTCATTCAATACAATTTATGCATCCATTAAAGAGAAATGAAATACCAACCTTCCTTATTCATTTTCTTACTCTTTGGGACAATACTTTTCCACCATCAACCCAAGTAAGGAAAATATTCATTGAATATTCATGCCTAAAAATGTACTAATCTGTTTTTCAATATATAACTTTATTCAAACCCATCGAGTTCTCTTTAAATACAAAAGACGTTGACTTAGGAGTAAATGATGAAAAGAATTAACTCATTATCAATTTGTGTAATTTCTAATTGGGCCAGTTAAAAATGGAAATACTAATGTTCAAATGAAAGTAATGCAGTCTAACATTGAAGAACAACCTGGTGTCGTATAGCAGTAAAATACAAACAACGTTGGTATATATTAGTATAATTTGCATCTTTTCTTTTCTTTTCTTTTTATAACCCGAAATGTACAAAATAAAAGAGAGAGTCGGAGACGGTCGAGATGCACACACACACACACACACACACGCACACAAAAGGGCAACAACGCGGTTCAACTGTGAAACCTATATGCTTTTCTACTTCGTTCTCCCCGAGTCGAAATCTTCATTTGTTTATATAACTTTTCGAACGCCCTTGGAAATTCTCGTAGATATACCTCCCATCTACACGTTGCACGATAACACACCGCTTTCTAGCTCGCCACCCGCGATATTCCTCGTAGCACTTCCACTGGGAACAATTTGTGTCTTGCTTAGTTTAGGAGACAGATTCACTTCCTCTTATGCCACCCACGCAACTTATGCAGTATATCCTTTGTAACTTTTGTTAATATATCTTCCTTACATCAAAACTGTGTTCCGTGTTTTCCTTCTGTGTACCGACTTTGGGTCCACATCAAATTATTGCAGTAATTTCGTTAGATTTATAGCAGCAAGTTATGTAGAATGATGACAAGAGACGACGAAATTATCAGTTTAATAGATAAATAGACTGATTGATTTAACGAGATTTCATCCAGTTTAGATTTGTTTTATGCTCTGAGATTAGGGAAGCACAAAAACTGTGCATTCCTATTTACATATTTATGTAATTCTTTTGTCTTTTTTCTTCAGAATTATCAGATATCAAGAATTTCTTTGAAATACAAATAATTTGCACACACGTGCATGGTATCAAATATCTATATCTAATTCTTGGTATATGGTTTCAAGTTCTTATTTGTGTATAATAACTGTTATATTTTTGCATAACATGAAAGTAACTAATAATAATCCTAAGTAATAAAAAATAGCTTCAATTCACTGTTCTCGATAAAAAAAAAGTACTGTTATATTGCTTAGTAAACAAACGTGATTAATTTCATAAGATAAAATATAATTTTTTTCTTTCGTAAACAATTATAACTTCAAATAAATATCTGTAACAAAGTTAGATACAAATCTTCCAACAACTTTTGTCAATACAAAGTATTTTAGTTACATTCCATAGTAAACAAATATAACTTTACTTAACTATTCTAAAAACAAATAATTTTCACTTTTATTCTAAGCCCCACTGACAAGGTTCTACTTTTTAAAGAATGTATGAAATACCGATTTTTCTCAGAATTTATCCAGAGAGAAGAATTTCTATAACTCCACAGACTTTCATTAACAGGTCAGCAAGATGAAATCGAGATACAAAAAGAGGAAAGATCTAAACTGAATTGTTAAAAGATAAATTTGTTGTGTGTGTGTGTGTATAAAATTACTAAAAAGGTGTAAAGGCTTGGAAGAGACTTTCACAGGCGAGAAGTCTTTTCACTTCCGTTTGTGTGTATCCGAAGTTACAAGAAAAATATATATATATGAATTTGTTGGATGACAGTCCAAACGTAAGGGCACTTGTTACATAAATTTAAATTGTTGTATTTTATTGAATGGTTGGTTTGTTTGATTTTTAACTGTATGTCAGCCCGAATAGGTTTATTCTATATCGATAAGTCAAGGAATTGCATTTATTACATATTCATACTAAAATTTTTGTGTACTTGTACTTTTTTTGCACGCTGATGTATGACACAAAAATTCCTACCTAATACAAATAATTTTAACGCAGTCGTATGATTTCAAGGATTCGTATCTTATATTGATTATATATAGACAATTATATGGTTTCGAATAATTATTTCTACCAGATTATAAACATTTGTTTGAAAACCGAAGTATCACAGATCGCAGCATAACAATGCAAATGTTTACTGTAGATGACAAATGTAATGTTAATAAAGAAAAAAAAACATGGCTGAAAAAAAAACTAAATTATCATTGCCTAGAATAAGTCAAGGTAGATACTGAGAAGGTTAAAAAATTATTACTAAATATCATAACGGGTGACATAACTGAAGTAAACGAACTAATCTATACAGAGGAAAAATTTATAGAGATACAGTAGAGGCTAGAAGGACAAGTATAGAAACTGCGACAACGAATAAAAGTGCAAAAGAAGGAAAACACACAGGGATATATTGGAATGAAATAACCAGAAGAATGCAGAAAAGTCTGATAATACAACTTAGGGAGAAAAGTCAAAATACTGGTGAAAAAAACGGAGAATAAAAAAAACGCTGAAAAGAATGGAGCAATAGAAACATAGGGGACATTCCGAAATAAGGCAAGAAAATTCTACCAACAAGTAGGTGGAGAATTCACGAAAACAAACCAACTAACAGATGCAAAGGAACCAAATAATTTTGGAGTAAAATATGGGAATAGAAATAACATAACCGAATGGATAAATAACAAGCATAAAAACTCGAAGAAAGCCCTGCGGCGGAAATACATCTAGAATCACTGAGCAACACCCCAAAATGTATTGAAGTAGAAAACGCATGCCCACTATGGAATACAAAGATTCTGGTTTTAAAAGTTCACCTCTACCCATGACAGCCTGGCTCTTGAACTTATTTGATATCTAGATGAAGTAAGGATACCCGAATGAATGACTAAATGGAAAACTACCCTGATCTAGCCCCCAAAAGAAACATCACCAGCAACTATAGATTGCTTACGCGTCTGCCTATGATGTGGAAAATCCTAACGGCACAAATTAAGGAGGAGGTCAATTACGCGCTTGTATGCTTGTGCCCCGAAGAAGGGAAAAGGCGTAAAGAAGAGCTATAGATAAGTTAGTGTAATTAGATCATCCTGTTCTCAAGGAGGGCAAGGCGAAGCAGGAATAATATCACTATGATAAGGATTGATTACAAGAAGTTCTACGAGAAGGTCCCGAAAACCTGGATGGTAGAATGTCTGAAAATGTAGAAGATAAACTGACAAAGCCTTAACATTCAACACGGAAGCAATTAAAACTAGAAATCTGAATCTAAGGGAAGAACTATGGCAGGTTTGACAATCCCGAGAAGCATCTTGACGCTGTTTGCAAAATATGGATTTTAAAATGGTGGCAAAATTAGCTGCTACTTGGGAGCTGTGTATTAATCTTAGGTGTTGATTGCCAATTATGCCATATTCCTCAGGTACAGATAATATTTCATTATTTAACCTCAATTGCTGTAAATATGCACTTTCTGTATAAATTATCTGAAATAGGATTTATGTATAAAATAGATTCGGCATTAAATAACATAAAATTGTTAATATGTGATAAACTCAAAAAACCAATCATTAACCTAGTTAGATGGGGCTATAGAATACTCTGACTGCATCTCTGCAAATGGGTAAAGCTCCCCCAACAAGTATCCAGGATATGACACTGAACAATCTGATGGAGCGATCCCAGTAATTCAGGAATAAACTTTCATTGTCATCGCTCCTATGTCAACTTTGGCCCGGATTGATAGCACTTGATAGGGATCTATCTATCGGTCAAATAGAAATAAACTGTGTATTATGCTGAACTGAACTGTTTGAAATAGAACTGTTTTAACATTTAAACAGCGTACTTATGCTAAACTGAATTTCTTGAAATAGAAGAGTCTATAGGAGTAAAATGGATTTGGCATTAAAAAACCACAATGGTTGATAAGCGATTAAACCAAAACCAAAATCAAACCAAATTAAATCAAACCAACCACCCAGTTACTCTGTTACGTGAACTTCCGGACCAACATATTATGATCCCGCTTACTCCTCATTTTTGTGTTCAACAATATTACTCTTGTTATTCTACATAGAAGCGCTTTGACGTTGAATGACCAACGAAGTTTACTCAGCTATCACTTTGCTTATTTACTCTGGATATTGGTATTTAGAAATTAACCTGTTTTCTGCTTATGATTAAATTCATAAGTCCCGAATAAAATTAACATATGAATAACAAAATTCCATTTATATCAACTAAAGTTATGAACATGAAGAAAATCTTTTGAAGTGAATTTTTTCACGTTTTTTAACTGTCACTTAAATCTCTTTCACGTATCGGCCTCCAAATATCATCTCCTAACATATTTTCGTTACAGGATGTTTAGTTTTAAAGATAACGTTTGAAAAAGCTCACTTTGCATAAAATTTCGGTTTAAACAATAATAAATCGTCATTATACTTTCCTCTTAGATTAGGAAAGATGGTGAATTTTTCTGACATAATGTATAGAAGTTGTATATTAACCAAAGTGATCAATGTTGAAAGATAATAAATTGTACTATTTATCCTAGGGCCGGAAAGAGTTATAAATGTGTTTATACCTTTCAAAAGGGTATTAGGCCGAAAGCATTGCGAAACTGGAGTTCGAACTTGCTTATAACCATGTCCCAGCCAATAATGTTAGCTACACACCATAAGGACTCTTCCACAGTGTGTAATGGTACAATCACTACTAACTTATACCTATCAGTATTTAGTTTCTTAACTATCGCAACATATATATATATATATATATATATATATATATATATATATATATTTGAGCGAAAATATATATATATATATATATATATATATATATGTATATATATATATATATATATATTTGAGCGAAAATATAAGTCAAATTGGAAAGTTCAAGCGAGTACAGTCGTTACCAATACAGGGAGACTAAAATGGATACATGTCTTGTCACAGGATTGATTGGGGAAATGAGAGCTTTTAGTTTTCTATACATCACTAAATACTTGATTTAAGTTTTCATCGGGTAATCAAATTTGGAAGCACGACATCAAACATGGTTGATGTTTGGAAGGAACAAAAAAAAAGTCTTCTCAATGGGCAATATAGATTTGATTGAGAAATATGATGTTAATTTGTCATCAACGACTGGAATGTCATTAATGGTAATCGTCTAGTGGTTGAGAGAAAACACACACACAAAAAAAAAAAAAAGCAATGGGTCTCAAATCGAATACTTTCGGATCTTTCACTTACTGAGGCTGTGTAAATACATTGAAACTGATGATAGACGCAAGATTCGTAGATCTTTTTTGTGATTGTAGAAACCGGATCTTCTCGTATGTTTTGGTGGTTATTTTTCCCGCATTCAACACCGCAGCATCTATCCTTCGTGATTCCATGTTTAAAAGAGCGCAAATAAAAAAAAAGCTTCTTTTATTGGGGTTCGGCTCGCTTGGCATCTCTGAGGAGGGGTAAGACCCCCACAAAATGTCCTGGATATGATATTAAACTATTTGAGGTTGAGGATCCAGTTCTGGAGCTTTGGGAAATGTTGAGTACCCCTACACTGCCTTTACTTCCCGGTACACACCGAGTCGGAGTGGTAGTACCTATTAGACTCTAATCTATAGGCCAAAAAAAAAAACTATTTAATCATTTACTATACTTTAAAAAACAATTAGCTGTTTGCATATAGAAAGATCAGTGTTATTAGAGTTAGACAGAAATCCTTGAAACCATTAACATTTGTACAAACAAATGAGCTCTGGTTTGTTGAAAAATAATATTATGTTATCTCATTGTGCCCGAAGAAAGAACACTGATCACACATACCTGGCTGCTTGTCCGGCATGGCTGACCAGCTACAGCGACCACTTACATATTTAATATAGCCCTACGAATTAGGAACATTTCGTAAATGGCGGTATTAACGGCTTGGTGAGAGCTAAAGCATATCTCATTATGTTTAGCTTACTGGACAAGATGTTTTACATTTGTGAAATCGTCTCTATTCCACCTGCCCCATTTTTAAATCTATCTCAGGTTTAACTCATTTACAATGTTACACTCTTGATGATGACAAGGTACAAGGGTATCTTCAAATTTTATGGTAATTTTTCTGATTAACATACATATTTATGTGTACCATAGAAAATAGAATTCCGTAAACTGCAGCGTAAAAGTAGACTTTTTAAGCCTGAAAAAATCTGTGGAAAACCACGTGGGGATTTAGAATTAAAAAGCAATCCTTTACCACAGAGGAGTCAACAAGTGAACAGTATTCCTAACAATCACTGTAATTCCAGCAGACTGCGGTAAACATCTTTGATTTAAACTCGTTTTGGTGAACCTATTTACTAATTTCTCACAGATTTATGTAAAGTAATAAAACTAAGACAAAATTGATTATAATAATAATGATATATTGTAATATAATGCCTGAGGGATTTCGTTTTATATATCTTGCCTTTCGGTTTATTTTGGCTGAGAACCTTTCGCTTAGCACATGGGTTAGTTACGTGCAACATGAGCGCAGGTGTTGACGCGCGCGCGGGGAGGATGTGTCGTTCACTGATGTCAAAATAAAAATCTCAGATAGGAAAATAGGACCGGGGATATGAATGACATCATGCTCCGGAAGCGTGCGCAGAGGATTTGGGGATTTGAGAAAGGTCAGTAGAGTTGAGTTCTAGCGTCCGAAGAAGAAGGTTGACTTTCGGAGTTCGCCGAGGCCTTGCAGCGGGTGCTGCGCGTGTTCGGTGGAGTCAGATGGAAAAGTCAGCATAGAAGGATTGTGTCTCTCTCTCCTTATGTCGAAAAACCTTTTAACTCAAAGGTAATAAAAAGTTTCGTACCTGAAAAGTTTTTTTGGATTTCGGGATTCATATGTTATCTATATATGAGCTATAAACATTCTATGTACATTTCACGTATTCATGTATGGCTATGTAACAATATCACGCGCGGTTTTTAAGAGCTGATCAATTGACTGTAAACACTGACTGGAACGTCACATCACTCAGGTGGCTAGTCAGTGACTACAGTTGTTCATCTATGCGATTTCATGAGAGCGCAATAGAGTGTATATCCACAGGAATATAATGATACTTTAATGTTACTTTAAGGAGATATAATAGCAATTTTTTGAATATAAATATATTGACATTGTTATTTTACTTAAATGACGTAACATTACAAATCAAGGTTACTTGAAGGTTATTTTATTGTTGATTGGGTAAATTTTTATCAACAAAAACCTACTGTATGCTTGTGGGTAGACCTATACAGCAGGTAAAGATTCTAACCCAGCATTCCCAGCTATATATCTTGAGGTCAACTTATATACTAGACCAACGTGTATGCTGCAATATATTATAAAAAGAATCATAATAGAATTTTAAAAGTTAAACAATTATCATTTACTGTAAATGAAAAACTATTACAATTACATTTTCATTACTAATTGTAAGACGCGAGTGACGTAATTGAAATAGGATGAATTTAGATGAAGCTGTTTGTCATTCATTTCGAACTATTTCCCTTGGAGAAGGCATGAATCCGCTTCTTATCTTCACTCATTGATATATGTAAAATAGGAATATTTGGCTTCGTAAAGAAAGTAACCTGGGAGAAGGAAAATTTAGTTAACAAAATCTGGACAGTTTAGTTGTGAGAACTTGTAAAATAACTGTGCTCAAATTCTTCTAGGTTTTTTTTCTTAATTCTTCTCATTCAGAAACTGTGACTTGTTGACAAAAAGTCTCTACCTCTGAAGAAATCGCCCGAATAAGCAGTCCCACGGTTCCTATATTCAGGCAAACAGGTATTAATAATTCTTCCTCAACAGGAGGGTCTCTCTCTCTCTCTCTTCTGACTGTCTGTCTGTCTGTCTGTCTCTCTCTCTATATATATATAGGGAGAGAGAGAGAGAGATCAATAGTTGATGGATGGGAAAATATATGCCGGCAAGCAGAAAAATAAAACAGTTAAAATAATTATGATCTCACTTTGCTCAACTCATTTGTTGCTTTTAGTTTCATCCAATATTATTCATTTATTTTAAACAAATGCAATCGTTAAAGAAGACTTTTAAGGAAGCAATGTTTTGTTTTCCTTCGCAAAAATTCCTGTCCGAAAATTAAAAAAAAATAAATCGACGCGTCAATGTAATTATTTCTGATAAACTAAGTGAAGTGACATAATAATATATATATATATATATATATATATATATATATATATATATATATATATATATATATATATATATATATATATATATATATATCATAACAGTGTTGGTTGTCTCTAAATCACTTTGTGGGTTTGTGTCAAACCGAGTGCAATATAATATTGAGAGTGCTCATTCTCTAGTATAGAGCTATTAATGATAATAATAATAATAATAATAATAATAATAATAATAATAATATATATATATATATATATATATATATATTTAATTCATGGAATTTAGACTGCATCTAGACTGTATTTTTTCGATTTTCGATTCATTTCATTTTCTTAACTGCCTGATGATTGTTGTTTTGCAAAAAACTCCATGAACCCAGGGGTCACAGTCTAAATTCAATGAATTATATATATATATATAATGTTTTATTATTATCATTATATATATATATCTATACATAGAGAGAGAGAGAGAGATAATGAGAGAAGAGAGAGAGAGAGAAAGAGACAGGCAATCACTAAAGGAAAGAGAAAGAAGAGAGACAGAATGAGGTGTCCAAAAGAGGAAGCAATCGTATAATTCAAAATATCCCAAGATTAACCAATAAAAGTCATATATTTGTATTTATGGACATGCGGTGGTAGTCCTTATATACTAATCTTATTTGTAGCACAAATCTATACATAAAGGACATTCTGTGAGAACCAAACCCACGCGAAAAAAAAATCTGTCAGCCGGACACTCTCTAAAACATCTCAGCGCTTAGATTTCGAAGAAGTTCACATGCATAAATCCCCTACTGCGGATTAAACCACTGCTCAGGAGTAAAGATTAAACTAGAATAGCTAGCTAACTGTAACTCAATTGAATAAAATAGTCAACAAAGCTTATATTTGGCACAGCTCTATGATCACTCAGTGAGTTTCTTTCTCAGAAATAATTGGTATTTAAAATGAGCTTGCAAACAGTTTCACCACTATGCTGTGGTCTTGAAAATTTATATTTCGCACATGAAAGACAGTTTGAGGTAACTGAAGACAATCATTACTCAAGAGTAATTTTTTCTGGTAGAGTAGCTTCCTGACGGTCACAAGGAACTCAAACTTTACGAGGTAGCGTTAAGTTCTTACCGATAAACACTTCTTTCGATAAAATATCCAGCTAACGTCACACCTTGTTGAAAACAAAACAAAACAAAGAAAAAACAAAAACAATAGTATACCCCCGCGCCATTTTTATCATCAAACATTATGAGAAGATTTTGGCATTTTGATGGGCGCGAAAGATAAGTGGTGAATCGAATGGAATATGCGCAAATATAATTTAACCACAGCAGGTGTAATAATGTACAGAAAACCAGGAAAATGTCTTTCATTCCGAAAATTCTTAATCTCCATCCTCATTTAGGTAGTGTGGTCTTATTTCAAATGCAACAATAAAACATATGGAAAATAAGTTATTGAGCAGGAATACAATGTTGTTTTTTTTTTAAAGTGCATTCCTTTGTCCCTGTTGTTTTGCGTGCGTTACGTTTATACTACTGCAGACACTTGAGTGCATATAAGTCAACCAAAAAATTTACTCATGCAACATGTAATCCAATATATACCGCCATTATATGTGCACACACGCACACAAGCCTGCTTTTTATTTCTCTCACTCTCGCTCAAACACACGCACACACACACACACACACACACACATATATATATATATATATATATATGTATTGATTTACCAAAACTTTTCTAGTGAACTAGCAATTTTTCTCCACTTCATTACACAGACCCTGCCTGTTTTCCTTCTCGATCGTTGTCCTCATTTTAACAGTGATCAGGGAAGACTGAAACCGGTTAGTTGATTTTATTTTTTAAAAAATGATTTAAATTGGTCAATTTGTGAGTGTAATAGAATTTTGAACCCCCTATATATATATATATATAGTGTATATTTAAAAAAAAAAAGCTTTGTTCAGACAAGTTTGGTTAAAGAACATAAAACTTTCCTTTTTATAATCTTATGTTTTTTCTCAAGATTTCTGTCTTGTTTCTTTGTATCAGGATAAAGATTATGGAGGTGGTGCCCAAGGTCCTCTCCCAAGCGCTTTCGATCATATCTACTGATTGTCATCTGGGAGATTTTTTAAAAAGTCCCTTTAGCTATCAGTATGAAAAATGAATAACCAAAGATAATATAATTGAATGAAAAATGTACAGTAAGATCCTAAGCAGCTTAAATAACTAACCCACTAACTAAATCCCACTAATGATAAACACTTCCAACGAATTAGATTTCGGTCGCAAATAAAACAAAAAGAAAGTATACTTTCTTTGAAATAATAAGGTAACCTAAAGACGATCAATTGGTATGCTTCAAAGCGGTTGGGAGAGACGAACCTAGAATAACTTTTCTATTAACTGAACCCTGGTACAAAGAAAGTAGAAAGAAAACTTGAAAAAATTAAAAGGAAACTTCCATAGTCTTTAACCACATTTCTCAAAAATATATAAATACCAATTCCTCCACACGAGCAGGACACGACATAAGGTCTATTTTTGCGCGAACTTTCATTGACTTTAATACAGAGTTTTCCTTTACTTAAACCGGTTGTCATACCAAGGTTAAAATACAGTCTACATTACAATTTACCCATAACTGAAGTTTGAATGAGTAGATTCATACCTTTCCCAAGGGTATTTCTCCTGTGTCAAATGTAAAACACGTCAAGGATTTGAACTTGGGTCGTCATGTTCATTTCCAACGTCATTAACTATTATACTACG
>OY757912.1:89423424-89518424 GCA_963585895.1 Sepioteuthis lessoniana
CCGTATGTGATAAGGCTCTTTATTTGTTTTTGGTTTGGTAATTTTTGAGTATTTACAATGTAATTCACACATCTCTTTATCCACTCTCGAACAATTCATATAACACGTTCGAGAGAGATTACAGTAAAGTAGATTTTGTTTTTCGTTTATTTTTTCTCAGTCGAATGCGTAAAATAACGTAAAAGGTAACTGAATAAATATTTCAAGAGGTAAGTAAAAAAAACTGTATGTATGATAACGATAGAGTTGTCTGCGGGGAAAATATTTGAAAAGGAAAATGAAATGACGATTAATAGCGTCTCAGAACAGAATCTAAACTATGCTTTGTAGGGGATAGGGTTGTAATGGTTTTTGAGCTAGGCCAGCAGACTATTGTTCCTGAGTTCGATCTCTCTGTTTGACTAATGGTTGGTTGGTTTCTTTGTTTAATGGCATATGAACTCTTTTTAGGTTATTTAATGCCAAAGCCATTCTCCTAGAAGAACAGTAGTGCTACTATTTAACCCATGGGAGGATAAGGGGGTTCATACCTTTCCCAAGGGTATTTGCCCGAAAGTGAATGTAATAGCGCGACTTGAGTACGAACTCACGTACTACGATTCCGCAGTCCATCGCTTTAACCATTACACCACGAGGACACCCCCCTGTTTGCCGAAACAATGTTTAGTAAATAAACATCCATATACGTAAGTCATTATATACTTCGAGTCACTTTATAATATTCAGTTTCTAAATAATATCTTTGCGTGAAGTATGAACCCCCTTATCCCATGAGTTAGATAATACAAATACTGTTCTTCTTCAAAGAAAGGTTTAGCATTAGATAATCCACGAAAGTTAATGTGTAATGAAAAATTTGATAAATAAAGAATCATAATGTAATGAAGGCACAGGATTACCTCGTAGGGAATGGACACAGCGACCCCAGTTTAAATACTCGACGAAGATTTATGCATTTCACAAAGCGAAAGAGTCATCATTTTTTCTCCCTCCAGTTATGGATCTATGAGTAGATTAGTTTATTTTTTTTGTTTAGTAGAATATTAGCCTTCGTATTAGAAGCCATCCCTGTTAAAGAACAGCAGTGATAATATTAAACCCATAACGAGGGGGATAAGAGCGTTCATATCTTTCTCAAAAGTATTAGTCTAAAGACAGATGTATTAGCGTGACTGGAGTTCCAACTCATTTGCTTCGAAACTGCAGTCGAGCACGTTAACCGTTACATCATGTAGACTTGTCTATTAGTATATAGTAGGGCAGACTAATTTCTTTGATTTTGGTATGGCAACCATACAAGGAGAAATAAAATTATGAATACAAACCTGTTTAATAACGCTTAAAATGCTCTTGTGCAATATCCGCTCGTGTTGAGGTGTTGGTTTGATTTGTTTTGGTTTTATGGCTTATCAACCATTGTAGGTTATTTAATGCCAAATCCACTTTTATGCATATTATCAGTTCTATTTCAAATAAATCAGTTTAGCATAAGAACGAGTTTTAATGTCAAAAAACAATTCATTTCAAACTATTCAGTTCAGCATAAGAACACAGTGTAGTTCTATTTGATCCATAAATAGGACCCTATCAGGTGCTACCCATCTAGGCTTGTGTGGACCAGTAGCGGTGGCAATAAAGGGATACTCCTTAGTCCCCAAAGCTCCAAGTTTACTCGAGTTTCACCATCTGATTATTTAGAGTCATATCAGGATACTCGTTGGTGGTGGTGGGGGATCTTACCCCTCTACAGAGATACAGTCAGTGTATTCTACAATCCCAGCCGCATGGGCATATAGGTGTTTAGTAAATATAAATATTCATAAAAATAAGTCAAATTGGCGACCGTAATCGAGGACGACCAGAAGGCTCCCTTTTCAATAGCTACAACACCTATGGGTAGGGGAGGGCGCTGCTACTTTCCCTCGATTGCTCCACTTTACCCTTAATACGTATCTTATATTGCTAAGTGTTACCATTTTTGAAGTCTTTGGTATGACTCGAGGTCTCCCGGACCATTGGCGAACACTCTAAGTGTATTGTTCATCACATCTTTTTCTCTTGAATAGAAACATACCAATAGTGAAAACTATTTCTATTTAATCTGATTCTCTTGGCATACTTTCTGAATTATCATAATAAATTGATTCCATTGAAAAGCGGCCAATTTTATTTCAAATAAAAATTAACCATAAATAAATAATTACTAAAACGGGCGAATCTTCTATTCGTCTTGTAGAGTAGAATTTAAACAACCATTAAACAATGGTGTAATGTCCTCGTGGTGTAATGGTTAAAGCGATGAACTGCGGAATCGTAGTACGCGAGTTCGTACTCCAGTCGCGCTATTACGTTCACTTTCGGGCAAATACCCTTGGGAAAGGTATGAACCCCCTTATTCTCCCTCCAGCTATGGATAAATAGTAGGACGGACTAGGTTCTTCAGCCTTGGTGAGGCAACTAGTCTAGGAGAAGGAAAACTCTGAATTCAAACCTGTTAAACTCCGCTTAAAAATTGACCTTGTGTCATATCCTGCCCGAGCGGAGGGGTTGGTAAATAGTACCATTAAACAAATTGAAAGATACCGTGAGTCAACTCAGTTCATTTGACACCTGACAACCTTTAATGGAAGGTGAAAGCTTGATTGCCATTGGAATATTGTAAAAACAATTAGCTAAAATCGTAGAAGTAAGGTATTTATTTTACGTTAGCCCGAATCTATTTGTTCCATAGATATTTCCCTCTGTTGTCCAAAGGGTGTTTAGGCTTTCGCATGGTGTCGGTCATGTAATGAAAAAATGAATAAACAATGTGTCCACTGAAAATGTCTTGATTATTCTTCCCTGTGAATAACATGGGACAACGTGGATCGGTGAATAAGAGGAGAGCAACTAACAACCGTGAAGTTAAAATATATAGATGGTGACGTATCTTTCAATTGAGAAAATGTTTATATACGAGGTGTATTCAATAAGTTTCCAGACTGTTTTTGTACAGGAATTTAAAATTGTCGTAGATTCTTGGAAATTCAGTATGTTATTGCTATACATCTTATGAGATGACTGAAAAATTTTTTATGATTTCAGAATTAAAGGAACAGCTATAGCAGGAATTGAAATACACCCTACTGAAGTCTGATTGTCACACCAGGTGAATTTCAAAAATTCAATCTGGACATGAGGAAGAACGATATGCAATAAAATTATCTTTTAAACTTAGAAAAAATGCCACAGAAACGTGTGGAATGCTTCAGACTGCTTTTCAACTATCTTGCAAGAATCGAGCATCAGTTTTTGAGTGGCATAAGAGATTCGAGGAAAGCAGGGATGATGAGAGGTGTGGGAAGAGTAAGGAAGTCAGTACACCAGAGTTCATTGGCCAAAGGGTTACGGTTGGGGTTCTATGTTGAGGTTTTAAGGGAGTTCAGGTAGAGATTCCGTCGGAAGAGGCCAGCACTCTTCAAATGCGGTCAGTGGCATTTCCACCAGGACAATGCACCAGTACACAACTCCAACCTTGTCACAGAATATTTGACCAAGATGGACATCAAGATAGTTCCTTACCCTACCTATAATCAAGACCTTGCTTCCAGTGACTTTTAGTTATTCCTTAAGCTCAGAGGCTGTCGTTATGAGACAATTGAGGAGATGAAAGAGGCTTTGACGAAGGTCATTGACACGCTCACACAAGAGGACTTCCTTACAGATGTTGTTGGAACGGTACTACAAGTGCATTGCAGCCGGAGGAGATTACTTCGAAGGGAACTAGAGTTTCATGTATGTAATATCAATAAAAGTGCCCATACGAAAAAAGTCTGGAAACATATTCAATGATCCTCGTAGTAGATTTTTTTCTCATAACTTCATGGTGTGATACATTTATTTCTTGATACTTACAGATGCAATGGTATGAAAATTTCGTATCACGATTATCGTGAGCAACATTATAACAGTAAACGTTATTTGTGAAATATGCTGATAATATTTTTGTTTATTTTAATTATATCGATCGATGGAGAGCGTAATGATTCCCAGTCAAAGATGAAAAAATTTGGGCCAAAAATTATTAGTTTTAATTCATAAATCCCGTTATAACATGAGATAAAATGACTGAATCATGTTGTTGTCAGATATCAAAATTAGTATCAGAATCTCCTAAGCTTTCTGCAAATGTGGGGTCCTTTTTATGAGTTTTTCTTGCATGGATATGGTTAAATATAGGTTAGGTATACACTACTGATTAGAGTCCCTGCCGTTTATCTACCTTAGTGACCTTTGCATATTAGGGTACACCATGTAGTGTCATCACCTGCTGGGGGAGGACTCCCAGTTTCATTACCTTATTGAAGAAAAGGCTGGGAGCCTTGTTATATTCATCCTTCAAGTTTTAGTTCTTTACTTTGAGCATTGTCTGTATCAAATATTACTTTTTCCTCTTAGGTTATTTGACATTTCATAGTATTTATATTTAGTATACTCTGTTTACTATTATCTCATTTTTAAATTTTTTAGCCTTATTTCGTTTTGCTTTGTCAACTTATCTCTTACGAGAAATTAATTCAATTCTTCACTTTTAGCGTTGCTTTTACTTGAATAACCTTCTTTATCCAAGAACTATATGATACCATGTTATTCACCCATAGCTTGTATAATTAAGGGCAACGTGGCTCAGGTTAGGCATAGAATCTATTCGTACATGCGGATATAGACGCATGCGCGTGGGTGCGAATACACAAAGACTGGCACATGAAGCTAAATGCAGATATTAAGTTGTATCATTTTCTCAGATAAAGTAGACTAATGAAATTATTGATGACATAATAAATCTTATCAAGATATTATGTCGAGATCTATTTTTTTTTACAGGGGATCGCTTCATATTTGCCTCTTTGCACTCTGCTGATTTTCCTCAAAAGCCTATGATTTTTGTTCTTCTATCTCAAGCCTGTACTCCCTCTCTCACTCCCAAACTCACTATCTATCTATCTATCTATCTATCTATCTATCTATCTATCTATCTATCTATGTCCCCCCCACACTTCACATAATTTACATTTCTTCCATATCATTTTTCTCATTTGTAAAATTTCTATATCCCGGGATTCCTCGTGTTCTAAATGTTTGATTTCTACGCTTTTTCACTTCGGTGCAAAATGAACAAAAGAAGAGTCCATCTGAAAGAAACTCAACGGCATTATAAATATTATAACTGTATTGGTTGTCACTATCTCAATTCGTGGGTTTGTGGCAAACAAAATGTGTCGTGCACACACACACACACACACACACACACACACATATATATATATATATATATATATATATATATATATATATATATATATATATATATATATTGGAGAGAGCTCTATAACTGAGATAGAACAATTAGATAATAATAATAGTAATAATAATAAATAAATGAATAATAGATTTACAAATTTAATTCCATGGAAGTTTGTCCGGGGCCTTTGGTTTATGAAGTTTCGCAAACAACAATCATCAGTCAGATAACGAAAAGAAATGAATATATTGAAAAAATTTAAAAATACAGTCAAAGATCGTTCGTATTGTGTATAAATCTTTATGTGTTTGTGAGTATGTGAGTGGGTGTTCCCGCGTGTGTGTGTTGGTTATAGTTGCGTATTATTGTATGTGGATGTGAAAGTGGTGTTAAGTGTATGTGTATAGAGATACATACGCAACTACAACCCCACCACAAACACTCAAAAGCACACATAAAGATTTCTACAGAATCCCAACGGTTTTTGGCTGTATTTTTCGATTTTTTCGATTTCTTCGTGTCCTTCGTTATTTGCCTGATGATTATTGTTTGTAAAACTTCATGAAACCAACGATCGCAGACAAACTTCCATGGCATTAAATATATAAATCTAATATATATATATATATATATATATATATATATATATATATATATATATAAGATGGCGAGCGTACTCGGGGGCGACCTGAAAGTTCCTTTAATGTTTAACATTGGCAATTAATTCAGTAAATAAGGTCATCCTTTGAAGTCCTTCGATTTTCTATTTCTCTTTATATTTATACAATCAGATATATTTCTAGTTTCCACACACACACACACACACACACACACACACACACATATATATATATATATATATATATATATATATATATATATATATATATTAAGCTGGTACTTTTATATTTAAGTGGCTATAAGGCATTTTATTACAAGATAAGAATAGATAGAAGGATTAAATTTTATGTCTAAACAACCAATATTCTTCCCTCATGTGATAAATCCGTACTAGAAATTGATCTCTCTCTCTCTCTCTCTCTATCTATCTATCTATCTATCTCTCCATCTCTTTCTCTCTCTATCTTTCCCTACCTCTCTATCTTTCCCTATCAATCTATCTGTCTATCTATCTCTTCTTGTGTCTCTGATACCACCTTTGTGACTACTTTTTAAAGTCATCCATCTGAGATAAAACTAACGGTCAGGGAAAAATGTTTTACACATAAGTTTTTTTTAAAACTGTCATTGATAATTGCTCCAATGAGAATCACATTTTAAAACTATTTTGCAAACCACTAATTTGTAGAGGGAAGGAGTATGATATAGAAAGTTTTCTTCGTATATTTGTCGTATCTGAGTACCATAGCTCACTGCTACATTTTTTGTTTTACATAAGAGGAAAATGATTTAGACACTTGCAGCAGTGGTAATGTAATATGGTTTAATATTTCCTCGTGCAAAACATGGTAAAACAATTCAAGATGAATTAACAACATATTTCATTGCCAGAGCAAACATAATTGAATGAATGCAGTAATGGCATGAGAAAGAGCTTGTAAAGAATTGTATGAAAGAAATGTCCTAAAAATTATTTTAGTACAATTTCAGAGTTCATAATCTAATGGAGTTTTTATGTGAAAACTTGCGACATAAGACACGACATCAGTAGGGATGAAAGTAACCTCTGTCTAGAAAACCAACGCACTTGCACGTGCTTCTGGCTGTCGATGCAAAACCAGAAAAGAGACAGAGAGAGAGAGAGAGACAGAGAGAGAGAGAGAGAGAGAGATTCCATTTCGGAGGCAAGGTATAAAATCTGAACGCATTCTATCATGATTTACAGTAAAACCCGAAACTGTTGCATTTCTAGATCTAACACTCGTAAATTCAATAAATTGTCGAGTTTTACATTTCTTGTTCCAATCTACCGTAGTCCACAATGATTTCTATGTCGATGATGGCTGATTGTCGAATAGAGGAACGGAAAAACACAACTTGCATTAGTTTTAGGATTTCTGTTACTTTATTCTCCTCGTTCAGTTTCAAAAACCGAAGAAGTGAAAGTGAATTACTAATATGTCGTGCGGGATACTTTTTCGCTTTCGTCGGGACAAATTCTTCCCGTAACTTTAAAAGGTTCACTAGCTCTCTCAATAAGCGAACGACTGTCTCTTCATAACCCAGTCCCCAAAGAAGGAACATCGAATCGAAAAATTCGCACGTGCTTCCTGGTTAAGCACTGTTTTCAGTCCACATTGTTTGATGAATTTCTTGATGAATTATCTATTTGGAGTGCGAATAGGGCATCATCATCAAGTCACCTTGTATTCCCTCTTTTTCTCCTTCTCTATCCATACCCATCATCCATTGCTCCTGACTGGTCTTCCAAGCTACAAGGCCTGAATGGAGCTGATGTATTGCATAGCCGTAATACATATACAACTATACACATATACATTCGGGAACAAAATCAACAATAATGACGAACGAACACACTTCTTTAGAAAAATATACCTCTTATACTTTATTCGAAAGGGTTGCGAAAGGGTTATGTGTGAGAGGAGAGTTGGAGACTTAACAAACTGCAAATTATTGACCCCCAGTTCCTTTGTCTTTAGCAGCACTTGTTTCTCGTTCTGCTGGGCTGCTAAATCGGGGGTCCTGAGGGCCCATAGCCCTCTGCTGGGTGCTGGTTCTCTCTACAGCATCTTATCTCCAACTCGACTGACTCCAACTAACTGAACTTCCTGTCACACCGGGTTATATCATTGTTTGACATCCACCTGCTTCCTGTGAGCGTCGTACTTGCACCCAATTCAACCCGTCCAATGTCAAGGCTATATCTTGATATCTTCGACCGGATGCACCTGTTATTTACACTAGGTGCATTTCATATTTGACAGCTCGGCCGAGGGTCAATATGTTACAGATGTAAAGAAGGTTTTGCTCGTCGATCAACAATGGCATGTCCATGTGTAGTGGTCCATAGAACTTAACCAGCAGAGTTTTGTATATTTTGTACGTCCTATCTAGATAGTTTTGAGATGGGAGAAAGAGGCTGTACAGCTGTTGTTTGTTGAGATGCTACTTCCAAAACTTTACTCAAAATATCTCATACTATTCTTCTGTAGTTTATATCTAGCTTTATATCAATGCATTTTATTGGTGTCCACGTGGTGTACCCATACAGTTGAATTGACACAGCTTTGAAGAAATCAAATTTTATTTTCTCGAATAGATAAAACTTTCATATTATCGATAAGCTACGGATAGTCAGCAGACGGAAGTACCATTTGCTTACAATGTTACATTTGCCTTTTATAAACGTTGGTTCTAATTAATAAGTTTCGTCTACTAATCGAATGTTAAACCATTACTAATGGTTATTTTTTTACAAAAATGTACATATGATAAAGATGTGAAAAGGTTTTAACTGACCTTTTTTTGCTATAAGAATAAGTAACCTATAAATAGCTTTTATTAAAGAGCATAAATTTCCTTATTTTACCATATTCCGAGATGGGTGAATCTTCTTGTCGTGATTCCAATCATGCTTGTCTGCGAACTTCAGTGGCGCCACTACGTTTACTTTCGGACTAATACTTCTGGAAAAAGTATGGACCCCCTTATTCTCCTGCTATGGAACCTCTACTGTTCTTTTATAAGAAATTGCTTTCGCATTGAATAACACACAAAGTTAATAAACCAATAAACAAAGAAACGAAACTAAACATAAAACGAGAACTCTGTTTTTGTTCACCGGGCTTTGTTTAGATACAGCTCGTGGGTATCAATCTGCTTGCAATATCTGTTGTTATCTAACAAGTCACTTATCTAAATACTACCAAGAACATTATCCTTATCTTATGTGACTTAGTGAAAACTGGCGCTTTCAGCGGGTCTTGATTCTAAGTCAGCAACTCAGTCTTTTGTAGTTTATATTTACTTAGATATGACACACTAGACTCCGGTTGCTTTCAGTTCCTGCTGTCTCTTCTCAAGTACTCGCCCATATAAGAATTGAACGGACTTATCGTTACCTTACTTTGGTGATCTCGCATGAAATACTACATTAATTTCGGTTACAGCTGCAACTGTAATCTTGTCTATTGTCTATGATTTGTCTGTTTTATATTCTTTTTTTGCTAGTGCATGTAAAACGTTTACAATAAATTTATCCTTGGGCACTTCAGGTAGTGTAATCGTTAGCGAGCTTGACTGGCACACATGCAAAAATGAGTTCTAGTCTCATTGTGTGCCTATTCATTGGGCCTTGTGTCACATCTACGCAAAAAAATGCTTAGTAAATTGCTGTAAACTTGCCCTTATTATTTATGAAAATTTGTTTAATCGAGCACAGATGTTTATAGTTGCTTACAGTACTTCCTGTTCCTAAATGGACTCCCATTCATGCATTGAACAGGCGTATCATCACTTCATTTTGAGTGTCAGAAAAAACTAGTTCTTGTTCAGAAATATCACTGTATTTCCAAGTAGGTTTGAAATCGGGTCGCCAAATTTATCGTCCTAAGAAATGGAACTGATGACACTAGTTCAAATTCAGGACGACGCTATTTACATGAAACTTCGTGCTTAGGTTCATGGAAAATATAAGAACTTTCTATTCTTCCTTCATCAGGAGGTAAATACCTAAGGAGGCAGAATTTTTTTTAGCCGTCGAGGAGTAGGGAAACCGAATCAAAACCAGCAATGATCCACTGAATAAGTAACCTTGTGTCGCATCTTTCTCGTGGAAGAGGGATTGGGTAAATATATACAACAACTTCGCGCCAAAAAATGGAGGCGCGCTATACGGAACTATTATCGTCGGAGGAAATGGAGTTGGCGACTCGATTTCAAATTCCGAAAGCAGCGATTTATGTCTCACTTTACACTACTGCCTCATGGAAAAGGCATGGACCAATCTGTTCTTTCTCTAAATACTGGCTCGTTGTAAAGCAGATGGGTTTTTCACCCTTGGTAAGGCAAAGTCTAAGAGAAGGAATGTTTGAATTTAGGAAAATTGTGCTCCATTTTAAAACAGAACTTGTGTCTCACCCTGATTCTGGTTGATTGATTGATTGAATGATTGATCTATTTTAGCAACATTTCAACCCACAAAGGGCTATTTTATGCATGTGAGTAATCGTGTCGAAAATAGGTTTATCTTTACATTTAATTTTAGTAAGCAAGTTTACATGCATAGCGTTAAATTGTATCAATGAATCATAACTTATACAAATAATTTTCAAGAATTTATATGATTTTACGTATTTCAGTTTCAGACAATTTTTGTTCCGTACGACATGGTTTGAAGTAAATATTTTTGTATTATTATAATCATTTGTTTGCACACAGTTACATGGTTCGTTGTAAAGCAGATGGGTTCTTTGACCCAATGTTGACTATTTTTAAACATATCTATTTGACATATATATGTGACCTTAACAGATACTCAGGGTCAGAGTCGATTTTAGAGTAATAGCAATGAAAAGTACGTCACACTTTTCAAATTGGCAGAACTGGAGCCTCTGCATCGAATACGATCTAGAGTCATACACAGGACGTTGCTTTTATGGAGGATTGGTTGGTTGGTTGTTTTATTTATCAAATCTTTTCGGGTCAATTAAATTTCAAACATTTCAGTTTAGTATGAGCATAGTTTTTGTTGACAAACTATTAAATGTCAAAACAGTTCACTTAAATGTCGAAACAATTCTATTTCAAATAATTCACTTTATCATAAGCACACAGTCTCGATCTCAAAAACAGTCGTATTTCAAGCAATTCCGTTTTGTAAAATTTCAGACAGTTCCATTTTAGATAATTCAGTTTAGCATGAATACACAGTTTAGTTGTATTCAAAAACAGTTCTATTTCAAAAAGGTATGTATAGCGTAATCATGCAGTTTAAATGTAAAAATGGTCTATTTCAAACAATTCAGTTTTGCTTAAGTACAGTTTAGTTCTATTTGACCCATACGTTCTTCCACTCCGGGTCAGAGTGGACCTGCGAGCGATGGCAATAAAGGGGTACTCTGCATTTCCCTAAGCTCTAGCATTTCTGAAACCTCAACAGCAGATTTTTTAGTGTCATAACAGGACACTCGTTGTGGGAGGGGTCTTAGATCTCTTCAGAGAAGCAGTCAATGTATTCTATAGCCCCAGGAGGAGATACAGTTTGCGTGTTCAGAGCACCAGTGAAAATATGGGCTTGTGGTGAAGGAATTAAGAAAATGCATTCAATATTATAGAAATCGTAATAATCAGTTGATTCATGTTATGAAATTATTAAGATTTTAGAATTAATTTGCGCCAATTTGGTCGAAATTAAAAACTGAACAATTAGAACGTTATCGAGAGCAGAAATGAGTTGTTTTTGTTTTTAATTCTTGAATTTCATTTTTTCATTTATTTTAATTTTTGATTCAATTTTTTCCTCTTGACTTAAAAACAAATCTTGGTAACTTCGTTTTTGATGGAGAGAAAAAATAACGATTTAATAGGTAATGCTATCTATCTATCTATTTATCTACCTCTCTCTTTCTCTGTCTCTCTCTCTCTTTATATATATATATATAACCACCGCTATTTTTTCTAATATATAATAAAATAAAACTAAATAAAATCCCTATAGATAACAAAATTTGACAAAATTTATGTATATATATATTAAGTAAAGTCGGCGACTGTTATCAAAGGCAAACCGAAGGCTTTTTTTCATTAGCTGCTAAACGAAAGTGTTAGAGAGCGCACTATTCCTTACCTTGATCACTTCACTTGTCCCTTGATCTATACCTTATAAGGCTTACTGTTAAGCAAAGAGGCATCAAGTTCCACTTTTTCAGTTTTTGGTATGACTCGATCTGGGATTGAAACCCGTTCTCCGGGGCCATTATCAATCACTCTACCTACTTGCCCAAACATAAACAAAAATGATAAGATATTTTTATCATATTTTTTTTTAACAAACTTAACCTCCGAATCTTATCTATCTATCTATCTATCTATCTATCTATCTATCACCACTTCTCCATTAAAATAAAATAAAACAAAATAAAAAAAAAACATGACTGAGTTTTCTGTGCCTGATCGCCGTATGTGCGGATACAAACTCATCTAAAGATCAGGCCAATTGAATGCAGGCTTGTGAAATGTTTCTGTTTTTTTTTTTTTTAATGGGGGTGTTTAACTTTATAATTGAAATACAGTGATATTATTCTGCATTCCTGAGCCCATTATATTTCATTACTATATATTATATATATATTGTATTTCATAATCTGCTATGTGTTTTCATATATCCTCAGTATTCAAACAGCTTGAGAGTTAACAAATCCCATAATTCTGCATTATAAAATATGCCAAGGTTTTGCTTGTTGTGCGTAGATTTAAAATATTCTGCTCATATCATTTTTTTGTCGTAAAGAATTCATATATTTGCTAAATTTCATTTGCTAAAAAAGATCAGCCATTCCTATAACTGGTGATTGAGTATCAGTTGTATGATAAATCAAAACAAAACAAAATGAAACAAAACAAAACAATACCAATAAATAGAGATCCAACAGCGGCAAAGACATAAAACACACACATATATTAAGTGACTCTCATGGCAAAAACTTTCCTGAAATAAATCATTTTTAAGATGTCTGAAATATTCTTAGTCCACAAAGAAATCTCAAGAAAAGTTTTGACAAAATGTTCTGCTAGTTTCGAATACAACCTGATCAGAAAAAAATAAATTAGAAATAGCACAACTGAAACTATATATCCCCGATATAAAAATCTGTAAATACCTCACCTGGCCACTTTTAACCTGAATATTGATATATTAACAATGAACTAGCTACCTATCTAGGAATGTAAGACAAATATTACGAGGATATAAAAGAAGGGGCTTTATACCTTCATAAAAGTTTTAAGAAGGGGGAAAGGAAGAAAACAGACAAAACACTTGTTTTCCGGCCTTCCCTACTCAAGAGTTGAACACACTTTATTTTTACTGAGGAATCTGTACAAACCAAAAGAAAAAGAAGCTAAAATGAAAAACTTTCTACTTTTACTATGGGTAAATAGTCGGGCAAAACAGGTTCTTCAGCCTTGGTGAGGCAACTAGTCTAGGAGAAGGAAAACTCTGAATTCAAACCTGTTGAACTTCGCTTAAAAATTGACCTTGTGTCATATCCTGCCCGAGCAGTGGGGTGGTTAAATAAGTATACAGTGCAATTAGAAGGAAACTTACACCTGGTTAAGTTGCCATTATACGCTGTTTTGCAACCTCAAGTCTTATATGTAAAGTCCTCTGACAAAACGGAGAAGATAATGATATTCTCCGGCGAAATAAATTTATAATGACAATTTTACCTGGTTTGAGTTTTCTTCAAAGTTTACTGTATACGATCTGTATATATATATATATATATATATATATATATATATATATATATATGTGTGTGTGTGTGTGTGTGTGTGTGTGTGTGTGATTTGGCTTCTTTGTTTAATGGCATATAAATCTTCGTGGGTATCTAAAGCTGAAGTCCACCTAGCAGAACATCTGCAATGATATTATTTAATTCAGAATTAAAGGGATATGGGGGTTTACACTTTTCCCATGGGTATTTGTGGGTATTAGTTCGAACGTATATAAGTGACTAGAGTCCCTTGGGAAACGTCAGCGGTTAGAGAAAAACGTGCACTCGTGAAAACTGCCTCCAAAAGCTATCGGAAGAACCCAACAAACACAAATGCCCGAAAACTAGAAAAGGCACAATATCAATTAGCAGGAATATATCTAAAAGAACAGGCAGAATATATACAAAATCAAATAGATAAGATTAGAGACTCGGTGGAAGAGAGACAATCCAGGATAGCCTGGCAAACAATAAGTGAAGTAAGTAGAAGGAAGAGCACAGCCAAAGCAAAATTGAAAGCTGCAAGCCAACAAGAAAGTGCAAAACTGTGGGAACAGGATTTCAAAAATCTACTACGAAGCCCGCCGAAAATAACGGATGAACCGATCACCAGAATTATCAATAAGCAATTAGACATTAAACTAGGTCCTTTCACCAAAGAAGAACTCGACTCGGTTCTTAAAAAAAATTAAAAAAAGGAAAGCTGAAGGGCCGGACGAAATCCCCCAAGAAGTGTAGAAGTCTAGACAATTCGACGATGTACTGCTCCGGCAATGCAACGCAGTCTATAGTCAAAATAGGATAGAGAGATGGATGAAGGGATGCATCCTTCCTTTCCCTAAAAAAGGCGACCTCGGATTAGCCAAGAACTACCGAGGGATAACACTTACATCCATAGCAGCCAAAATCTACAATGCCCTACTACGAAACCGCATAGAACCCAAAATAGACAAGATTCTTAGGAAAAACCAGTATGGCTTCCGGAGAAATAGATCCACAACCTCACAAATATTGACCATCCGTAGAATACTTGATGGCGTTCGGGCAAAAACCTTCAGGCGACATCACTATTTGTCGACTTTACCAAGGCCTTCGATTCCATCCACAGAGGGAAAATGGAACTAATCCTACTAGCATACGGCCTACCAAAAGAAATCGTAGCAGCAATAATGATCCTCTACAGAAACACAAAAGTGAAAGTACGTTCACCAGATGGAGACACGAAATACTTCGACATTGTTGCAGGAGTACTAAAACGGGACACGCTAGCCCCATACCTCTTTATCATCTTTCTAGATTACGTGTTTAGAACTTCGATCGACAAAATCAGAGAAAATGTCTTCGAGCTGACTAAGAAAAGAAGCAAAAGGTACCCCGCAAAAACAATCACAGACGCCGACTACGCTGATGACTTGGCGTTACTGGCGAATACGCCTAATCAAGCAGAGACACTACTGCATAGTTTGGAACGAGCTGCAGCAGGCATTGGCCTCCATGTCAATGCGCACAAAACTGAATATATGTGTTACAACCAAACGGGCAACATTACCACTCTAGACGGAGCCTCTCTGAGGCTAGTGGACAAATTCACCTACCTAAGAAGTAGCGTCTCATCAACCGAAAACGACATCGACACACAACTGACGAAAGCATGGACGGCTATAGATAGGCTCTTAATCATATGGAAATCAGACCTGACCGATGAAATGAAGCGCAGTTTCTTCCAGGCAGCGGTTGTATCGATACTGCTATATGGATGCACTACATAGACGCTAACTTAACGGCTGGAGAAGAAACTTGACGGCAACTATACAAGAATGTTGAGAGCAATAATGAACAAGTCCTGGCGACAACACCCCACGAGACGCCAATTGTACGGTCACCTGCCTCCCATCACGAAAACTATGGTTAGACAAGGCAGACACGCCAGGCACTGCTGGAGAAGCAAGGACGAGCTCGTAAGTGAGGTACTCCTATGGACCCCTCATATGCCCAAGCAAAAGCAGGATGATCAGCCCGAACTTACATACAGCAGCTATGTGAGGACACGGGATGTAACCCAGAAGACCTGCCGGAGGCGATAAATGATAGGGAGAAGTGGCGAGAGATGGTCAGGGATATCCGTGCTGGCGGCACGACATGATGATGATGATGATAATGATGATGATATGCGTGACTGGAATTTGACTCGCTTCCTTTGAGGGTTCAGGTCGGCACTTTAGCTACCATATATATATATGTATATATATGTGTGTGTGTGTGTGTTTGTTTGCTTGTATGTGCGTTTGAGTATATATATATATATATATCTATATATTACTATAACTGCACACACACACACACACACACTCATATATATATATATATATATATATATATATATATATATATATATATATATTACAGTAACCATAACAAAACTTATCTGAATGTGAATTCCCTCTCTCAAAACCGAAACACAGATCGTTAAAGATAAATGATAACATAATGTTATCACTTATGTTTTAAATATCTGTGTTTCGGTTTATATATGTATATCTATCTATCTATCTATCTATCTGTATATATTAATTTTGACACCTTTTGGTATCGAACCACGATAAAATATATTATCCTCTTGTGACTTGTTTTATGGTGTTTCATCTTGGTTATTATTGGATAGTTAAATTAATCATTACAAGAACGCGCCGTGAAAATGTACACCAGGCATCAATCATTTATTAAATTATTAGTGAGATACGTTATGCTCGTATCACCTAATTACACTCGTCTACCTTTAATAATGGATAGATTGTAATTAAGTGCACCCTTATCTGGTTCTCACCAAAAATGAAATATATTTACACGTTGACTAAAGAAGAGCGGCTGAAGCTTTTCTTAAAAAAAAGAAAAAAAACAAACAAAAAAAACCAAACAAACAAAAACTAATATACTTTCTTAATGGCTTCTTTTAAAGACATAGATGTTTTTATCTATGTGAATTAACCACAAAATAATATGTTAGTATGATTTTTTTTCTTTTTAAAGGCTTGTGTCTATATTGATATGGAATTTTGTTGATTGATACTATTCAACATTTTAATGCATTCTTTTACTTTAACATCTCAGTTTATTAGAGTATTAAACTTTTTAAAACATTCTTTATTTATTCATTTAATTAGTATAGTTTCTTAAAGACTGATATGTTTTATCAATCTGAATCAACAAAAAGAAAATTATAGCTTTATTTTCTTTCTTTCATAATTTTTGCCTCAAAACTAGTATGACAATTTTGTAGATACTATTCAATTTTTGTATTTCTTTTCTTTTAATTTAAGCTCTCAATTGATTAGGTTAAACGTTTTTTTCAATTAATTCATTTATTAAATTATCTTAGTTTTTTCAAAGACTGAGATGTTTTATCAATCTTAATCAACAACAAAAGAAAATGTTAGCTTTAGTTTCTTTCTTTATCAATTTTTTGTTTCTATGTTAATATGACAACTTAGAACATTGATACCATTTAAGTTTTAAGTTTTTTTCTTTTAATTTAAGCTCTTAATTCATTAAGGTAAACCTTTTCTATTAATGTATTGATTATTTTTAAAATTGCATTTCAATTTTTAAAAACTGAGATGTTTTATCAATGTAAATCAACAACAAAAATAAGATATTAGACATCTTTTCTTTGTTTTTCTTCATTGTTAGTCTTTTGGTTAATATAACTATTTTGTAGATTAGTACAGATTAACTTTTTCGTTTTTTTTCTTTTAATTTAAACTTTTAATTTATTATAGGATTAAACGTTCTAATTTTTATCTTTATGTATGTATCAAGCATTATAAATCAGTAGTTTTGCATCTTTTTATGAGTCTTTTTAACAATGTAATTTACTCGTATTTTCTTCGTACAATGATAGGAAACAACGCAGATCTAAATGATAACTGGAAAAAAGAAAGATTAAAAATGCTTCTGAAAATAATTACTATTTAATCTGCTTGGTTTATAAAAGAAAATAGACAAAATTTATTATCAGCACTTCTAGAGTAAAAACAATAACAGCAAATATGGCTGTAATTGATACATGAATATAATAAATTATGATTTTAAAAGATTCATTACAGGTTTCTGTCAACCAAAGACACACCGTATCTTAAGCAAACAACGGTTGCATTTAGTCAGGATTCTCATAGTCAAAATGGACTTGAGTTCGAATTACACCAAGAAGTCATACTTTATTTTTCCCATCCAGTATCTTTCCTCCTTTGGGACATTGACGACAAAATTGTGATGTGATAAAAATTAGATCGATAGAATAAAGTAATTGAAATGGGAGAAAATTGCAATGTTAATGAATAAAATAATCTTCATCGAAAGTAAAGATTTGGAAAAGGTAATTTTACAGTAACGGATCTTATATATGTTCATTTTTTAAAAATTATTTTATATAGTTTTTTTTCAAAGGAAGACAACGAATTACTTTTGCTTCTTTCTTTGTTTTAATGGAATATCAATCTACGTGTAATATTTAATGTCAAAGCAATTCTTGCAGAATAACAGAAATGAAACTCTTTAACCAACCCATTCAGGGATAAGTGGGTTCATACCTTCCCTAATAGTATTAGATAAAAAATGAACGAAATAATATGACTTCAGTTCGATTTTGTTTGTTTGTTTGGGTTTTATGGCATATCAAACTTTGTAGGGTATTCAATACTAAATCCATTTTTATACTAAAAATCAGTTCTATTTCAAGCAATCCAGTTTAGCATAATTACACAGTTTAATTGTCAAAAACATTTTTCATACAAGTTATTCAGTTTTGTTAAACAGTTTTAATTAAAAAAATTCAGTTTAGTATAAGAATAGTTTTTTTGTCCACACGCAGCTCTATTTCAACCAATTCAGTTTTGCCTCAGTAGATTTTCAATATCAAGAACAGTTCTATTTAAAGCAATTCAGTTTGGCATAAGTACACAAATTAAATGTCAAAACAGTTCTTTTTCAAGCAATTCAGTTTAGTTTAAGTACACAGTTTCATTCTATTTGACTCATCGATAGGACCATATCAGTGGACTTGGGAGCGATGGCAATGAAAGGGTACTCCAAATTCACCAAAGCTCCTGCATTACTGGAACCCCATCTTCAGATTGTTTAGTGTCATATCAGGAAATTCGTTGGGAGGTGGTCTTTGCCCTCAGCAGAAATGCTGTTGGTATTTTTTACTCTCCCTGTACTATAGGAAAATACGGCTATTTGCGAAATGTATATGGGACTTTCATTACATCTATACATTACGTAGAACACATGAAGAACATAGGAATCTCGAAATTCGAAAACACGTTACGACTTCTTGTTCAGGTACGAAACCTTTTTATTTACTTTGAGTTAAAGGTTTCGAAATAAGGAGGAGAGAGACAATCTCGCTATGTCGTCTTATTCATTTTGCCCCTATCTCGTGCGGCCCCCATAGGGTGCAAGTTCACCTCACGTCTGCGAGCGCCAAAAGTCGATCCTCCACGTTTGGCGAGTAGTATTCAACTCTCTTTCTTCAGATTCTCACCAACCTCTGCGCGTTTCCGGTGCGTGACGTCACTCGCACTCCGTCACCCGTTTCGTCTCGGACTATTGTGACATCTGAGTGACATCTTCGTCCGCCCGTGCGCGCCCGCGTTAACACCTGCATCAATGTTTGCACCTAACTAACCCATGTGCTGAGCCGAAAGTTTCTCAGCCTAACTAAACTCAAAGGCATGAACCGAAATCTCTTGGTCATTACGTTACATCCCAACCGACTGAGCAAAGTTCGATTTCGCTTTCTATGGTGTCCATTATATTAGTCACATCGTCACGAGGAACCCCTCACATTCAACTCGTGTCTCCCTGGATAGACATATTTAGTATATTCAGTTTTATGACAGGAAAAATATTAATAAACAAGAATTCCTTTTTCAAAGGATTTAGACATATTCTCATTAAGAGTTTTTTTTTTAATAAATAGATTTGACTCTTCTTTATTGTGTAGATTTGCTTCATCTTAACTGAGTTTCTTCATTTCCACTATATTACGTTTTCCTTACGAAAATTAATTTAAAATACTTTTAGCTAGAAAATATATGTAAGATTTAAATATCATCCATAACTGTCAAATCTTTTATATAAACAGAATAAGATATGGACACATACGCTTGAGAATTGTTCTTTTGTAACTTCAGATAAATAATGAATTATTCTTTTTTAATAGTGAGTAAAAATAGACAAAAAACGGAAGATAATACATTACACGTCAGACAGATAAAAGAAAGGGTGAAAAATTCATATGATAATGTCATATGTGCCGTTGATTACTTTCTTTCTTTTTTTTTTTTTGTAAATGAAACAAAAGTACTGCGGTTACGATAGAAGAAGTACGTAACCTGCAAGTGGGGGATATATTCAGATCTAAACAATATTCAGCTTGGTTTGCCTATGAATTTTTAGCCCATCATATCCATCTATCTATCTCTCAAACTATCAATTGAAAAGAAAGAAAGAAAGAAAGAAAGAAAGAAAGAAAGAAAGAAAGAAAGAGAATATATACAAGCAATGATGCTATATATCAGCTGGTTATCGTCTACTTCAGTGGAATATAAAGAATGAAAAAAAATCATAGAAACGAGACATAGAAAGAAAGGAAGAGAATATAAATATAAGAAAACAAAGAAGCCGGGAAAACAACTTGAAAATAATCACTCCCAGGTAAATTCCAAGGAATACTTAAAATACCATAGCGCTTGTATCTGGTTATGGTAAACTGAATCATAACAATCTATCTACTTGGATAAAATGAAATGTTCAGTTCGAAGTCTCATGTAAGCTACCGGGTTCGACATGAAACATTTGAAGAATCTGGAGGACGCATAAGATGGGACTTTGTGGATAAAACAATGAAAATTGAAGACAATCGTCCAAATGCACGAAATTATAAAATCAAGGAAAAACTATCACAAAAAGAAAGGCAAAAAAGAATGTATACGATAAGATTCACAGTTAAATATTATTTACGATTTTGTCCTGAGCTGAAATGAATTCTTGTTAAAAACAATAAATGAAATTAGACTTTATTTCGAACTTTTCCAAAACTTTATTGTTATGGGCAAAACAAGAAACAATTTCTTTTATTTTTTTACTAATTTGGTAGTTTTTCACGACAACGATTTGTGCTTCTTATTTCCCAGGACAGATTCTGGGTTGTTCATATACCATTTGTTTGTATGGTCAAATTTTAACTTTTGCACAATTCCCACTGGATAACCTTGCCCATCTAATCGTGTCTAGTCGTATACTCTTGTTTTTTTCCTTTATTCGCTTATTATGTGAATGATCGTTTCGTCTCTATCACCAGATAGTCATGAGCTGCTGCTTCCTTGCGCCTTGTCTAATTTTGCTATGACATAGTTAGTCCTTATGGTGGTAGTTTGTGCCATTATCAGAAGAGACTCAATTTCTCTCTTACGTTTTCCCTTTCTCAGCCATATCCAAGTTTTCTAGTGTGAGATGTCACTTGTTTGTCGCTTGAAATGTCCATGCAGTTGTTTTTCTTCCTATTTTTTGCTTTCGCGTTGTTTTTGTTCTGTTGCTGCATGTATTGTTTCTGATAGTCGTAATCAGTTTTTCTCCTCACTTTTTTCTATAGTCTTCTGGTCCTTGTATCAATGTCTTGATGCTGTCTTGTATGCTCTTAAGTCATCTTCCTCCCTCTTTTCTTGGTACATACACACTATCTACGTCATCTCTAGGATTAGTTTTCTTGTTCTTTGGTCCATTTGTTGGAGTTCCTCTCTGGTTCATTTGAAGAATGGTTCCGAGTATCTTACAAGGTGACAAGTCCAGGTATTTATCCCTTTGATAAGATTTCTGCTATTTAGCTTGGTTTCGATTTTTTTTCTGGTTCCTTGAGGTATTATTTTTATATTCTTTCTTTCACTCCGCACGTTTAATGGCTCTTGCTACCGATATTTGCAAATATTTGTGGATTTCCTTTCCCCCGAATGTTCTTATTTTGTTTTCATGTGGTAGTTGTATTCTTTCGGTCTTATGTTGATTTCTGATTTTCATTATTATAATGACACATTTTTCTATGGCAGAATCCATCCCTATATCTGTCAATTCTGTCAATTCTGTCAATTCTGAATGCCTGCTTTAGGGTTTCCAATTTTTTCGCATTTTTGGCAAACAATTTCATATCGTCAAATGTACATTAGGTGGTTTAAATTTTCTTACGATTTGTGAAATTTGGTCCACCTGTGCACTTCCTAAGTATATGATTCAGTGGCATCCTCACTATTTATTATTATTATTGTTGTTATTACTATTATCATTATTATTCATTATTATTTCATACATTTGAGAATTCTTCTCACCAACGTTAGATGATGGTTTTCAACAAGAGTATGAGTGACAGCAAGTCTCTTCAAGTCTCCTCAAGTTTCAAGGACTCTGCTCAATATTCTGGTTGATCTCAAGAATTCTGTCTTTCTGATGGTCTCCACTCGTTCTTCTATTTCAAAGTCCGCTAAACTCTGTCCCAATCCTTATGTGGCAGTACCGAACGTACCAATTACAATTGGTATCACCGTCACTTTCATGTTCCATAGTTTTTCGGTTTGTTAGCTAGGTCTAAGTATTTATCTCTCTTATCATTTTCCTTCAGTTTTTCCCTGTGGTCAGCCGGATCTGAGAAGTGCACTCTTCGGCGAGTTCTCTATTTTTATTTACAATCACTTGATATGGCCTTATAGATGATCATTTTGTATCTCAAAATCCCAGAGAATTTTGTGTGTCTTATTTTTTAGAACGGATTCTTGTTGCGTGTATAGCGTTTGTATCAATCTTTAGGTGACTGTACTAAGAGTACCAAGTCATAAGTATAATCGTCACCTTCGTGTACTACAGTTTTTTTCTATTATTACTATTATTTATTTATTTATTCATTGGTAAAGGCATCCTCTTTTTTTAAGTAACGTCATCCTTAGCTGAGCTCATAATAGTAAAAACTCTTTTACATAGTGAAACAGTATTTGAAGTTTTATGAATCAAAACTTACAAACTTATATGAACACTGTCTTTAATTGGAATCATTTTGAGACGAGGCTTCTTAATCTGAGAATTACTTTTTATTTATTGCGGACTTTTTGTCCTCATCTTGGTAGTTTTTGTGTTGTTTCTTCTATCACTACGTTTCGGCCAAATTTCACCTCTGGCCTTCTTCAGGTTATTTACAGCGTCCTCGGATAGGAATGCTGAGTCTTGTAACTGTATCCCCAGTAATAACTACCTTCCATAGTTGTTGTCTATCGCACCACGTTGAGTCTCTATGGTTCCAGGTGAGCATTGTCAGAAGATAGCGGTTTCAAATCCTACCCAAGCCGGCCAGAGGTTTACATAGTCAAAAAAGTGGTGCGATAGACAACAACAACAGAAGGCAGTAATTACAGGGGATACGGTTACAAGACTCAGCATTACTATCCGAGGTCACGGGAAATCACTTGAAGAAGACCAGAGGTGAAATTTGGCCGAAACGTAGTGAAAGAAGAAACAACACAAAAATTACCAAGATGAGGAAAAAAAGTCCGCAATAAATAAAAATAATTCTCAGATTATATGAACACTCACAAAAAGTGAAATTTCTACGGGTACTGTTAGTTCAAGGTGAACATTTCTTCAAGCAGCACTATCCTTCTCGTCTTTAGACAATGGCACTAGATCCTGGGAGACCTTAATCATAAAAATGAGTAAACAGACCATGAATATTTTTCAATTATTTTGAATATCTCTCTAAGTGTGCGTATGTGGATGTGTGTTTGTGTTTGCTTGCCTAACATTTAATAAAAAAGAAAAAAAAAGCAAATTGTATCTGACTTACTTAGCAGCCTTCTCATGAATGTACGCCATAGTGAAACCAGGATTCCTGGTCGCCACGTTAAAAATATCTCATGTCTAATACAAGGTCATACAGCTGCTTGCAACATGTCAGCGTAGGTAAAAGACGACTACGCAGTCTAAATAGGTAAATACTATTACTTTCCTCTGTTCGTTGTATGTAGGTTATTATACAATAATAAAAGGTTTATTGAATAGTTCAGTGATTACCGTATTTCGACTGAGTATTCCTCAGTAGTTTTAGCTTAAATACACACACACACACACACACACAGATATATATATATATATATATATATACATATATACATATATATATATATATACAATGTTGGAATCAGCACTCTACAAACACCAACTTTTGGCCACTTACCTTCCTTCTCTCAAACCATCTTAGACAAACAAGACATGCTGGGGACTCATTCATTAATTTTACTCATTCGGGAATGGTTTCTGGATACTGATGTTTACTTTTAAAAATGTTGCATTCTATTTCATTTTGTTTCATAATTATTTGCAGTTCTTTAGATGGCAGTTGTAGAATCATTTGTAAATCTAATGGCTGCAGACAAAGAACGTGACTGATGACGCTGCCTCTTCAATAACAAGTTTTTCTTTCATAAGATGGAATCGTAAGCTTAATAGATTGAAATTCATATTTGTTTGTTCTCCAATACAAGTTAACCTACCTATAAAGTTTAAGAAATAAGTCTGCTCAACTCTTTACCCATAGAAGAGTTGAATTCATGCCTTTCGCAAGAACATTTGCGAAAAGTTGCTGTCACAGATAACTGTTATGTTAATGATGGCTAATCGACACATTGAAAGATATAGAGAGAGGATATATATATATATATATATATATATAGAGAGAGAGAGAGAGATTGGGAGAGTGAGAGAGAAAGCGTTATCATATACTTGCGTCATTCTCTATGGTCAGTCCCTGGAGCGGTTAATGCAGGGACAAATGGATAATGGACACATCGTGCGAGCTGGCTTCTTCGTTTTTCATGGTACTCGAATCTTCTTATATCAAAAGATAATTTCCTCTTATTCGTTCACGCAAATGTTTGTCTCTCCGTAATCCATCCTAGAAAAGAAAAGTAAATGGCAGAATCACGATCCTCCTCCTCATATATATATATATATATATATATATATATATATATATATATATATATATGTGTGTGTGTGTGTGTGTGTGTGTGTGTGTGTGTGTGTGTGTTTGCGTGTTTGTATCTGGTTACGAGTGTATTTGTTTGCTTTTGTGTTTCAGTTTGTTTTTGTTTTTTTCACAAGAGAAGAAAATACTATTTGCCCGTAACTCTGTGGATGAAAACGATCATTCATTTCCTAATTGTAATAGTCTTAATATTAGCGTAATAGTGCAACGGGTATGCGTTGGAGTCTACAGGCAAACGTAAACTTCACTTCCGACACAAGTCGGTGTCATCTCCCGATGAAACGCCCGTCATTATTATGATGACCATCATTGGTGACCGGGCAAAATCCAGTCCAGTATACTATATCAAGCATATTTTGTTACACGTAGCTCAAAGGAAGAAACATTAAATTTTATCTATTCATCTTTTTTTTCTAACTGCTGGCCTTTTGTGTTAAAAACTGCTCGATTCGAACTCTTGTACCATTCAGTTATATTTCTGAGAAGAATGACAAGGATCATTGTCCAGGATTTGAACTCAGCTCTCCAAGCCCATTTTCAACGACAAAACCATGACGTCATTTGGCCATCCTAATTGCACTCAGAAGTGAAAGACTATGACTCGCATTTGCTTTACACATAGGTATTTCATGCATGTAACGCTTGGATTAATTCATATCTACTGACGTTATTTGTTGCACCTGTTGCAGTTTACAACATACATTTAGAATACCAACAATGATAGTACTTCATAATAATTGAAAATTAAGGAGATACCATGCCATTTTCTGTGTTCTAAATAAAATGATGCATCATCTGAAAGAAACTTTCTAATCTACATACTATAACGGAATTATTTAAGTATATATGTGTGATGCAGCTAAATATATACAGTGTATTCTCAAAGAAATTTGCTTTATTAAATATGAAATATTTGGAATGTGTAACAACGTAAACTAATGGCACTGAAGTGCGAATAGATGAATTATAAAGAGCAGCCAGAATAATGATTGTTGGAAAATGTGATATAGTTAATAGTAATATATGTGATATAGTGATATAGTGAAGAATGTGATATTATGATATATGTGATATAGTGATATAGTTAATTGTAATACAGCAAATAAACTTGTGAAAAATGTTTGTTCTGTAACATATCCATAATATACGGATGCGTGAAATAAACAGGGAATCCGAAATACACGACATTCACGAAATTGTTTCAGGTATGAAACTTTTTATTAGCTTTGAGTTAAAGGTAATTTGACATGAGGCGAGAGAGGCACAATCTTTCTTTGCTGACTGCTTTTACATCGTCAGCTCTCAACCCAACCAACGCGCAGCGCCCGTAGCGCACAAATTCGTCTGACCACACCCAGCTCTGAATCTCGACTCTCTCGTTCGGAGGCAGGAACTCAACTCACTGCTTTTCTCAAATCTCAGCCCACGCTTCCGGTGCGTGACGTCACTCACATCCCATTGTCCCAATTACTATCTAGGATTTTTATTTTGACATCTCTGAATGGCACATCCTCTCCGCACGCGCGTGAACACCTGCGTTAACGTTGCACTTAACTAACCCAAGCGCTAAGCGAAAGGTTCTCAGCCTAACTAAAAAAAAAGGCAAGATATATAAAACGAAATCCCTCCGCCATTATATTACAGTTCCTTTTCACACAAATGCTATGTTTACAGTTTTTCTTTTGTTTGGTTTGGTTTGGTTTGGTTTTATGGCAGATCAACTATTGCAGGTCATTTAATTCCAAATTCGGTTTATTCATATATATTAGATACATATGATTTGTAAATTCAAGCCAACAAAGTTTAGTAGTTCCAAGTATTGCTTATGTATCACTAACATCAATAGTTTGTTTACACGCAGCTCATTCATCAAAGTATTCTATTTCAAACAATTCAATTTAACATTAGTCAAAGTTTAATGTTTCCAAGACTTTCTATGTATCACTATCACCAGTTATTTGTTTACATACAGTTCAATGTACAAACAACTTAATTTAGGATAATTCAAAGTTAAATTGTTCCAAGTATTACTTGTATCAAACAGTTCGTTTTCAAACAGTTCAATTTAGCTTTAGTAACACAGTTAATTGGTTCCTAGTATTGCTATATTTCACTAACAATTCAATTTTTAAACACACAGTAAGATGATCAAATTGTTCCATTTCAAACAATTCAGTTTCGAATGAGTCAACAAAGTTAATTGGTTCCAAGTAGTGTCTGGGCCAAA
Organism: Sepioteuthis lessoniana; assembly: GCA_963585895.1. Lineage (NCBI taxonomy): Eukaryota > Metazoa > Mollusca > Cephalopoda > Myopsida > Loliginidae > Sepioteuthis > Sepioteuthis lessoniana. The sequence goes on from OY757912.1 coordinate 89,450,433, forward strand.
GTATCGGGTCCCGAGTCAATAAAAATTATTTCGAATTAAATCCATTTTCGAATTGGTAAATACAAATGATAAACCTAACATTGGTTTGGTGTTCTCTCCGTGCAAAGAAAGTCGCATTAAAAGGCTTTACATGAGTTAATCTATTCTTTTAAAGGAAATAGAATATTCTTTTTCCCCTATTATGCAATTTTAACAGTTATTTATTTGTGACAAGAAGTTTATCGCTGATACCAAGTAAATAATCCACCAAAAATGATTAGACGATTTGTTTATTTATTTTTTGCATCGTATTCTTCATTCATCTTGAAAATTGTATATAAACATGTATATCTTAATTATATATAATTTTATGAATAGTATTTACTTATGGTATTACACTAATACATAAAGTGCTTAATTTAAAGAAATAGGAGTTAAATAGCCTTATCTTCTGAAAACTTACAATATTATGTGTGCCTTAGTTATAATTAAAGCACGCATAATCTACTAAGTTTTCAGAAGATTAGGTGATTTAACTTTCATTTGGTACGAGTACCGAGTTTTATTTATTTACTTAATTTGAACATAATGTAAGAAGAGGTGTTTAGAGTGTGTATATCGATATATGTTTTTTTTAATCTTTTAAATTCGGACAGCATTTATTTTGCACCAGTTACAGCAAACGTCTTCACAGTATTTTAAGATATACAACTCAGTGAGGCTAATTATTTTAAGTTTATCTAAAGAGATGTATGAGATTTTGTACATCAGAACCCGCGAGAAAAATTACCACTTTAATGATAAAGGATAGAAATTTGTCTCCATATCTGCATGGAAAAGACCCATCCATACCGTCTTAGGAGATGAAGGAATAATTCTCAGTTCCAGGGGGTGTCCTCGCGGTGTAATGGTTAAAGCGATGGACTGCGGAAGCGTAGTAAGCGAGTTTGTACTCCGGTCACGCTATTACGTTCACTTTTGGGCAAATACCCTTGGGAAAAGTATGAACCCCCTTATCCCCCCCAGCAATGGGTTAAATAGTACCACTACTGTTCTTCTAGGGGAATAGCTTCAGCATTTAATAACCTACAAAAGTTGACAGTTTTTTCTATTTTCCTCTAAACCAACACTTGCCATTCTGTTGCGTATAATCAATTTTTTCTTCAATATAGTTGGTCCTCATGGCGTATTTTGGTGCTGATATTAAAAGAGATTCGGTTTCTCTTATGGGGATTCCCTTTCTTACTCATGACCATGTTCTCTTGTGAACAATCCAAACAGTTTGTCCCTACAAATATCCATAGAATTGTTTCCTTTTCCATTTCAGTTTTCTAGGTGTTTTTTTTTTTCTGTTTCATCTCATGGTGCCATGTCAACAGCGTTAAGGCTTACTGTAATTATTTTTTTGCTCGTTTTAATGAACTGCTCGAGTCTTTTTATTGATGAATCTACTCAATCTTCAATACCAACGAGTCATTTTCCACCTTCCTTTCTTGATACATACACTTTTTTTCTATTATATGTCTCGCATAGTCATCAGTTTTCTTGTGCCACGGTATATTTTTCTATTTTCCTCCCTTATTTATCTGAGGAATGGTCCTGAGTATCTGACTTGAGGGAATGTCCAGATATTTTTTTCCTACGATGAAATTTCTACTGTAGAGCTTGATTCGAGAAGTTTTCTCGACCTTCTAAGATACTCGTTTCTTTTGGGTTTTTTTTTATATCTGTTGTTTGATGGTGTCTGCTTCCATTGTTTCCAAGGTTTGGTAGTTTTCCTTCTCAGCAAACGTACTTATGTTTTCCTTCCGTTCTTTAAATTTTCCAAGATTCCGTTATCAGCAAAGCACATCCCTTAAGGTAAAATTTCATTTCTATAAACTGTCTATATATTCTTACTATTTGTATAAATATCACCAGTTCTTTTTCCTTTTTTGCAATTACTTTTATGTTAACCACGAACAGAAAGTGATTAATATATTTTTAGATTTTAGAAAATTTTGGCCTTCTATGCACTTTGTAAAAAGATAATTGAGTGGTATGTTTGCCATAAGGAAGAATAGTGATGAAAGTAAGCCAACCTGAAACATGACCTCTGGGATTTTAACTTCTGCGTGTGTTTAGTCTTGTTTTTCATGGCTGTTGTGATGAATTTTATGACTCTCATGGTTAACTTGTAAATTTTCAGCGTATCTATTTTCCAGGTTTACAGGTACATATCATAGGTTTTATTGTCGTCAATCCACGCCATGGCTACATTATGGCCTCGTTTTTGCCTCTTTGATGATGTGCTGATCTATTTATGGTAGGTCATGTGTTCGTCTTGTTTTCTTGCGCCATAATTTTTTTTTCTCCCAGGAAAAGTTCACACGAGCTAGCAGAGGTTTCTTCTTTATTCTGTACTTTCAAGATTTCTCAGATCATTGGTAGACACGCTGCAGTCTATAGGTGTTAGGGATTGCTTATTTATGCGGCTTTTTCTGGATCAGGGTTGTGTTTCCACTTCGTTATCCGTTTGAGTATAATTGCTTCTTCTAGTCATTTACTCAGTTGTTGACGTGGCTTTAAAATATCAGAATCTGCACACACAAACCCGCATGCGCGTGCGCGCGCGCACACACACACATATACACACCGGCTCATTTGCCTAGTGAGTAGAGAGTCCATTAATGGTCCGGGAGACCTGGGTTCAATCCCAGGTCACGTCATACCAAAGACTTTTAAAATGGTACTCGAGACCTCCTTGCTTAAAACTCAGCAATATAAGTTATGTATCAAGGGCAAAGTGGAGCAATCCAGGGAAAGGAGTAGCGCCCTCCCCGGCACCTCGGTGTAGTAGCTTTTGAAAAGGGAGCCTTCTGGTCGCCCTCGAAGAGAGTAGCCAATTTTATTTATATATGTATTAAATGGAATAACCATGATTAAAAATTCCGGCAAGTGTGGTGTGCAATATACGGAAACACAGACCAGCTGTTTCGACCTCATCAGCAGTGTATACCATGATATCCCTTACAAGAGATCGAATCAGTGAGCTTGCAATGCAGAGCGGAAACTACATTTGAATCATTTTTTCACATCACACTCAAGTAATGAACTAGTAATTGTAAATGCACGACCATTTAGCCTGATGTGACTTGTCGTTTCATTTGTATATATATCATTAATATATTTAAAATGTATATATATATATATATATATATATATATATATATATATATATATCAATGACAATTTTAACTATGTAAAAGACACGTTCTGAACGCATTGTTTTCCCGCTGTAGCAGCATTTAAATTTAGATATTGATGCTTCTTTTGATGAAAAGATGAAGGTTCATATCTTGAATTTTAAACTTATTTCAGTTATATCGGCATGCTCAGTCGGCTGAGGCTGTAGAATGCTCCGCTACATTCCTACTGAACGGTATGTTCCTTGCCTATGAATAATCTGGAATAGAATCTAAATCATCAAATGGTGAGTCTCCTATCCTGGAGTTTTGGAGAATGTGGAGTGCAACTTCATGTCGTTACTCTCACGTACACTCTTACTCGGAATAGTAGTACCTTTTAGGATCCCATCAATGGGTCAATAGAACTTTTTAACCATTTAACTGTGTGCAAATAAATGACTGATGTTAAAATGGCTTGTTGTAAGATAGCGATATGTGAAACCATTTAACTGTGAGCAAAAATGGCTCTTCCTTTTTTTAAAATGTTACCCACATTTCTTCTACGAATCATATATATTTGATTGATGTATACCAGAATTCGGCATTAGATAACAGCAAGGTTTGGTTTGTCATAAAATCCAGCCAACCCACCAGAAATAATATATCTAGGCAGTGGTTGCTTAAATTGAGTTTTACCGCGAATGGAAACTCGCAGAATCATTATTTTCGTCCAAATTAGCTGGGTATTCTTCTCTTTGACCATTTGTCAAGCAAAGATCTCGTTACTATGTCAAGTAGAATTGGCTGTTGTATTGAGGACTTTCATGTTGCCTTCATATATATGTCGTATCTAAGTACCATAATTTACTATTGCAATTATTTTAATCTGAGGAGAAAACAAGTCGGATGTATAAAGGTTTTATATTTTCTCGTGTTAAACATTGCAACAGTATTCAGAACGAATTACCAACATATTCTATTGTCTGACAAAAATGTCTAAAACAAACGCAAAGATGAGATGGAATACAAGAAAAAGCTTATAAAGAGCTATCTGAAGAAATGTCACAAAGGAACTATAGGATAAGTTGGAAGTACTTAATAGAAAAGAAATTGACTGGTGATACAAAGCATAATATCCTGAACCTTTTGATACAAGATTTATTGGGCCGAAATCCTTTTTCACTGGAAAAAGTACACTCTCGTTCGTGCTTCTGGTTGTCAAGGTAGGATCGAAGAGATTTTATTTGGGCGAGGTTCTTTTCTATGCCACTTTGGCCACGCCACCAAGCAGTCATTAAAAGTACTATTATGGCAGGCAGTGGGTGTAATCCCAGAAAATTTGACGTGTTTGAAAGGTTTGGGTAACATATATATAATCTTAAATCATTGTGAGCTATACTGTATTTTTTCGGATTCTAGAACTCTTTTTATAAGGATTCATATTCATATACGCTACACATTTCCTGGACATAGTTACCCGCTGTTAGTACGCACTTGCAATAGTCTTCTATACAAAATTTATTCAAGTAACAGTCTCGTTTCACAATATCTTCCTGAAAGATTTCCTGTTTGAGAAGACATTAGATACATCTCAGTATTGTGTTAAGTGTATCAAAAACGTTGCTAACAGGTTTCTTTGACAGTATCAGCTGGTATTTAGAATCTATTCACTTATACAATTTTCTCAAGGAGAAGTAGATATATGTCTGTTTTAGAATTTCTGTAATTTGTGCGAAGTTGGGATATACGGCTTTGAGTGCTGCTATCTCTTTTATCTTTTTCCTGTTTTCTATATCGTGAAGTGTCGATGGAAATTATTCTATGCATGAAATCGGTCGTAGTGTTCATGTTATCGTTGTAGGAAATGGTCATGGCGAAACAGGTTCCAATTTGTACTAAGCTATTTGCACTTCACATGGCGATATTACTCTATTCTCCCGCCAGCCATGGGCTGACTGTACTCCTTAATCTTGGAATTGCAACTTGTCTAGGAGAAGGAAACATCAGATTCAAACCGGTTAAACTCCGCTTAAACGTTGACACTATGTCACATGCTGCTCGTGTAGGGTTGTTGTTAAATACATATACACGAAACAGGTATAACGCAACTTCCCTTGGTGTAGTACTGTATGTCTTTTAGTGTAGAAAGACAAATGGACTTATAACATTTTCCAGTCACTTTCTCTTTATCTACCTATCTATATATCTAGATGTAGTTAAGTATATTTATGAATAAAGAGTGTTTAATATCTATGATAGAGCATATATAACATATTGGTTGTTTGTTTGTTTGAGTTTTATGGCATATCAACCTTTGTAAGTTATTTAAGGCTAAATCCATGTTTATACAAATAATCAGTTCTATTTCAAACAATTTAGTTTGCATAAGTGCACATTTTCATTGAAAAAAAAAACAACATTTCTATTTCAAGCTTGATTATATCAAACAGTTACATTTCAAACAACTCAGTTTAGTATAAGTATGGTTTTTGTCAACTCACAAACTGTTTTATTTCAGGCAATCCAGTTTAGCATTAGTACACAGTTTATTCTTATTTAACCCATTAATATGACCCTATCAGGTGCTACCACTCTGGGCCAGAGTGGACCTGGAAGCGATGGTAATGAAGGGTTACTTAGCATTCCTCAAGGCTCCTGCATTACTGGAGTCTGACCATCCAATTTTTGGTGTCATACCCGGACACTCGTTGAGGGGGACTTACGCCTCTACAGAGATGGAGTCGGTGTATTCTTCAGCCAAAGCTTACTGGGCCAGACACTCTGGATCACAGAAGGCCTAGAAGCAATGGCAATGAAAGGATATTTCCCATTCACAATCAAAGTTTTTAACGTCATATACTGGACACTCATTGGCGGGGTCTTACGCCTCTATAGAGTAGCAGTCGGTGTATTCTACAGTACCAGCAGACTGGGCAAATATATAATGCAGTTAGGGTAGCTTACAATAAGTTAAAGTTGTTAGTTGATTTTCCCTTTATCGTCTATATGATTCTCAGACAAGTTGTTCTCATGAAGAGGATGTTTCATTAAGACTTATAAGAGTTTTGGAGTTGTAATGTTTTTAGGAAGTAGATGAAGTCGATTTTTCTCCATGTCAGCGATTTAACAAATGAAGAAATGGTAATAGACTAGATTCTTGAGTGTGACATATTAATAATGCAGATTATTTCAACGACTAAAATAAAATCCAATAGAATAAAACAAATAAATGAACACATAAATATACAAGAAAAAATTAAAGAAAAATTGGTTTAAAAAGTAACAGGCAGATATAAAACTGAGTACTATAAACTAGAGAACTCTTCACAGAATGCCCCACAAACTATATTACCATTCCCATCGCTAGAGAATACACAGAAGTAGCCACAACAACGAACTGTGGTTTGATGATCACATGTCACTAAGCTACTCAAACTTTATATATATATATATATATATATATATATATATATTAGATTTATATATTTAGTGACAAGGAACACTGTTATAATATATATATATATATATATATATATATATATATATATATATATATATATATATATTAGGACTGATGTTTATACAGCAGCATACATTCCAACAAAGCTTTCATCAGATGATGACCTTGGGTTCAGGCATGGTTTCGTGGGGGAAGCATCATTACCACTAACCCAGAGCGCCCTACCAGTAACTCACGATAACACTAGACTGACGTCACACAATAGGATTGCCATATCTATACTGATGCAGTTATCTTGGATCTTTTTTTGATGTTTTTACTCTTCTCTGAGGAAGAAAGTCCAAGATCAGCCAAGAATACAGAGGTTGAGTTGATAATGAAACCTCGGCATCCGACCTCAATAGGACATACATTGGTTATACAGCTATTATATATATATATATATATATATATATAATATAATATATATAATATATATAATATAATATATATAATATATATATATAATATATATTATATATATATATATATATATATATATATATATATATTAATTTCATTTTATTAGTAATTCCAATAAACTTAAGTATGCTACTGTTTGTAAATAATCCAGTGCATTTACCAATTCTTATAAAAAAAAATCGACTAAAGATACAATTTGAATAGTTTGATACACTTGATTCTTTATTGTTTTTCTTCTTTTGATTTTGTTATTCTTCTGTCTTTAATGTGACGTAAAACTGAAGATTTAATTAATCCATTTATCGATTAAGATGGAGCAACCCAATTAAATGAATGTTCTATAATCACATCTCAGTTTGGAAGAAAAAAATCGATAAATCGCAATAAGATATTAAAGTGCATCGGCTCAATGCGAAAGCAATTTCTCTTACTTAAAGGACATTTTTAATCAAGCGATTTCAATCGTTGCTTGACTAATCTCGTCTAGAGAAAATTTGTCCGCCATTGTAACGGAAATGCGAGCTTTGCGAGAAATAAAATTTGTTATTATATCTTTATTATTATTTACTCATTAGAGTTTTTCACACAAGCGTTATCTGATGGTTTTTCACTGGAGTTTGAGTGACAGTAAGTTTCCTCAAATCATCAGGACTTTTCTCAGTATTCTGGCCGTTGTCAATAATGCTGTAGTCTGGATGGTTTTCACTAGTCCGCCAACTTCCAAGTCCTCCAGTCTCTTTAATAATCTTTTAGCTACTGTATCAAAAGCACCAATCACAATTGGTATAATTGTCACATTCATGTTCCATAGTTTTTAAAATTCCCTAAGAAGGTCGAGGTACTTATCCTTCTTTTCACATTCTTCCAGTTTTATTCTGTGGTCAGCCGGGACAGCAAAGTCGACACTTTTGCAAATTATTATTATTATTACTATTATTATTTTTATTATTATTGAACCTTTTCATACGAGCGTTAGTAGATAGTTTTTCAGTAGAGTCTGAGTGATAGCAAATCTGTTCAGGTCTCCAGGACTTTTCTCAGTATCCAGGCATATCTCATCAATGCTGTAATCCTGATAGTCTCGATTCTTCATGGACAAGTCGGCTTGGTCTGCAGAATACACCGACTTCATCTCTGCACAGGGGTAAGACTTCACCAACGAGTGTCCCAGATATAACAATAAACAATGTCATGGTGAGGCTTCAGTAATGATGGAACTTTTGGAATGCAGAGTACCACTTTATTGCCATCGCTCTCTGGTACATCCAGGCCCGGAGTGATAGCAACTATCAATGGGCCAAAAAGGACTAAACTATGTGCTAAACTAGATTGCTTGAATTAGAACAGCTTTTACATTTAACTGTGTGTAAACAAAAATCTTGGTTCCTATGCTAAATTGAATTGTTTCAAATAGAACTGTTTGACATTATAAGTTTGTACTTAGTTTATTTTTCAAAATAGTTTTATCTTAAACAATTCAGTTGTTAAACTGAAGAGTTTTATCTTAAACAATTCAGTTTAACAACTAAATTGTTTAAGATAAAACTCTTTTGAAATTTAAACTGCGTACTTATTACATTTAACTGAATGTAAAAAACAACTGTACTAATACTAAAATTAAATATTTGCAATTAAATTATTTATACGTATAAAAATAGATTTGGCATTCAGTGACCTACAATGGTTGATATACTATAAAACTAAAACAAACCAAACCATCGATTCTTCCTTTGAATTCTGATTCATTTAGTCTTTTTCCAAGCATTTCTGAACCGTTCCAAGCATTACAATTAATTTTGGCATCTCTGTCATTCTTAAGTTCTCTTGCAAGGTTCGAGTATTCATTTAACGTTTTGTTTTCTTTTATTTTCATCCTGTGTTCCGTAGGAACAGCAAATTACACCAGTTGGCATGTTCCTGTTTAATTGTTAATTAAGACTAGATCTGGCGTTCTTGCTGTGATTAAGTGAAGCGTCTGTATCTCAAAGTTCCGAAGAATTGTATGCGTCCCATTCTTTTAGACTGATTTTCGTTTATGCATATACCATTTAGTTTCATTGCTAATATTAGTTTTAGAGTCATGTCCATATTTTCCCGTGTGCAATCTTGACAGTTTGTCGCTTAAAATATCCATACAGTTATTTTTTCTCCCCATATCTGTTTTCTTGCCTTAGTTCTTTTTCTGATATTTGTGTCGTAATTGATGTAGGTAGCTGCTCTAATTAATGTTTTTTTGCTCTTTTTAATGAATTCCTCAAGTTCTTGCATTGATGCATATACGCAATTCCCTGTATTTAAGAATGTTCTTCCTCTTTCTTTTCTTGATGTATACACTCTCTATGTCATCTGTTAGATGTAAGGCCTCATGGATAATCATTAATTTTCTTGTCCTTTTGTTGATTTGTCTGTGTTCTTTCCTTTTCATTTTAAGAATGGACCTGCATATTGGACAATTATGACTGCCATGGTTTTACTTCTTTCATGAGATTTCTGTTTCAAACTTTGATTTCGAGAAGCTTTGTCAATTTACTCTGGTACTCTTTTCGAATTGTTTCTTTAATCTCTGCTTGTTTGTTGGTATCCACTTCCAATATTCTACAGTACGAGTAATTTTTCTACTCTCTCAGTGGTCTAATTCTTTCTCCATTTAGCAGTTCTATTCTTTCCATTTTGTCTCTTTTCCTTCTTTTCATTATCAGGAATGGAACATTTTTCAATGCCATAACCCATAACATGGTTTTATGTTCTTATTTTATGAATCCCAATCTTTAAGGATTTTTTCTTTTTTTTCCGCATACTTTAAGATTTTATAAATTTGTAGCCCTCTGTGTACTTCATAAGTACGTAACTGAGTGATATCATTACAATAACAAATAGTTGTTGCCAGAGTAAAGTGAGTAAAGGTTTATGTTCTCGACTGGGCCTTGTTCGAGTCCTTGTAATTATTTTTCCATATTTTTTATATATTGGGGCTTTCCATTATATTCTTTCTCTTACCGTTTGGAACTTCAGAATTGTTTCCTTTTTTTTTTTTTTTTGGCATCCGCTTATTCGTTTGTACTCGAGTATTCTCCACCGACTTGTTCGTAGAATCGTTGTTGTTGTTATTATTATTATTATTATTATTATTATTATTATTATTATTATCATAATTTTTACACTAGCTCTTTCAGATGGTTCTTCATTGGAGCGTTATTAAAAACAAGACTCCCGAGGCCTACCAGACTTGAAAATACCGATTCTAGTCGTCTTGTTGTCCTGTTTGTTTTTTGTTTGGGTTTATGGCGTATCGTTCTTTGTAGGTTATTTAATATCAAATCCACTTTTTTTTTTTACAAATAAGCATTTCTGTTCCAAGGGCTAATCTGTGATTGGTATCGTCGTTACTTTTATGTCTCACGTTTTTATTTTTTGCTCTTATGTAGGGTTAGAGTATTTGTTCTGCTTTTCACTTGCTTTCAGTTTCAATTTGTTGTCGGTTGGTAAAATGAAAACTTCTATACGACTATTTAGTTTCTCACATTAGCTTAGACTGGAGTACTTTCAGTGGAGTTTCCATGGCAAAAAGTCACTTAAGGTCTTCTGAAGTTTTGTTAGAATTCTAACCTATTAAAGTGATTCTGTGGTCTGAAAGTTTTCAATCATTCGAGTAATCTTCAATTAATCGAACTTTATTTTTATGGGATATTACAGTTAGTTTCTTCAGAATTCTTCAAATTTTTCTCACTGGTTTTATGAATGTTTTGGCTCGGATGACCTGGATTTTTCCGCTGATATCCCCTTCACCCTTTCTTTTCCGAGCCAGTGATACTTGCTCAAAGAGCATCGACTACGATTGGCATCACTGTAACCTTGATGATATATAACTATTCGGCACTCGAGCAAGATCCACATATTTGTCAATTTTTTCGCTTTCTTTTATTTCCATTCTGTGGTCTGCTGGAATGGCAAAAAACACAAAATGACAAGTTCTTTTAATTTCATAATCAGGATTATGTCCATATTCTGGCCTTGATTTAAGAATTATGCTTCGTATTCTGGTATGGATCTGAGAATTATGTCTGGTATTCTGGCCTGAAAGTGGGGATTGTGTAAGATATTCTAGCATGGATTTGAGGATTATGTCTGGTATTCTGACTTTCATTTGAGGATTATGTCTGGTATTGAGACTTGGATTTGAGGATTATGTCTGGTTTCTAGCTTGAATTTGAAAATTATGTCTGGTATTCGGAATGGTCTGTTTAAATCTTAAATTCAAGATAATTCTAGGCATAATATTTTGTACATATTTTTTTCAATATTCATTTCACATTTAACTTTTGTTAATATTGTCAAATGTCAATATATTTCACAATTCTCAGATATATATATATATATATATATATATATATATATATATATATATATATATATATTCTTTAAAGAAAAAACCATGACAGGTTATTTTAGGATTATAAATTTATTTACATCCTGTTTTTCGTTTCTGTTGTGAACCAAAAACACGAAGAAATATATAACAGGACTTCTTCAGATGTAATGGATAAATAAAACAGAATAGACACGGTGGGGTGATGGAGAGAGTTGAAGAGTTTCCTCCTCGTTTTATTGAATTTCCACTTAAGAAAACAAGTTTTTTTTTTATTTACCTATTTATTTTATCTTCAGAATTCTCCCGTCAGTTATACCTGGAAAATTTAAATGTTCAGCTCTTGAATGAATTTCTGGTCCTGAAGGAATTACTCCCAACTCTGGTTTAACTGGATCGAATAATACTATATATATATATATATATATATGGGGTGTTTCAAAATAGATGCAACTATAAATTTATTACTGAGACAATTACAATGTTTGTCATTTGGAACAGGTCCTGTTTGAACTTTGCATCTTTGAGCATGAGGTATGAAATCAATGTTTTTTTTTAATCGTAATGATATCCGTTTCCGGGACTTGCAATCTTTCTTTGAGTTTTTTGTCTCAGTTATACGTCATTATCATATCAATGGGCTGCATCTGTTCTGAGATAGTTTTGAATGATTTTGTGTCCAAATGAGTAGTATGGGAAAATATATTTCCTCTATTGTCCAAGGCAATGTGATCGATGATTAAGAGTTGTTACAGTATACTATTTTCAAATCTGAAACAAATGGAACACAATATTTTTATTAATAGACCGGTCCCATGTATAATGAGACACCTCTGTATTTATTTATATCATCATTATCATCATCATCATGTCACGCTATCAGCACGGATCTCCCTGACCTTCTCCCGCCACCCTTCTCTATCGTCCATCTCTTCCGGTAGGTCTTCAAGGCTACACCCTGTATGAGCACAGAGCTGTTGTATATAGGTTATAGATGCTCGTCCTGCCTTTGCCCGTCTATATGAGGTGGTCCAGAGAAGTACGTCACTTTTGAGTTCATCCCTACTTCTCTAGCAGTGTCCCACATGTCATGTTCGTCTAACGTTGATAGTTTTCGTGATGAGTGATAAGGGGGCATACAGCTGCTGCTTTATGGAGTGCTGCCTCCAAGACTTGTTCAATATTGCTCGTAGCGTTCTTGCGTAGTAGACGTCAAGCTTTTTCTCTATACGTTTAGTTAGCGTCTATGTAATGCATCCATACAGCAGTATCGACACGACCGCAGCGTGAAAAATTCTATCTATCTATCTTATTTGTAAGGGAATAGTTTTGTTAGAATTTTTTTAGTGAGGCAGCATTCACACTATTTGTATACAGTTAAATGATTTTAAGTATTGCTATCTTGCACCAATAATTCTAATTAATATAATTCATTTGTTTGCACTTAGGTAAAATGGGTTTGAGAATTGCTATCACAGTTCAATTGACCATCATTTACCACCTTCTAGTACCTTGTAGATAAAATATGGTTGGCTGCTGTTTGTCTCAAGAGCATTTTGAAGAACAGATTCAGGACACTAATACAAATGCTATGGCGTCATACAACCTGACGATTGAGCGAATAGCATCTCTCTGACCACCCGTTTAGCCGAGAAGAGGGCAAAGTGGAGTGTTTGTTACAAGTCACTTGGCCACGGACTGGTCAACCACAAGTGTTCCGCCCTCAATAATTACGGGTTTTCATCAATAGCGTAGAGGTACCTTTGTTAGTGGGAATTACCTCTTCTGCAGAAGTCAAGTAGGCGTATTCTAAAGCCTCAACTAACAGTGTAAACACACACTTTCACACACACACACACACATATATATATATATATATATATATATATATATATATATATATATATATATATTATCCACAGACGGACCGTTTCGTTGTATCACAATTCATCAGTGTGGCTTGACACGAGATACTTCAAGTTTGAATCGAAACTCGGCTGATTTTACGTCAGTCGTATATCATACCCTAGAGCTATGGTCATTCTTAAGGTAAGCAAAATAACTTTTTACATTTGTATATATATATATATTTACATATATGCTATCGGCTACTGGAGTGCTGAATTCATTGAAAGAGTTTTATATTTTTATCAGCCGGCAATTCGCCATTCAAGTGCTCCACCCACTGTAGAGAGCTTATATACTGTCACCCACCGACCGACCGTTTCGTTGTATCACAACCCTTCAGTGTGGCAGGACACGCAAGATACTTTACATCACTGGGGTATAATACCCAAGAGCTATGGTTTTTATCTGTATTTGTGTATTTGTTTAGTGATATGAACCATGTAAGTTCATGCTTATTCTTTTGTTAGATCGCACAGCTAATGTAAAACTTTATATTGTGTTTGGGTGCTTGGCTGAAGAAGGTCTAAAGTGGAATGTGGCTGTCTTCATTCCTTTCTTCTTTTCATTCCTTTCCGATATTTTTAGAGTTTTCTCCGAGTTACGCATTATACAAAAACAGCACACATAGTTTGGTAGAGAGGTAAGAAGCTAGTTATTAAGAAAAGGAGTGATGTTATGCAAAGGATAGGATATCTGGTGGATTAATTTCGAAATACAGACATGTTGTCGACCTTCTTTGCTTCACTGTCTTCAATATTTTATGAATATATAAATCTTTTCTCGCATTTCCGTAGTGACATATACCTTTCTCTAGCAGGTTACCACGTGTAAATTACGGTTAAATATATGATTTATTTTGATTATAGTTGCTCTTGTTTTTGTATTATTATTGAATACGTGGAATTAGCGTAAGCTTTAAAAGCACGAATGAGATGAATGAGATAATAAAATCCAACACACTAATATGGATTTAAATTCCATATTTGCCAATTTCTAACAGTTATTGCAAAGTTATGACCTTAATGCAATAATTGTATTAATAAATCTTTCCTTATTAATACTTCCTTCATATTGTCCAACGGTTTTTGAAAAGTCTTTATACATTATTCCTTCCTGTAGAGAGCCGAAATCAATAAAGAGGAATATAACAATTTATCAGAAGGATTTACAGTATAATAACGAGTCATAATTCTTTATCTTATTAAAAAATATATTCTGTTGTATAAACATAAGTAATTTAACATCAATCTATTCATTTAATCTTACCCTCTACCTTACACTGGGTGTGACACAAGGTCAGTTTTTAAGGTGAGTAAAATGGTTTGATTTCAGAGTGTTTCTTCACCTAAACCGGTCGCTTCAGCAAGTCAAACAAGATTGTTTGACTATATATCCATCGCTGGTAGTGGCCAAATGGATTACTACTTTTCCTGAGAGCATTATCCTGAAAGTCATACGCAAGTAGCTTTCCTCAGGATTTGGTTGGTTTCTTTGTTTGATGGCATATCAACCCTTTTAGGTTATTTAATTCCAAAGCCATTCCCCTAGAAGAACAGTAGGGGTACAATTTAACCCATAGCTGGGAGGATAAGGGGGTTCATACATTTCCCAAGGGTATTTGCCCGAAAGTGAACGTAATAGCGCAACGGGAGTACGAACTCGCTTACTACGATTCCACTTTATTCGCTTTAACCATTACACCACGAGGACACCCCCTCAGGATTTAGTCACGGGTCACCATGTCTATTGCCTGATATAGTAACCGTTTGGTCAGGTGCTTCCTTTAGCATTAAAGTAGACTTTGAAATCGTTTATAAGGTTTTAAACTTTCTGAAAAGAAACAGATGATGAAACTTTATCTTTTGTGACGTTGTAAAAAATAATTCTCTATAAGAATTGCGTCAATGGAACGAACAATCAGATTTTTATGTTTCGCTCTCTGGACGCTATTCCTCTCGCGATATACTTGTTCTATTCTTCATGCAACCAGGTTTGAGACATCTCAATTTATGATGCATTCATTTATTACAATAAAATAGTAAATTTATTTATGAATAATTATTTTCAAAATAGCATATTAAAACCTTTCGTAAAAAATGCCAAGGGACTTATATTTAAATATGCTGAATAATTATTTAATTCTAGCAATTTCATTTATGTTTCTTTTGCATCATCGTGGTGACATTTCAAGAATGTGTTCAAAATCAGGAATAGTCTTCGATCCCGGACACGTTTTATCTTGAACACGTGACACCTGTCTGTCCAAAGTCGGTTCTGTTAGTGATCTGAGATCTCATGTCAGAAAACAATTGGTGATTTTACACAGATACTTATGAAGTAACACACAGGTGATTTGGAACAATTCTCTGACAGCAGTAATACTGCAATCCTGCGGGCCTGATAAACCATGGGATAAATGTTTACGTCAAAGATAGGTATTTTGATGGTCATTGATGAGGCAGGGTTTGCAAGTGAAAATTCCTAGAGATGAATTTGAGGAATTGAGATGTTCTTCTGAAAAAAATGTTCTCTCTCTCTCTCTCTCTCTCTCTCTCTATATATATATATATATATATATAAAGTTCTTTTTATACAGACATTCGTGTCTAATCCCTTTTCAATCTTCTGATTTTTCTGGAGTTGGAACAAGTAAGTAAACTCGTTCTCTACAAGATGAGATTAAGAAATATGAAATT
This sequence comes from Sepioteuthis lessoniana, assembly GCA_963585895.1. Classification (NCBI taxonomy): domain Eukaryota; kingdom Metazoa; phylum Mollusca; class Cephalopoda; order Myopsida; family Loliginidae; genus Sepioteuthis; species Sepioteuthis lessoniana. The sequence continues at coordinate 89,466,471 of OY757912.1, forward strand.
CATTGAATTTAATTCTCATGAATTATAATGTCAACGGTTGAGTGAACAAATTATTGACGATTTTTTAATGACTTGAATGGAGACATGTTTTTATTGACAATGTTAATTGTGAATAAACTGATTTGTCATTCACACTAATCTTTAATTTAGATTAAAATCTATGAAAAAAAAGGAACAGTATATGTTTCGAGAAATATGACCTTGGTGAAGCAATTAGAAAACTCTTATTTGGGCTACCAGACTTTTAAGAAAGTAGCTGTCAAACATTCTAACATCCGACTATGTGAAATCGTTTTGAACAGCTATTGTTGAACTGTTTTTTAACGTTTAAACTATGCTTATACTAAACTGAATTGTTTGAAAGTTGAAATAGAACTGTTTATATGTATAAAAATGGATTCGGAATTAAATAATATACAATGTTTGCTGTAAGAAATGGATATGGTGAACTGAGTTCGAAACCTGAACGAGGCTGTTTGCATTTCACATAACGATTATACCCTTGTGAAAGATATGCATCTATTTTACCCAAAACTATGTATAAACAGTTATGCAGACTGGGGTCTATAACCTTGGTATTAAATTGGTCTAAAAGAAAAATTCTGCTAAACCTCGCTTAAAATTTGACCTTGAGTCTCATTCTTCTCCCAGAGAGGGGATAGGTAAATACATACATCAACTAACGACTAACCTTTATTTATTCGTACTTCTACCTCTTCTACTACTACTACTACTACTACTACTACTACTACTACTACGAGCTTAGTATCCATAAAAATATCATAATCATTTATGATTCTATGTGTTATACACACAAATACCCTGGTGCATCTTCTGAAAACAAAGCTGTTTTATAAATATTAATTAATTTGTATTCAGAATAACTTAAATCAGCGACTTTTTTTTTGTTATAAGTTTTGTAAGAAATTTTTATTCCACAGGAAGATTTGTAATGAAATGTTTTCTTTTTAAATTTAATGTAAACTTAGTAAATTTTAAAAAATCCCTGTCTGTTCACTTTGCATAGTCGGCTGGGACTGTAGAATGCACCCAGTACATCTCTGCAAAAGAGTCAGACTCTCCCATCAACGAGTGTTCTAGATATCACAATAAAAAAATCTGATGGTGAGATTTCAGTAATGCTGTAACTTTGGGGAATGAAGAGTACCCCTTCATCACTATCGCTCCCAGGTCCAATCTGGCCTGGAGTGGAAGCACCTGATAGGGTTATATCTAAGGGTCAAATAAAACCAAACGGTCTACTTATGCGAAACTGAATTGTTTGAAATGGACTGTTTTTGACATTGAAACCTTGTATATATGCTAAACTGAATTGTTTGGAATAGCTGAAAGAGATCTATTTATATTTATAAAAATGGATCTGGCATAAAATAATCTACAATGGTTGATATGCCATAAAACCCAACCAACCAAACCAGTTTGTTCTCTGAGAAACATTTTGCGGTAGAAAAGTGATATATTGTCGAGAAAATACACCGATTCCCTGAAAATAGACAACTGTCAGTTAGACAGAAAAGGGAATAGAACTTACCTTACGTTGTCAAATAGATTTTCGTTTCCTCTGAAGTAGTATAACCGACTTACATCAAGCAAACTTATTAGTAATTGATTGGTGAGATACGTTTCTTCTTCCTTATAACTGCTTCAAAGATCACAGAGTAACAATGTCACATGACCACTGAAATGATAAATTGGTAAAAATGCTTAATACCTTTAAGTTAAGATTTCCACAACACAAGTAAGCACATGGCTCCATTTCCACCTTAACAAAAGTCAAATTCTCAATCATATTTATAATTCAGCGAGTATGTCTTAAAAAGTAAATGTCAGTAATAACTCTTAATCCTGAGATTATTTAATAATTTGCAATGTATTCTCTGAAAACGAAATTTCATCGAAACAAAAAATGAATTAAAATTCAGAACAACTTAAATTGGCGAACTTATTTTTGAAAATGAATTTCTATGAAAAGTTTATCGAGAAATAATTAAAAAAAAGATAAACTTCTCTATGTTCTCTAAGGAAGTTTGTCTCGAAAATAATAATAATATTAAAAGCTGTAAAATTGAACAACTTACTGGAACGGCAAAACTGAATTCTTCTAATTACAAAGTATTTTTCCTGTCATTCTGAAACCAAAATAGAAACGTGCAGTTTAAGAATAATATGAAATTACAGTTTGTCTTTTCCTAAATCTTCAACACTTATCATTAAATGTTTATAATCTTGAAAAAAATAACGTTCGATTGGAAGAGGAAATTATTTTACAGAAAAAAATATTCAAATTCAAAATAAACATTCTTTTTGTAAACTTTAAAAATAACAATATTTTTCATTAATTAATTTTTTTTATTAATCCAATAAAAATAATCTGATAAAATTTGAATTCAAATAACTGCTTATCAAAAATTAACGGATATTTTAAAAGGATCAAAATATAGAAATTAGAATCAATTCTATCAGGTGGGTATAAAAATCTCCGTATGATCTCGTTGTTGTTCAGCTGTAACCTCATCTGGTAAATGTGATTTCGAATCAAACCACTGCATTTCTTTGATCTTCCACCATACACACCGTATCGGTGTGACAAATCCAGTTCACTAAAATAGAGAAGCATATATATATATATATATATATATATATATATATATATATATATATATATATATGAATATGCATGTCAAGACAGAATCTGAAGCACTGATTTCCTTGAAAAGTGAAGTGTTCTAGGTCCAATGCCAAAACAATGCTTGTAGAAGAACACTAGTCAAAGCCATAGCTGGTGTGGATAAACTGGTTCATAGATTTCCGAGAGGGTATTAGTCCGAAAGTGAACGTGAGAGGGAGACTAGAATTCCAATTCAGTCTCTATGAAGTTTCAGTCCTGCACGTTAGCCATCGAACCACGAGAATTTTAGAAAAAGAAATTGGAAGCATTAACTTCCAAGCAAACCCACCCGTGTATAAAGCGAAATGCATATATATATATATATATATATATATATATATATATATATATATAGCCTTCAGAATAAAATATGACGGTATAAATAAAAATATTTTGAAAAAATTATGTTAAAATGATTCGCTAAGGAAATAGCGTTATCAGAGTAGAAGTATATAATTTGGGTGCATTTGTATACATGTACTTATATATGTATATATATATAGATTGGTCACGCAAATACTTTTATATATTCCATATATAAAGAGAAAAAAAAATGGAAAGGAATGAGGGAGTCTCCGTATTCGTATTACTAATATTGGCCGAAACGACTAGATGATTTTAAGTATATATACATATATATATAAAAGAGAGAGAGAGAGAGAGAGAGAGAGAGAGAGAGAGAGAGAGAGAGAGAGAGAGAGGAGGGGAATCACAAAGAAAAAATGGCACGAAAATGAAACAAATTGTTCGTATACATTCAGAAAAGATGCACCTCTTAAAATCGTTGTAATGACGTCCATTGATGGATAGATTGAAGTCTTCTATAGCTGCCCTCAGCATTACTTCGAGGCAGGATTTGCTACTGTAAATAACCACAATCTGTAGAGAATTGTTACTTGTTATGCAATATTTTAGCACTTTCGTTCCAGGTTTCTTTTTTGGTAAAGGAATGAATCAAAGTAAATTGACAAATAATGATAAAATCATAGTAATAATAATGTTACAATTCATTAAGTGTCCTTCTGTACAACTACGGATTAGCCATTCTTGAGCCGATTTTAACCAAACTTTTTGAATCAGTTTGATTTATGTATGGAAATGTTTTAAACTATATCAAAAGATGCAGTTGGCATTGGATATTCTGTTACTCATCGCCGATGCTTGATTTACCTATACATGTGTGGGAATTCAAATTCCCTTAATTAAAAATAAAACAAAAATAAAGTTGAGTGCTAGGTTATCATGATTGACGGCACCTGTCCTCCATGTGTCTCACTGGTTCTCTCAGTATATATGATCCTCTAACCTCTGTATCCCTTCTTTTTATCTCTGTCCTTTCAGTCAGACATCGGCGTATTTGTTCTATGCTCCTCTACGCCCTATATCTTTTCTGTTCTCTTGCAGACTGAATTAACTTATATATATGCAGGAGTAAACATTCCCAACTAACGAAGTTTATGCCAAACATAGACTGGACATAAAAACATTACCTGCTGTAAGTCTCCAGGAGACCCTAAAAGATGTGTTAATAACAAAGTTTAAGTCACAGCTTTACTTTTCTCTGACCCTCTCCACTTATACTCATTGGATGGGGAGTAGTGGTTCCTGTACCATTCATTGGGTTACATATACATGCAAAATAAACCCGCAAATGTATCTGGGCCCTATATGGAGATACACATACTTATATACATACTATGGTGACCACACACACATATATATATATATATATATATATATATATATATATATATATATACAGTATACTTAGTCCATTTAAACCGGAGTTAGGAGAAATTCCATCAGGACAAGAAATTATTCATGAATGAATATTTAAATTTTCTTGGTAAAGATCTCAATGTACCAATAATACAGAGCAATAATTTCATTAAGAAAAAACAACGAAACCGGTCACAAAGGATTATAAATTTATTTCCATCCAGTTACGTATTTTTGAAATTTCCAAAAACACGAAAAAAGATCTGAAGAAGTCCTGTTAATTTTTTTTCGTGTTTTCGGAAATTTTAAAAATACGTAACAGGATGGAAATAAATTTATAATCCTTTGTGATTGGTTTCTTTGTTTTTTCTCAAATATATATATATATATATATATATATATATATATATATATATATATATATATATATATATATATATATATATACACTGCTGGACGTACAAACATACTCATATACATGTACTCACACTTACGCATGAGTCTATACATATACACACACATATAGTCAAATCTGTACACCACCTCACCATCGATATTAGAGCCACATATGTAAATAGTTTCTGCCTCACAGCCCTTAAATACTCCCCCTTCTTGAGATGTGGTGTCTCTTATCATACCAATTTTCCCTTACACCACATTTGTCCTGGCTAAAATCGAAAGCGGGAATTAATTTTATTTCATCAGTTGACCGGTCCATAAATTTTTTCAGTCTTTGAGACCGTTATTAGAGCTTCCCCAGTCAGCAAAGACCAATTTAACAATCATGTAAAATTAACTTGAATGTATCAAGTTAGGTTGAAATCAGACATATTCCAACATTGCGGGCGTCTGGAACAACGTTGGCAGACGTGAAGATACAAAAAGGAAAAGAAGATATGACAATCGGAAGAGGACCTTCATGTTCGGAAAAACAAGTCAGTCACGAAGTCACAATAAATCCCGTTCACTTTATTGCCGATCTTACAATGTACCTGAGGATCGGTCTAAAATAGAAAAGGAGATGAAGTCGTATTTCTAAGTAGACCAAGTTTCATTCTTTGGCAGATCGTTGCTCATCCTCCGTTAGCTTAGCTTCAAATTTTATGTCTTGATTTGTCACTCAACCATTCACTACGTGACTGACTTTTCACATACTTCCGAAAGTGGGGATAGTTGACCAGTAAGCTGCGTAATGACACTGTGATTCCAAGCAGAACACACTGATATTCTGATCCGGGACATAAGTATCGAGTAATTCATAGTTAAACCCGAAACATGGAGAGACATGGTCTAGGGCCTTACGAAGGTAGTGACATTCAAGCATGCTGACATAGTGTTGCTGACATTGGATAATGATTGCCTCAAGTGATGTGTCATGGAAAGTCTGTATCAACGATGTAGGTTAACACAGAGCGGGAGAGTTTGAGTGTGTGTGTGTGTGTGTGTCGAACAGAGACAGAATGTGTACATGAGGGAGAAAGTGTATATGGCAGAGAGAGAGAGAGAGAGGGGGGGAAGAGAGAGAGAGAGAGAGAGAAAGAGAATGTGAATCAACATTTCTTCTACACATCCTTTCTCTCACACACACACACACACACACTCTCATATTCTTTCTTCAACACACACACTTTATTTCTAATGTACTCTTTCTCCCTCGTACACACACACACACTCTCTCTCTCTCTCTCTCTCTCTCTCTCTCTCTTTGACGCACACGCGCACACTCAGTCTCTTTTTTTCTCTTCCAATCTCTCCCTCTCTATCTTTCTCTCTCTTCATTGGGCAAAACAGTGTGCATAAGATAAGTCCTATCTGAAAGAGTATGAATGTCTGAGAGAGAGTATGTGTGTGAGATAGAGAGATATGTATTTTTGAGTGTGTGCATACAAGAGAAATATTATATATGAGAGAGTGGGAGTGAGATAAAAAGTGTGTGTGTGTGTGTGTGTGTGTGTGTGCATGAGTAAGAGAGATAAAACAATTGCATATGTGTAAGGGAGAGACAGAGACAGAGACTGCACTTGTGCATAAGAAAGGATGTATGTATAGGCGAGTGAGAATTAACATGAGTTGGTGAGAGAGTGAGTATATACGAGAGAGTGTGTCTGAGAAAGTGAGTGTATGTGCTTATTGTGAGAGAAAGAGTGAGAGCAGATTTATGTGTGAAGGTGTCAGTACGGGATAAAGTGTGCGTGCAAGAGAGAGAGAGAGAGAGAGAGAGAGAGAGAGAATGAGAGAGAGGGGGAAGTGAAACTGTGCTTGTGAAAGAAAGAGAGTGAAAGAAAGAGAAAGGAAGAGATTGCGTGTGCAATATACATAGATAAATAGATACAGAGTGAGAGAGATACATACATAAATAGATACAAAGAGAGAGAGAGAGAGAGAGAGAGAGGATGGGTATGTGGCGAGCGAGAGAGAAAGAGAGAGGATGAGTGTGTGGGGAGAGAGGATGATTGTGTGTGTGGGGAGAGAGAGAGAGAGAGAGAGAGAGAGAGAGAGAAGGTGAACGAAACGTGTCATTTTGCAAAAGTATACGTGGGATTTTCAGCTATGTATAAAAATTGGTATGAAATTTCAGCTACATATTAAATTGGTTAAAAAGGAGTTCAGGATTATACATAACTGTGAAAAGAAAATTGAAGGTTCTGTGTATCGTACAAACGACTGTGTCTGATTATGCACTTCAGTAATATATACATAAATTAAATCTGATCCTAGATGATAAAATATAAAATTCTGAGACTTTAAAATTCAGATAAGTTCAAATAAGAATATCGAATCGGGTTAACGTAAAATCTTGCATTCCAAGAAAAAAACAAATATCAATTTAATCATAAATGGAACGGTGATTAAAAACAAGTACAAAAGAATACTCTTCCCATTAGTAAATAGTTTACCTTTAGAAAGCATTGCATAAACCAATACACGGGAAATTATTTTGTATGCCTGGAAATCCATCATTATTTAAGGGTAGAAACAAACTGTTGGCTTCAAAAAAGTCATTATTCAATTATTTTGTCACCTTAAAGAAATCATCGTCGTATTAATGGGATTCACTTACGATGTAATGTATATATATCAGAAAATGTGTAGAGATGAAAAAACTAACAATCTTTCGAGGATGATTTTATTCATTGAATTTTTTGCCAGCATAAAATGTTTTGGTTTTTGACTATCATTAATGCTTGTGAGTTATTAAAAGAAACAAAAAAGAAAAAAAAACGAAAAAAAGTTTTAAAACATTCTACTGCCATTGGTAGCGTTATGTTTCAAATTAATGTCATGTATTTATCGTTGGAAATATTATATATATATATATATATATATATATAATATATATATATATATATATATATATATATCATCATCATGTCGTGCCGCCAGCACGGATATCCCTGACCATTTCTCGCCACTTCTCCCTATCATTCATTGCCTCCGGCAGGTCTTCAGGATTACATCCTGTGTCTTCACATAGGTGCTGTATGAAAGTTCGAGCTGGTCGTCCTGCTTTTGCTTGGCCATATGTGGGGGTCCAGAGGAGTACATCACTTACGAGCTCGTCCTTGCTTCTCCAGCAGTGTCCTGCGTGTCTTGTTCGTCTAACTTGTATAGTTTTCGTGATGGGAGGCAAGTGGCCGTATAGTTGGCGTCTCGTGGGGTATTGTCACCAGGACTTGTTCAATATTGCTCTCAACATTCTTGTGTAGTTGCCGTCTAGTTTCTTCTCCAGCCGTTTAGTTGGCGTCCATGTAGTGCATCCATATAGCAGTATCGATACAACCGCTGCTTGGAAGAAACTGCGTTTCATTTTATCGGTCAAGTCTGATTTCCATATGATCGAGAGCCTATCGATAGCCGTCCATGCTTTCGTCAGTCGTATGTCGATGTCGTTTTCGGTTGATGAGATGTAACTTCCTAGGTAGGTGAATTTCTCTACTAGTTTCAGAGAGGCTCCATCTAGTGTGGTGATGTTGCCCGTTTGGTTGTAACACATATATTCAGTTTTGTGTGCATTGACATGGAGGCCAATGCCTGCTGCGGCTCGTTCCAAACTATGTAGTAGTGTCTCTGCTTGATTAGGCGTATTCGCCAGTAACGCCAAGTCATCAGCGTAGTCGGCATCTGTGATTGTTTTTGCGGGGTACCTTTTGCTTCTTATGGACACGGCAATACGAGTTCAAATCCTGGACGAAACTGATTGCATTTCACATAGCACTAATACCCTTGGGAAAGGTATGAATCCAATTATTCTCCCTCCAGCTATGGGTAAATAGTAGGACAGACTAGGTTCTTCAGCCTTGGTTAGGCAACTACTCTAGGAGAAGGAAAACTCTGAATTCAAACCTGTTAAACTCCGCTTAAAAATTGACCTTGAGTCATATCCTGCCTGAGCGGAGGGGTTGGTAAATAGTACCTTTTGCTTCTTTTCTTTGTCAGCTCGAAGCCATTTTCTCTGATTTTGTCGATCGAAGTTCTAAGCTCGTAGTCTAGACAGATGATAAAGGGGTATGGGGCTAGCGTGTCTCCTTGTAGTACTCCTGCCACAATGTTGAAGTATTCCGTGTCTCCATCTGGTGAACGTACTTTCACTTTTGTGTTTCTGTAGAGAATCATTATTGCTGCTACGGTTTCTTTTGGTAGGCCGTATGCTAGTAGGATTTGTTCCATTTTCCCTCTGTGTATGGAATCGAAGGCCTTGGTAAAGTCGACAAATAGTAATGTCGCCTGAAGGTTTTTTGTCCGAACGCATTCAAGGATTCTACGGATGGTCAATATTTGTGAGGTTGTGGATCATATATATATATATATATATATATATATATATATATATATTGTTTTATGCTCCGATATATATATATATATATATATATATATATATATATCAAAGCGACCCAATATATATATATATATATATATATATATATATATATATCTTGAAAGCACGGATTCCATGGTCTACCTCTCGCTATCACTCGCAATCGGGCATGGCATTTGTGAGTTCTACTAGACAGCATCCAGTGGTGGAATAGACCTTGTTAATGCAAGTTTTCCCAGTTAAGCCGACTCTTTATTGTCTTTGTGTAGGAGTCCAAATGAAAACGTTGATTATGTGTTCGTTCTAACTTTATAACTTTGTCCAGTTTCTTTTCTCCTTAGGAAGGAAATTGTTTTTGGCAGGTTTCCAGGTGTTTGCAAAAATGTTAGTCGGTGCGTGAGAGATCATTATAACGTTGTGCATGGAGCAAAGTCTCATATCCTAAGTCATTGAGTTTCTGCTGTGTCATCCTGGCAACAAATGGCCAAAAATTGTCATTATGGTAACATGTGGCCGAGCATTATCATGAAGCATAATTATGACCAGACTTAAACTTATTAAAATTTTAAAAAAGTATAATATCATTTTCATGTTCATAAATAGTGATATATAAATTTCAAATTTAACTTTTAAAGAAGAGATATAGATTTAACAAAGTGATCAAAAGGAATAAGGATTTTTTTTATCATTATTATTAAAATAATTACTTACAAGAGAATTTAAAGAATTTATTAAAAAATTGAATATTATTTTCCGAACAAACTAATATCTTTTCGTTGCTTTTTGTTTTTCTTTTCTATTTACACATTCAATGATATCAACGTTTTTGATGAAATGAGATACGCCTGAATCCCTGTCCCCTTTATCTCTCCCTTTTCTTTCCAATTTTCTCAAGACCATTCCCCCTTATATTTTTCTCTCTCTCACTAAATTTAATCCACCCCTGTCAAGTCAAATCTCAGATGAAACCTGATACACTTGATGGCACCTAGCCTTGATCTTCTACCCCGACCGTCACAGTCAAAACCAATAATTCCTACCACATTCACTCTATATCTATTTCCCTTCGTGTTCTTTCCTTGTCTATCTCTTGTCTTTAGACCCTTTCCCCTCCTTTATATCTTTTTTACATTTTCATGATTATTTTATCTATTTCATTAATTGCACAAATGTTGAACCACTTAACTTTCTTTTAGTTTGAAGAAGTCCTTCCTTGAATAAATAACGATATATTACTTCTAAACTCGTTGTAAGAATTAGATTTATTCGCTTTTTCACTTATTTCTAATCTTCTGCTGGGATTCCCCAAAATCTACCATTTTTTTCGTACACATTTGTTTTCTTTTTTTCTCTACTCATACCATACATTTACTTACTCAAGTCTCTGTTTTCTTTTTGTCGTTTTGTATTTACTCTCTTATGTTTACATTTAACGTTATTTTTCTCTACTTTTTTCCGTTTCCTTCAGAGATTTAGTCACCTTATTCCTCTGCATTTTCAACACATCATTCCGACTGATGTCACCATATGAAAACGATGGAAAAACTGAAGTGCCAATTTACATACAAATCACCATGTCATTAAAGAATGGTACAATGATAATACTCAATAGACTTGTATGTAAGTTGCATTCCGAAGAAAAGGGCATCGAACAATTCATGACTGAACATGGAATTCCAATCAGAATTATGTGGCATTTGGTTTCAAATGTAATTTCATAATTCAATTATTTTGTGTCCTTAAAGCAATAGTCGTCCTCCATACGTAACTGAATTAACCACGAGATACTATACATATATGTTTTTACCATTTTCAGAATGGGAATTATGAATTTAAATTTTTTTGAATTCATGATTCCCACCCTGAATAGGAAAAAAAAACACTTTCTACCTGAACTTTTCGTAATTTCCTATCTTAAATAATCCATGTCGGAACGTGTTGGTGAAACAAATAATTTAATGAAACTTTTCTCATCCATTTATATGCATTTTTCTTTTTTTTTTCTTTATGCAACACATCTGTCTGATTAAAACCCATACCTTATATATATATATATATATATATATGACATGACACTTATGAATTTAATGTTCTATCCGAAACAGCATCATTCCGACTTAACATGTAATGCGCTGGAAATGCTTACTGGGTAGTAAATACTGATATAACATCCTTACCAAACGCATCACTAGCAAACATGCAGTGTGCACCGGTCAAAGCCATGGTCATAACTGATCGTCTCGGAAAAATAGTAAAAAAGATATTCTGTGGACTAAGCTAACATTATCACTTCCTTAACTTTATTTCCACTATACAGTTGACAGTTTAAAACGTGGGAGGTATTTTACTACAATATATATTATATATATATATATATATATATATATATATATATATATATTGCGAGGGCCACTAGAAAGCATTGGCGAAAAAGGGGCATTTGCGAAGTATTGTTGACTGTGAACAATCCTAATATAAACATATGCACTCTATAAATGATATTAAGCCTCGTTTATTCTTTAAGAAAAGTACATATCAGTATATATATACACACACACGCTGACCCAGTCGGTTGGGGCTGTAGAATATACCGACTGAATATCTGCACAGGGGTAAAACTGTCCCCAATGAGTGTCCAGGATATGACACTAAACAATCTTATAGTGCGGTTCCAGTAATGCTGGAGCTTTGGGCAAAGTGGAGTATGCCTTTTTATCATCGCTAAGTGGTTCACTCTGGTCCGGAGTGGTAGCACCTGATGGGGTTTGATCTATGGGTCAAATCGAACTAAACTATGCACTCATCCAAAACTGAATTGCTTGAAATAGAACTGTTTTTACATTTGACTCTGTGTAAATAAAAACTGTACTTATCCTAAACTGAATTGTTTGAAATAGTACTGTTTATATGTATAAAAATTGATTTGGCATTAAATAACCGACAGTAGATGATATGTCAAAAAAACAAACCAAACAACCCCCCCATATATATATATATATATTTCATTGAACATAATAGACATTTTTTGTCTACATATTTCTTTTGATCCTTTCGTATTGCCGTATTGATTTCATTATATTCGGCGGGAATTGGTTGATGAAACTTCCCTAATTATTTATTTCCCAAGTACTTTCTGCCAAATTTTGGCCTATCATCAGGGGAGTATCTATTACAAACATGATGCAACGTTTGTATGTACATTACTACTTTGTAAGAAGAGCTGTCGATATATATATATATATATATATATATATATATATATATATATATATATATATAATCATGCAATGTTTTTTAGTGATCTGATCCAAAATTGTTTTGTAGAATGTAAGATAGTTCAGGTTGAACTATGACTCATGTAGTCTTAATGTTGCATAGAAAATTAAAGAAACAAAGGACTTGATTTTCTTCTGATTTTTTTTTTTCGCTGGCGTATTGTTCTGTCTTCTAAATCTGCAAATAGAGAAATCAGCAAGATTACTTGACGTATTTTGTTTCATTTATCTGCCAAGTATTACAAGCAATATGAATCCTCCAGTCAAACTCATTCATTTCTGTGCAAATTACAGGGGATTGGATATTTGTGTGCATTTATCTGCATACAGTCCACCAGTATATCTATTGCATTATGGATGGTTTCTCTATTTGTACGCTCGCAGGTGTAATCAACTAATGTTTACACCTGCTCCAAGCGATAACCCCTTCTACCAAGGCTTTCTAGTATTATTTTAGGTTCATTGACATTGTCTTTTTTTATTATCTTGTTGGTCTACTGTTTTTCTTCGTTGTTCTTCGATCATTTTTTGTTTTGTTTTTTTACTTTCTTTCCAGACATGCCTTGAACATCAGGATTGAAAATGATTGCATATCTTATAATGTCCTGCTGATAAATATTTGGATCTTGCAAAATACTGATGAGCTAGGAATGTAATATCTTCTCATTTTACATATTTTTTTTTTTTCATTTTTTTATGTTCTGATTGAGATTGAGAAAATTGTTTTCTTTCTTTCTTTGTTTTTTTGTTTAATGGTATATCAACATTCATGGATTATTCAAAGTCTGCCAGCTGTTTTAACAATTTTTTTTTATACGAATGCTAAGAGATTCTCCCTTTTATTGGCTGTTCGGCATTTTTATCTTTATCACATACTAGTGGAGATACTCGGCGTTAACCTTGTATTATAACAAATTAATACCAGTAATGTAGAAATCTTATTTTATTAAGATAGGTGATATGTATATCTAAACAGAATATATATGATTTTCGTAGTAAGTTATAAGCACACACACACACACACACACACACACACACACACACACACGCACACACACACACATTTCATATATACATATATACAGTGTACAATGGGTAAATTGTCGTCTAAATTACATCAAAATATATATGGCATGGACTTCTTGCTTTATAAAATATAACAAGGAAAGTTACATGAAAATCTCTTAAAATACTATTACATAGATTATTTATTTACTTGATTTTCAGTGAGATATTAACCTAAGACGAAGGAGAAATAAGCCATCGTAATAATACATGTTAGAATTGCATATACAGCTTTGTCGACAAGGCTTAGGTTACGCAAACTATATTCCGTGCAGATTATTCCGACCATTCGAGTGTATACTGTGAGGTTCTAATCTATGGGGCAAATACATCAGTTTAAAAATTGTTCGTTTTCGATTGGACGGGAACACAAAAAACATTCAAGAAAAGACTACACAAAAATACAAATATTGATCGTATGATGAAGGCGATTCCTTAAAATCTGTGCATAAGATAACACAACACGGGTAGACATGACGATAAAATCAAACAATCGAACCTTACTACTACATCTCAAGAACGGGGGCTGTACCACCTGATACAGATAAGCCTCTTAGCAAGGACACGGAGTAAAGGGTATGATTCAAATGTAAAGGTGTAGTTCCTGAGAAGCCTCGAACAAAGATCCTCTTAGCAATAAGACTCTCTCATATAATAGTCGTTAGTATTGATCTTGTATAATCGTAAAAGCTGTACGAAACTGTTGCGTTCTGGTTAATGAACGCAGGTAGTAGTAATAAAAAGACAAACGACGAGATATGAGGAAAAAGAGTTATATTTACAGGAACAAGCATTTACAAGAGAGAAGCTGTTAGAATTAAGAACATAGGATTAGTGGATAGAATAAGAATACAGTTCACAATAGTATTGGCTTCCGTTATAAGTAGAGGCTGATCACCTTCAAGACTTATCAAGACTTTACCAGACACTAACGAGGTGCCCGTGGTGTAGTCGTTATCGCTGTAGGAAATGAACACGGCGATACGAGTTCGAATCCTGGACGAGACTGATTGCATTTCACATTGCACTAATACCCTTTGGAAAGGTATAAATCCAATTATTCTCCCTCCAGCTATGGGTAAATAGTAGGACAGACGAGGTTCTTAAGCCTTGGTTAAGCAACTAGTCTAGGAGAAGGAAAACTCTGAATTCAAACCTGCTAAACTCCGCTTAAAAATTGACCTGGTGTCATATCCTGCCCGATCGGAGGGGTTGGTAAATAGTACCAGACACAACCGGGGTAATAGTTGCACGCAAGTGTGGCACAAGGCTTTTTTTTGGGTGGGTCCAGGCGCTGGGCCGTAGCCCACACGTGCCCGGCATTTCCCAAAAATGCCTACGGCCCTGTCGGCATTCTCCTTATTAGGGGCGCCTCAGGCGCCGGGGATTAACCCAAACTCCCTAAAGGGAGTAATAGCCTGTGGGGAAGGCCCCCTTAGGCCGTAGAGAATCCCCAGGAACCGAGACACACTCTGCTCGAACTGCATCCCGATAACACGGCCGGCCAAAGTGCTACCCAGCACCTGGAGAGGTCCAGCCAAAAATCAATCTGTCACCAAAATGATTTGGACAGGGTCCAGACACTACCGGGATATTTATTGCACGGTCCTCCTAACGGGCAAGTATGACATAAGGCCTTTTTTCGGTGGGTCCGGGCACAGCGCCGTAGCCAACCCGCGCCCGGCATTTCCCAAAAATACCTACGGCCCCGTCAGCATTCCTCTAATTAGGGGCGCCGGGGGATGAACCCTACCTCCCTGAAGGGAGTGAAAGCCAGGTGGGAAGGCCCCCTGAGGCCGAAGGAAAAAAAAACCAGGCACCGAGACACACTCGGCCGGATCCGCGCCTCGACAGCACGGCCGGCCAAAATGCTACCCAGAACCTGGAGAGGTCCAGTCCGAAATCAATCACCAAAATGATCTGGACCGGGTCCAGATTGTACCGGGGTATTTGTTGACCGCCCCACCTTACGGGCAAGTGTGGCACAAGGCCTTTTTTATGGTGGGTCCAGGCGCAGGGCCGTAGCCCACACGCGCCCGGCATTTCCCAAAAATGCCCTCGGCCCCATCGGCATTCCCCTTGTTAGGGGCGCCTCAGGGGCCGGGCATTTAACCCAACCCCCCTCGAAAGGGGGGAAAAGCCTGGGGGGAAGGCCCCCTGAGGCCGAAGGAAAATATTCCAATCACCAAGGCACACCCGGCCAGATCCGCGCCCCGATAGCACGGCCGACCGAAATGATGGGTTGGTGACTGGTATCAAGAGTTTACCGGGGTATTTGTTGACCGCCCCACCTTACGGGCAAGTATGGCACAAAGCCTTTTTTTTAGGTGGGACCGGGCGCAGGGCCATAGCCCACACGCGCCCCGAGTTCCCAAAAATGCCCTCGGTCCCGTCGGCATTCCCCTTGTTAGGGGTGCTTCAGGCTGCGGGCAATTAACCCAACCCCCCTCGAAAGGGGGTAAAAGCATGGGGGGAAGGCCCCCTGAGGCCGAAGGAAAATATTCCAATCACCAAGCCTCACCCGGCCGGATCCGCGCCCCGATAGCACGGCCGACCGAAATGATGGATTGGTGACCGGGTCCAGAGTTTACCGGACTTCTGGTATTATAAGCTACTGCTATATATAGTAGATGGAACTGGCTCATTATGCCGAAAAGTTTGGTGATTTATCCAATAGAAAACAAGAAATATGGCTATCCGTTTCGTTTATAGTGTAAAAGAAGAGTTATTTCTAATTAAGATATTGATATTCACGTTTAACCCAGGAAAACAGATTAAGAATGATTAACAGCCTTAAAATTACTAAATGCGGAAATACTTGAAAATGTGCCAATTGGGGGTAGGAAGAATGTTATTTTACTGAAGTTGGCATTATTCTATTTATATACCAGAAGCATGGTTCTACTTTATAAGAAGAGCCTGAGTGGTGTAGTGGCTTATGTGCTGGATTGCAACATCATTGTAAGTGAGTTCGAACTCCAGTCACGGGATTACATTCAATTTCGGACTAATACTCTTGTGAAAGTTACGAGCCTCTTATTCCCCCAGCCATGGTTTAAATGGCGTCACTACTGTTCCTTTACAAGGATAGCTTTATCTTTAAATCACCCACGAAGTTTGATATGTCATTAAACATTGAAAGAAAATGTCAGATCAATAATAACATTACTGTTTGCAGGACTTTTTGACTTCATTAACAGAAATATATGTTCGCGAACAAAAAGATGCTTTGTTTTACTTTTGATATTTTAAAGGATCCCATGAATCAAAAATAAATATCAACTTTTCTTAGTTTATCATGTGAAAGAATCTACTTAGTGATACAGATATCAACATCCTTTTCATTTTTAAAGACTTACAGAATATTTCATGTAATGTATACATTTAACCAATCCCTGTGAACGAGCAGGATGTGACGGAAGGTTAATTTTTAAGCGGGGTTTAACAGGTTTCAAATCTGAGATTTCTTCACGTAAAACGATAGGTCTACCAACGTTAAAAAAACGCAGTGTACCCGACTGTTTACCAAGAGCTGCAGGAAGAATAAGTGTATCCATACTTTTACCATAAGTATTATCAGAGTGTGAAATGCAAACAGCCTAGTCATGGATTTGAACTCGTGCCAATCTCTGATGTAGATGACCATTACACAACCAGTGCCTCCATAAATTGTATATAGACATGTATAAGAATGTAAAGAATCTTTAGCCCCAGAATGTAACTTATTATTTCATAGATATAACACTTTATATACAGTTGATATTACAATGATTTATCCCTATTTATTTACATATGGTATGTTCGTTTATTTGATTTCCTTTCCTTTCTTTTCTTTCCTTTCTTTTTCCTCGTCTCTCTTTACTTTTTCGTTAACTTTATTTCTTTTTTTCCCCATTAATCTTTTTTCCTTTTCCTTTTCTTTTCTTTTCTTTCTACTCTTCTTTTCACAAGTGTATTTTGACAATTTTTGCTTTTATCATCTTTTAATCCGTTGTACCTCCAAGAAGTTCTACACAATTAAACATCATTGCCTGCGACATTTACGTTATGGTTTATTTAAAAAAGAACACCGATTGAACGATTATATGATATATATTTTCTATTTTCTCCTGGTATTTAAAAAGAAAAATATCCATCGTTGTTCTACCAACATTTTTCACCTTCTTAAAGTCTTGATAAAGGTTTAATAAAATAGAAACGTTTTAACGGTGACTTTTCATAATAATAAATTCATCACTTTTGAATGGCTTTGTTTTTTTTTTTTAATTTTCTTCACACGCAAACAAGTCCATATAGCAGTAAACCTGACAAAAACTCCCACATATGATCACAAAATATTTACGCATTCATCCAAATCATACGGCAGGGACAAAATGTGACAAAGTCAATTTTATTTTGGATTATCTCTTGGTGAATTTAGAGTTTTCCTCCTAGTCTTATCACCGAATAATGGTGAAAATCTCACCCTGCCCTTTTATTTTCCTATAGTCGAGAGGAGAACTAACTGATAAATAACATCACCAAGAGTATTAATATGAACTGAAATTAGTAAAGACTCGACCACTATTTGAAATCGACACACCGATTCTCTTTAGTATGCTGATAACCGTCACACTCAGTGCGCCTTTAAAACATTTAGTTCTCTACTAGAGCTACGAGTTTGGTTAAGCAGGTCCTATTTTTTTTTATCATTTGCTTACAATGATTAAATCTGGTTCATACCTTTTATTGTTTAGTCGGTCTGGACCACTAAACTTCAGTGTATATCAGTCATTTTTTCTCGGACGGTTTTCACATGTTATAGAATATCTAATATAATTAATATGCCCTTCAATAAAAGTACTTTATTTTTTATTTTTAATAAGTCATGAGTTCATTATAATGTACGATTCCTTTGACAATATTTGATGCTAATCGGACTTTTTGATTTTCAAATAATCTGAATGTGGGTAAAATGCCAATTAACGAAAAAAATGATATCAAATATTAATTCTCTATCAGCAATGTGATCTTTCCTGACATTGGCATATAGTATTACCAATAGATAATTACTACTCGGAAAATTTTTTATAAAAAATAATTTTCATCTAATCGAAAGATTACAGCATTTCCTTATTTCAAGTGGAACAATCAAAACAGATATTTATATGTACTTAAACTTCTTCTATGATCAAAATGTGATGCATTCTGTCCTACTATTAACTTACTACAGGTAGAAGAACACGGATTGAAAAGCAAAAAATGACGTAAGGAAAGAAGGATATGAAAAGCAAGGAGCTTTATCTGGAGTGTCGCATCTTTGTTTAATAGTATATCAATCGTACTGTGCTAATGATAGTTCTATTTTTGTTGAAAAACAATGATGATACTATAGAATCTTTAGTTGGATGGAATGATAACAAGGTTCTTACTTTTCTAAGAATATCAGGCCGAATGTGAATATAATAGCTCAACTAAAGTTTGCACTCTGATATTGCTGTCCAACACTTTAACTATTGCCCAATGGGTCTCCTAAAACAATTTCAAGTTTTATAGATATATTTTTATTAAAAATGATGTTGATATATTATAAGAGAGAGGATTAATATCAAACCACTTGGTCAAAGAAACGTGGGATCCTATCATTTATCAGCACTTTTGTTAATTGCTATTAGATAATTTTCGATTGCATAAGTAGAGGGATGTTTCACAGAATCTAGAATGCTTTGGATACAATGGCAAGATTTTCCTTCCATTGCATCTCTCAAGAAAATTGGACTTACATGACGGTGCAACAAAATACCCGTCTTATCTTTCGTTAGAACTTAAAAAAATAAACTAAAAAGACATCCATTTAATGCTATTTAGACCTTTAAAAATAATTAGAATTGATATACAATTAATCTATTGCAGCAATAACAAATAATATACAATTTATTATAAAAAGATAATTTAATAATCTTTAAGGAAAATGTAATTTGTTATATTGAATGAAAATTTCTTTTTTCTTTTTTTTTTTAATCAAAATGTAATAGATTCTCTTTTAATTTTTCTCCAAAGATAATAAATAGTTTCTCTAAAGAAAAGGATGTAATTTAACTGTTAAAAGTTATCAGGCAGATAAAAAATAAATTCTGATATTGATGAAATAAAGGTCGTCTACAAATTCGGACGATACAGTTAAAGGATGAAAAATAAAATTTAAATTTAAAAAAATCCAGAAATCCAATCCAAGAAAATTTATGTAACACAAAAAATATAAAAGATATTCGCTTAAAAGTTCTCAAGCGATATCTTAAAGATAAACAATCAGCAGTTTTACTGTATCGAAAAAGGCAAAATTGAAATATTTATACATATTTTTAAAAAACAAAAACAATCTTATAAGAGTTTTTTCCCCTTTTCTCTGTTTCCTGATATGCAATCAGAAAAAAAAAACAAACTATATAATATAGTCTTAAATAATTTTAGATCAACCGATACTAGAAATGTAACGGGAATTAAACAACTGTCTTGATAATTTTAAGAATAAAAGCAGATTTAATCTCAAACATAAATCTTTAACAAAATTTGTTCGTGATTTTCATTTTAAAATGAAACTTCGTTTGAGAATTAATTTTTTTTTTTTTTTTGAGAATTAATTTTTTATTTATTGCGGACTTTTTGTCCTCATCTTGTTTGTTTTTTTGTTTCTTCTTCGCTACGTTTTGGACAAATTTCACCTCTGGCCTTCTTCAGGTGATTAACCGTGACCTCGGATAAGAATGCTGAGTCTTGTAACCGTATTCCCAGTAATTATTGCCTTCCATAGTTGTTGTCTTTCGCACCACGTTTTTGACCGAGTAAACCTCTGGCTGGCTTGGGTAGGAATTGAAACCGCTATCTTTTGACAATGCTCACATGGAACCGTTGAGACTCAACGCCTCTATCCGCTGCGCTACGAATTTCAGAAACAAAGACAAATAAATATAAAAATACGTATTTCACTAACGTATCAAAAGGAGTTTTAAACTCGAGAGAGTCTCTCTTTTTTAAAAGAGAACTTGCTTGTTCAAATTGCAATCAATTTTTCTCAATATATAAATGATTATTTATAAAAGATATGATTAGAGTTATGTTGATAAATTTATAAATATTTGAATTCCGATTTTTCGACTTATGAAAAACCGGAGAAAGATCTGTAGGTCTTCGCCGTACAAGTTCAATATTCCTTCTTATATTTTATAATATTCTTTCAAACTCAAATTTCCCGCCTACTTATTAAGCAGACGATAATTTGAAACGCTACAGTTTGTTTGTTTTTAAATTTGAAACGCTGGAGATTGGAATTTTCAAACCGAACACACAGACACACCATTTTATCATTTTTGCAAAAAAACGCTTGCCACAAAAATAAACAAATAAAATAGATAATCGTCAGGAAATTAATTACAATATTATTAGATAAAAATATTTTCATATATATTCTTGTTTAATTGAAAATTGTAAAAGAGATTTTCTTTTCAAAGTAACTTAAGACCTCATATAGAATATTGTACTCAGGTCTATGCTCCAGTATCGAAATACAGAAATTGGAGTGTGATATTGAGAATGGAGGCCATACAGATATTGCTGTCCAGCACGTTAGCCACTAAGCTTCGGAGACTACTATCCACAGACTTGCTCGAGATATGAACATGGGTAGCTGATTACGTTATGCACGGATGCTAGTACTCAATGAGTTGAGTGATCGCCAATGGTCCGGGAGACCAGGGTTCAATCTCAGGTCGAGTCATAACAAAGACTCAAAAATGGGACTTGATGCCTCCTTGCTTCGCACTCAGCACTATAAGGTGAGAATCAGGGGTACATTGGAGCAATCCTGGGAATGGAGTAGCTCGCTCCCCTACATCTCGGTGTAGTAGCTGTTGAAAAGGGAGCCTTTGGGTCACCCTAGAATAAGGTCACCAACTTTACTTACTTTACTTTATCTTTTACTAAGCAATGAAACACTGAAACAATGCAATCAAAAACAAATTTACATATATCATTATCATCATCATCAAAACGTGTTGACCATACTGATATATTTGACTCTCTCACGTCATTTGTATGCTCACAGAGCTGGTAAGTGCAGCTCTTTGCAGCTCATCAAACATTAGAGTAAACATTTATAAGAATCCATAAGGAAACGGCGTTTATGAGTTCAATCATTCTTCTCAGTGTCCCGGTTATATTTTTCGTTTTCTTTGAATAATTTGTGAAATGGCTGGTTTGTTGCCGTAAAACTACTTTTATATGGGGTGCTGCTCCCAGTATTTGGTCAAAACATCATACAATTCGCTTGTATAGATCTCATCAATTTTTTTTTCTTAATGTGGAGTCCCTATAGCGTAAAGGATAAAGTGCTGAATTGCAACCTCGAAGTTGGTGAGTTCGAACCGTAATCTCCCTATTAGTTCTTCTTCAAGGATACTTTGGTATTAGATTAACCACGACAGTTGGTATGTCATTAAACAAAGAAACGAAACGAAACCTTCCTCTCAAGGCGCCCCGTTAGATTTAAAGTCGTGCAACAATACAGTAGTACTGAAATGGAAATTTACTAAGCTTTTTGCTCAGATGTGGTACAAGGCCATATGAAAAGGGCACCCAATGAGACTCGAACTCACTCGTGTAAGTTTGCTAGTCGAGCTTGCTAACCATTACACCACCAGAGGCGCCTACAGTAGTACTGAAATGGCTGTAGTTCGGAATATTTCCCTAGTTTTTATCAGAGACAAGAGATTACCAAACGATCATTATCGTCTCAAGGTGTGAACATAGTTCTGAGTGCTACATATTTTTAGGTTTGGTTACTAAAGTTTTGTTTCGTAATTAATGGTCTGTAATATTCTACCAAAGGCATGGACGGCTATCGATAGGCTATCAGTCATATGGAAGTCACACCTGACCGATAAGATAAAATGCAGTCTTTTTCAAGCAGCGGTCGTGTCGATGCTGCTATATGGATGCACTACATGGACGCTAACTAAACATATTGAGAAAAAGCTTGACGACAATTAAACAAGAATGCTGCAAGCAGTATTGAATAAGACCTGGGGGCAACACCCCACAAACAGCAGCTGTACCACCATTTACCACCCATCACGAAAACTCTCAAAGTTAGATGAAGATATGCGGAATACTGCTGGATAAGTAAGGATGAACTCATAAGCGACATAGTCTTGTGGACCCCATCACATTGACGAGGAAAGGTAGGACGACCAGTTAGAACCTATATACAACAGTTCTGTGCCGATACAGGATGTAGTCTTGAAGAGTTACTGGAAACAATGGATGATACTGATGGGTGGCGAGAGAGGGCCACGCAGATCCGTGCTGGCAGCGCAATATGATGCTGATAATAATATACGTTTTAAGTGTATATTTTTCCGCTAAAAATAAAATCCCAGTATTTAGATTCAGAATAAAAATATCTTGTCAAAGGGCTATTGTGATCCATATTACAGCCGAATAAACCTTTTATTCAATTTTATATATATATTCATTTGTGAAGGCAGTAGTTGACTAATAGAATTTAATTTGAAAATATTGCCTGAAAAGACTTCTCCGTGCAGTAGGTTTTAAACAATCTCGAAGTGACAACTAAAAGTGTTGTTTCTATCGATTGATTTTCAACAAAGAAAAAAAGTTAAAAACTTACGGGCTAGTTTTTTCCATTTTTAAAAAATATCACTTTTTATTAACCTAAAAATCTTCCTTTTTTTTTCAATAACACATTATAAGAATTCTATTACTTTCTTTTTTTAATGATTAAGACGTATATAAAAACAAGTTATATTCTACATAAGAATTTTCACCAAATTGATCTTGAAAATTATTCCACTATTTCTAATCATGAAACAGATAGATAGATAGATAGATATGGATACACCCAAAGAAGCTGTTTGTATATATATATATATATATATATATATATATATATATATATATATGAAGGACAAGTTTGGGATAAAATAATTACTGAAACATCCATTTGATTTTCTGTCCTACTTTCTTTCTCTCACTGTGTCTCTTAGTCTGTCTGTCTGTCTATCTGTTGTGCGTGCGTGTGTGCGCGCACACACACACACACACACACACACACACACACACACACATATATATATATATATATATATATATATATATATATATATATATATATGATTATCACGTGCTTCAAATACTTGTCTTCATAAGATACATGCTCCTTAACATTAATAGCCTTTGATGAACAATACTGTGAGATCTTTTTATAATCTTTAATTCATGCAATTCATGTTTATCGATGTATATAGTGCCCGGGAAAGAAAGAAAATAATGTGCAATATCAATATCTTATTGCATCTTCTTCTCATTATTATGCAACGGATATTTTTGCCCAACATATTTATATGCACTGAAATAATTTGAGTTTGAAATTTCTACCCATTTAGTTAGCTAAGTAGATATATAGCTTACAAAACTCACATTGTTTTGTAAAAGAATGTCCCAGAAAAGTTTAAAGGTCAAGGGTCAACTATGTTTTGCTGATTAGTTGAGTTTACTGTTGCAATGACTCTGAAATGAAACCCTTATCGACCCAGCTATTGTAAAATCGTCCATACGCATATGAAGCATTAAAAGTGAACCTAGAGTGGACAAGACTATCCATGACTGTCAAGCAAAAATTCATAGTTTAAAACTGTTAAAATCATATCTAAATACCAGCTCGAATTGAGGTACGTCATATAAGCTCATACATTCTATAAGTTGTCAAGTATTGTATCAAAGAAACTTGAAGCGTAACGTGTAGCCTTATTCTTACTTAATAGCTAAGTGTAATACTGGCATTTTTTCTATCGTTTTCCGTCGACGTGATTAATATTGACCATTGAGTTAAATGCATAACATGGAAGGAAATTCCAATGCAAATTAACTGTATCTGTGTAAATAAATGTTTTTTTTTCATTATTAGTCTACAAATTTATTAATGTACTTACGTAGAAGACCAATTGTTCTTCTCAGTAATTTATCTTCTATCTTGAAACCCTTTCTCCGTCTCATTCAAATAAACCTTATAAACATTCGCCATATCGATTTTGTTTTCAACGGGGAAAAACCTATTTGATTTATATTCGTATATAAAAACAAGTTATATATTATCTTAGTGGAAGCAAATAAAATGACTACTCTTCTATTTCCCTCGGCAGCAACACGAGATAAACAATTGGTTGACTAAAAACATGCACACCGTGTCTATTCTCTTTACAACCACCTCTTCATTTAACTCTCTCTCTCTCTCTCTCTCTCTCTCTCTCTCTCTTGCGTTACTCATTCTCTTTTTATTCATGGCTGAGACGTGATTGTCGGAGAATTTAAATTATCAGTTCGAGACTAGTATGTTTTTTTTTCAAATTCACACCAACTGGAAGGATGTTGTTAGATTAGAAAAAAGTCTGTCTTCGTTTAATAATTTAAAAGAGGATTAAAACACCGAGTTTTTTTAATGTTTTCATTGGGCTAAGAATTTCGACTCGTGTTGCTTTGTTTAATTTTATATTATTTCTCTTGAATCATTTCCTTGTACAGCAAAGAACGATCTACTAAAATGTACACTCAAAGAACGATCTACTAAAATGTACACTCAAAGAACGATCTACTAAAATGTACACTCGTGCTTACTTTTCACTAAACATCGTTCCATGCAAGTGACAAAACATTTTCAAGAATTAGTTAAATCTATTAGAAATCTATTTCTATCTCACGGTTAACTAATTCTTGAAAATGTTTTGTCACTTGCATGGAACGATGTTTAGTGAAAAGTAAGCACGAGTGTACATTTTAGTAGATCGTTCTTTGATAATCACCTTACTGATATATTCGGTAAATTTTGCTACTTCCATTATCAACCTTAACGAGGACTAATTAAAAAAGAATCTAATTATCAAAATAAAAAGCCAAATCTAAGATATATTTTAGACACTAGATACCATTTTTATTCATATTAGATGCCAACTGTTAGCGACCTACTATAACCTATCTCCCCCCACCCGGAAAAAACAAAAAAAAACAAAACAAAAATCAAATATGATATCAATGTGAATAAGATGGACAAAATGTGAACTGATTCAAAGAAAAATTTACAACATAAATTATATTGCTTTTCTTTCCTATTAATAAGAAAAGATATGTCACAAGTTAAATTCCATCTTTAGCTTGCTGAACGGATCATATTTTTTTTCTTATAAGCATGTTACTCAGTGTTACCTTTTTCTGTTTGCCTGTTTTAATTTTGGTTGTATTGTCTAAAAAAACAACACCATATATGAGTTATTCAATTGTTGCATTTTTTTGTTTTGATTTTGATTTCTAAGATTCGTATTCGATGGCTACTGATTAGATTTATTTAGAAAAAAAAAAGAATTAAAAGCGTTATGTAAATAAGGTGGATATTGAAACTCAGGAAAATGTGAACCAATTCATTGAAAAAGACAATTGAATTCCTTGTTTCTTTTCTTCATATATGCGTGAAGACGTCAATAAGATTTGATTTAGATTGGTTTGGTTTTCTTTGCTTTCTGTTTAACAGTATATCAAACATGTTATTGGTCATTTAATGTCACTTCTTGATTCATTTCTAAATATTTGTAATCATTACTATTCCATTATATTTCTTTAATTGAACTTTTCAAAATCTTCCTATGATCATTTCTTCGCTCTCATTTGTATAGTTTCAAATAACCATACTTTATACATATCACAGTATATACATATACACAATAAGATAATCGTAAGTAAGCATTGCAATTTGATGATAATTATTTATTTGTACTTATATGAGGGAAATATCTCATAGTAGCTGCCATCAAAATGCTAGAGAAAAATAGACAGAGAGAATTTAGTTCTTTCGTAGGAATGCAATAAGATTCATGGGTGTTGGACGAAACGAAATAACGACTTCGTTTTTCTCCCCTGACCACGGCCTTTGCCTCCTGAGGGCCCCAATCTCTGAAATAACCGACTGTCTCATATTCTAAACTCTGAACTCGACTGACTGCTAAAAATCTCCCAGTTTATATATTTCAATTTTTTTCCTCAACAAAGTGATAAGAACACTTCATTAACCATTAATGTTACGTCGTCTTATCTTTTGTCAGCCGAAGGAATGTTTATTATTCAATAACCTGTCAACAACCGGGAGTTCAAAGTAAAAAAAAAATTATAATGAGACTGACGCGTGTATAACATGCACACGTATATAAGTACTGATTTTTAAAAACTGAAACCTGAAAGCGAGAATTAAATACCTTCAGTTTACATTCGAATGCTACTTACACTTCAACTCAAAGATTTTAGCCAACGTACAATTTATTGATACAAATAAAATAATTACCAAATCTAATTAATAACAAACTTTGATTATTTTACAATAATAATCCGAAGTAAACAATATACTAGTATATAAAAATAATCATTTGTTTAGTTTTAAAATTTCAGATATCCTTATTCAATATTGATAATTCTTAAAAAGATCTAGTCGATACTAACAGACACTATCATATCATGTTGAGTGAACCTGGGAGTAATGGAATTTGAGAGGTATACCACACACTCCAGGGTTGTAGAGTAGGAGTCGCACGATGAAATGTAGTTTATTGAAATACATAGGAAATCAATGGGAATAACATAAGTTTGTTGATCAGATAATGGTTTCTTACAAGCATGTTCTTTTGAGCTATCTTCATTATTTTTGCTTCACTTGAATTTTCTTTGTATCTTTAAAAACCGGCATATACAAGTTATATGGCTACAGCTGTATGGCCACCTTCCTATCATCCCACAAACCATTCAAGTTGGACGAAAAAGGCAAGCTGGGAACTACAAGGGAAGTAAGGACTAATTCATAAACAATGTTCTCCCATGGACTTGAACTCATATGACACACACCAGTTGACAGTTCCGTCTGCTGTGGTTGTTGAATACACCAACTCCATCCCTGCTGAGGGGTAACAATATGTACCCAATATGGCATTACATTATCCGATAGTAATGTTCTAGTCTTGATACTCTGGGAAACGTGTAGTACTCTTTTATTACCATTAGAAAAAACGTCTATTCTGTTATGGAGTGGTACCTCCTGTTAGGTGTCCATTTATCGGTCAAATAGTGATGTTTAACAATTTATCTAAGTGCAAATAATAACCGATTTTAGATTAAACGGTTATTGTTATATAGCAATACTTAAAAGCATTGAACAGTTTGCAAATAAAACTATTAGTTTAAAATAAGGATACTTGCGATCGTTTAACTTTGCGCAGAAATTGAATTATTGGTGTTTCATAGCAATAGCTAGAACCATTTGACTGTTTGCAAATGAATAATGTAATGTTGAATAGAATTATTTGAGTGAAATGAAAATACATAAAACTATTGAACCGAGTGCAAATAAATTAGCTCTAACTTATTTAAAAATAAAATTACCTATAAACTATTCACTTAAAAAAACATATGTATAACAATTTAACTGTGTGCAAATAAATGAATGATCTTAAATTATTAGTGTTATGTAGCAATATTTGAAATTATTGAACTGTGTGAAAACAAATAACTCTTAGTAAAAATAATTCTTCGTATTTGAGAAGAATACTAGAAATCGTTTAACTGTGTACAGACAAATAAACCATTGTTTGTTTCAAATGTGGCCAACGAACTATACATTTATGAAGTGGATTTGGTGAATTAAATGACCTACAGGGGTTGATATACCATAAAATTCACCCAAATAACCTAGCAAATTTTGCCAATCAGCAAGTCTTACATTCATAAGCTCTGGAACGATGAATGAGAGGGATGGAAGTAGAGAGAGAGAGAGAGAGAGAGAGAGAGAGAGAGAGAGAGAGAGAGAGAGAGGGAAAGAGAGCGAGAAAGAGAGATATAAGAGAGAGAGAGATATAAGAGAGAGAGAGAGAGAGAGTCACTGGATTCCTTTCTATCAGCACACACACACACACACACACACACACACACACACACACATATATATATATATATATATATAATATATATATATATATATATATATATATATATATATATATATATATATATATATATATAAGTTTTGTACATTAAGGCAAACAAAATTGCGGAAAGAAGGTTTTTTCATTCACCGAAACATGTTGATCAAATCACATTTTCTAGTTTCGTTATTTAAAAATGGTTAGGGACATCAATACATATCTTTCGCTGTAAAAATACTCTAGATTTCCTGTATCTTTTAATATATGACTCTTCTTATTCAAGAAAACTGCGATACTTAAAAAATATTTTTTCATCTATACACGCTTAAAAATTTGCACTCGACGACCATTTTTATTTTTTATTTGTAATGCCTCCTTGGTTATCTCTAATTTTTACTATCTTCTCACAACATCTTAAAAAACATAATCTTTGCACAAAACATATAGAATATTAATACAATATCTATACACAGATCACATTTTGTTAAAATAATTCATCTGATAATTCCCAAATATGCCATCTTAGCTTATTTTTCTTACTGTTATTTCTCAAATAATCTCATCTATTCTTTTTTTTTTATATTATTGCTGCTTTTAATCTGATTAGGCAATTTGTTCCAAAAAATATATTACTCTATTAGCAAAAATTACAGAAGTTTCATAGACTTTGTTTTTGAAATATTACTTGGGTGAACATTTCCAGTTCACCAAAAAATACTGAAAAATTGCCTACCACTATTAGAAATTCCATT
The DNA here is from genome assembly GCA_963585895.1 of Sepioteuthis lessoniana. NCBI lineage: Eukaryota > Metazoa > Mollusca > Cephalopoda > Myopsida > Loliginidae > Sepioteuthis > Sepioteuthis lessoniana. Next base: position 89,495,792 of record OY757912.1, read on the forward strand.
AATCATTTTAAATTCTGCAATCAGATCACTTATCATTTTTCTTTGTCAATAATCTTAATTTCTCCAACAGCTCTCTTTAACTGTAATTTAAAAAACCTTTTTTTTATCATTTTTGTCCCTTTTTTTGTATGTATGCTCTCCAATCTGCATTGTAAACTTCGTTTAACTATGTCTAGACATTGAAGACAAGGCCTGAGTATAGAGTTAGGTTCTATTAATAAAGTTGATATCATTACTTACTAAAACACAACAAATAACAAAGCAGTCTACGGTTATCATTAACTTAAGTTTTTTACAAAATATATGAATAGGGTGATCACAAACACTGACCAAAAGTTTTTCAGAACATGTAAATTGGATTGAAATGTATTCTCTTAGTATATTTTAGCGCCATAACTTAAATAGAAATTTCGATACTACATGCCACTTTTCTGTAAAAAATTGGATAATTATTATTCTGTAAAAAATTGGATAATTATTATATAGATTCGTTGAGCTTCCTTTTGGCTGATCAGTTATATTGAAGAATATGACATATCGTATGTGTTTATATTATCAATAACACACACACACACACACATGCATATGTATATATATATATATATATATATATATATATTACCGTCTACAGGCGAATGTTTTGTTTTCCCGCGTGATACGGCAAAATAAGATCTAATAAGTGCTTTTAGAACTGGAAGAAATTTATTTCCATTTATTGTATTGACCTTTATTTTCAATGACATAATACTGTCTGCATCAAACCTGAATTAGCGACGTGCTGCATCCGGAGGAAGTTGTTCAATTTTTTTTTTTTTTCGGAGACGAATGACCTTATCGCTACACAACGACACATTCGTCGGACGTGTTTGCGAGACGGATCTAACCTGATGGCATTTACATACAAACCACGTCAGTACTGTCTCGAATATTAAATAAGGCTCGAGATTTCTTGCAAAGAATTAAATATTGACACACTGGCAAATTGACGGAGGACGGAAATAAAACTTCTGTTTCTGTAAAATTAAGCTCGACTGATGTTAGGAACGGTCGTTGACGAATTCCCGTCAGTGATAGCCGATGAGAAAATATTTTTGTTTGTTTGTTTGTTTTTTAAGATATGATTCACTGACATCAGTTTCCTTGATATCAACAGACAAAATGCCTGGAAATCATAGTCTAGACGTTTGTGACCAGACATTTGTTATTTAGCATCACGACCAACGGAAGTTATTTTGTGATTTCGATTAGAAGTTACAGCAAAAACATTTCTTTATGCAGGAGAAAACAGAATTATTGTTCGGAGTATAAAAATGGTTTATATTCACGAATTCATGCAAGATAAATGACAAAACAAGGTTAAAGTTTAAAATTATTTTTCTATAACTTGCTTGTTTTTCACACAACTCTCATTGGTAGCTTTTCGGTGAAGTATCAAGTATTTCAAATCTCCAAGACTCTAATTTGCATCTTAGCTGATTTTAACTGTACTGTGTTGTGGGTGATCTCAATTCTTTCTCCATTTTTCTGTTCATCTGGTCTCATTTCTAAATTTTTCTTAGCGTTAAGATCACTATCACAAAGTTTTCAGCTCTCTGGTATGATCCATTTTTGTTTAGATTTTGGCATAAATCTATAAACTCTCCCCCGTTTGCTGGTATAGAAAAAGTAAAAAAGATTCATAGAAAACAAGTTATTTCTTAAATTAAGATTAGTTATACTATTTTGATCGGGATTACATGATACATTAGTTTCCCGAAGTCCCTGGTAATTTTACTCGTCAAATTTTTCTAGTGGTTTTCCGGTTTGATTTAGATTTTTTTGTTTAATAGCATATTTACTATCAAGAAACATTCTGTTTTGTGCAATACGATTTGTTGTATGATACAAGTTCATAATCATTTTACTCTTTTGAGATTATTTCAAGCCAGCGATAGCCGATGGTTTCTCACTAGAGTTTGAGTCACAGCAAGTCTCCTTAAGTCACCAGGACTCTTCTCAGAATTATAGCCAATCTTAAAAATGCCCTTGTTTTGATAATGTCTGCTTGTACTCTGATTTCCAAGACTTCCAGTCCCTGTTTCAATATCTAGTGATTGTACCAAGAGCACCAGTTACAATTGGTACACTGTCACTTTCATGTTCCACAGTTTTTTTCATTTCCTTGGCTAGATCAATCTACTTGGCTTTCTTTCGCTTTCTTTCAATCTTACTCTGTGGTCTACAGGGGCAGTAGAGACCACAACTTGGCAAGTTCTCTTTTTATTTTGATTATAACTAAGACTGGTCGTCTGACCGAGATTATGTGATCCGTTTGTATCTCAAAATGACAGAGAATTTTTTGCGTCTCATTCATCAAGACAGTTTCTCTTATTATTGTTACTCATTAGAGTTTTTCACACCAGCGTAAGCTGATGGTCTTTCACTGGAGATTGAGTGACAGCGAGTCTCCTCAAGTGTCCAAGACCCGACGCATGATTTTTGCCGTCTTCAATAATGCTGTTGTTTGGATGGTCTCTACTCGGCCGCCAACTTCAACATCCCCCTAGCCCTTTAATAACCCTTTAGTTACCGTGCCAAAAGCATCAATCACAATTGGTACAATTTTCACTGTTATGTTCCATATTTTTTTCAATTCTCTAGCAAGGTCGAGGTACTTATCCCTCTTTTCACATTCTTTCAGTTTTATTTTGTGGTCAGCCGGGACAGAAAAGTCGACAACTATTATTATTATTATTATTATTTGTAGTTGTTGTAATAGTAGTAGTTGTAGTAGTAATAGTATCCCTGGCTCACCAGATAAAGCTAAAAACATCTATTTCAGATGAAAACAACGAAATTCAGATTCATTTATTGTGCGTTTTAAGTTGGTGGTAAATTTCAACTTATTTTTATACAAGTCAATTTGATTGATAAGATGAATCCCCGTGTCATAATGGCAATAGCTTAGCACTACTTTCTTATGGAAGGCGAAATGGAACTCCAGTAGCGCTCTTGCATTCACTTTTCGACTAATACCCTTCAGAAAGTTTTGACTCCACTTATTCTTCCCTTGTATTGGTTAAGTTGTGTAACTGCTGGTCTTCTTAAAGGATGACTTAAGCATTACATACAAACAAATAAACCATCAAACAAATAGACGAAACCAAATCTATATTGTTGAGTTTGTAATTATAAATACTCCTCTGTATATGAAAGCAATCTGATTAGATATTATGCTAAAATTACCTTTTGAATCAATTATTTTACTTTTGGCAAAATTTTTTGGACGCATTTGGACTGGTGTTTATTCACTGATAGAAAGTCTTCGTTATGTCTTCAAGACTCTTCTCAGTATTCTAACAATTCTTAAAAATTCTGTGATCTGGATGATCCTGGTTCTTCCACTGATGTCCAATCCCACCAACCTCATTTTCAAACGTTTGAGAACCGTATAAAGTGCTCTAAGTACAGTTTTCCCTCCTTTTTCCCTTATTCACTTTTAATCTATTGTCTGTTGGAACAGCAGTATCCACAATTTAACAAATTCTTTTCCTCTTGAAACTAGGTCTGACCTTGTTGTCGATAGTGGGTGATCGGTATTTATAAAAAAATCCAGATGATTTAATGGGTTTAATTTTCTCAAACGAATTCTGTTTTATGCAGGTATTAATTGTGAGATTGTTAGACCTCTTGCACAATTCCCATAGATCATCTTCATCTTTCTGTCGAAACTAGTCCTCTACTTCGTTTGTGTTAGTTTGCTGCATTCACTGACTATATAGCCAACCGTTTCACCTATGTCCGTATATGACCTACACTTGCCACTCTGTCGTGTATTATCAATTTTCGCTTTGATATAATTGGTTGTTATAGGAGGTGCCCGTGGTGTAATGGTTATCATCGAAGGAAATGGACACGGTTCAAATCCTGGACGAGACTGATTGCATTTCACATAGCACTAATACCCTTGGGAAAGGTATGAATCCAATTATTCTCCCTCCAGCTATGGGTAAATAGTAGGACAGACTAGGTTCTTCAGCCTTGGTGTGGCAACAAGTCTAGGAGAAGGAAAACTCTGAATTCAAACCTGTTAAACTCTGCTTAAAAATTGACCTTGTGTCATATCCTGCCCGAGCGGAGGGGTTGGCAAATATGGATATAATTGGTTGTTTTAGCATTGTTTTGTCCTGTTATTAACAGAGATTCGTTTTCTCTTGTGGGATTTTTTCCTACTTAGACATTTCCAGGTTTTCTCATGTGAAATCTCTAACTTTTTTCTTTTGTAAAAATATCCATACAGTTATTTTTTTCAATTTTAATAATTCATTTTTAATTATTTTACTTTTTCCCTTATATTGCCATTGTTGTTACTGATTGGTGTAAACAGTATTTGCTGGTACTTTTTTGACTATGTCTCGAGTCTATTTTTACATCTATGAAACCCTTAATACGAATGCTCCTCCTCCTCCTTATTTTTTTGACGGTGGGTGAGACTTTAATTCATGACCTCAACTGCCTTGGTGATCTTGGGCTTCCATATAAACCGATTCAGTATAGAACTCTTGAAAGCTCATGTTATTGAAGAGGTTTAAATGACACCAGTGAATCGGACCAATATTATCAATAACGATACTGAGAGTATGATCTCTGTTAATGCAATAAACACGTAGACTTTTTAAGAGTTCATTAATGAAATGAGATATTTTTCAAAACATATGTATCGGCCTTAAACTACCGAACATATATAGGGATACGTACTTTTGTTTTAAACATGAATTAATATGCACATCTATCTCTAATAAAAAGAAGTTCATGTATCTTAATCAAAACAGAACCATGTTCTCATTAAATTGTAAGCCTCTGAAATCATTAGACCAGATAATGAACATTACATGTTAGTTATAGCTAGAGAAGTAAAGATGAACTTATACAAGTAAAGCAGAACTCCTACACACATATACATCCGTGTTGGCCGATCTGCATAGAGTTAGATTCATCAGGTTTGCCAAACACGATCACCGATAGGAACGGATAACCAGAGTGCGTCCAGAGAACTCGTGTCGTGTTATCGCCATGCCTTTATCATGATGATAATCAACCTACCTGTCAATCTTTCTATGACACATATATATATATATATATATATATATGTGTGTGTGTGTGTGTGTGTGTGTGTGTGTGTGTGTGTGTGTGTGTGTGAAAAGCAATGTGGGAATCGGAGAGAACAAAAAATGCTTTAGTATAACATAGTTCAGAATCTTTTAAATTATATTCATTGGAGGTTAGGCTACTAGAACGGAATAATTGCGTAATATACTTGACATCACAAAAGAAAGACATCTCATTTTCATCAAGGTTAAATGACGTATAGCCATGAGCCAGTTTTCGATAACATTAAATGAAGGTCCAGTTCTGATAATAACATTGAAATTTAGTGAAACATCTAAAATATTAAAAGAAAAAGTTGATTCAGAGTTAGTTAACCTTATATATGTAAGGCGTGTTTGTTTGTGTGTGTGTGTGTGTGTGTGTGTGTGTGTGTGTGTGTGTGTGTGTGTGTGTGTGTGTGTGTGTGTGTGTGTGAAGAGCAATGTGGGAATCGGAGAGAACAAAAAATGTTTTAGTTCATAGTTCAGAATCTTTTTTACAATTTCAACCTTAAAGATTAAAAAATGTTAGTTATAATTTCTTTATTTGTGTATACAAGTGGAACCCATCTGACTCAAAATACTCTACTACTAATAGTTTTGTGTCCTTTTTTGTTGCAGATTCAAAGATATTATACTATAACAACTATTAATCCTTGATCACAATGACTTTGACATGAGAAGAAAAATATATTGCCTCACAACTTATTTGGACACAAAATCATTCAAAACTGTCTCCAAATAGATGCAATCCATTCATATGAAAATGATTTATAAGTGAGACAAAAAAACTCAAAAAAGCTTGCATATCCTGGAAATATAATAACAATTAAAAAACATTGATTTGATGTCTCTTGCTCAAAGGATACATTTTTTACAGGACATGTTCCAAATGACCGCCATTGCGCTTGTCTCTGTAATAATTCATTATCATATTAATGGGTGGCATATTTTTGGAGATACACTGTACATATTAAACAACAAAGGAAAGTTGTACAGTCTAACATTATATCTGATCATAGTCAAACTCCTCGTTTTTCAACTTATTTACTTTGTTAGTTGATTTATTGCTAAAAAGCTGTAAGATCCGTAAATTTAGTAAGTTTTTATTATCATAATTCATATTTATACACATAATTATAATTCATATTTATACACATAATTGTAATTCATATCTATAAACATAATTGTAATCGTAGTTCTTCCTAAATTACAAAACGGCACCAAAAACATAAGAAAATTATGATACAGTATTTTAAAGATCTTAGAATCAATATCAATTAAGCTAGACTTGAAAATAAGTTTTGAACGCTATTACATCATATACATATAAAACAGAATATCACTAAGAGTGATATAATGCTAAGATACTCATTATTCGATTGTTTTTCTTATAACTTTTCATGTCATTTTTATATTCAAAAATTATTCAGAAGATACATCAAATATTGACATCAACCTGATCAAGAGTCACTATACAAAAAAAAAAAAAGAACAAAAACCAAAAACAAAATAAAACGAAACTTTTAACCTTGGTAGAGTATTTTACATTATATCAACACACACACACACACACACACACACACACACACACACACACACACACACACACATATATATATATATATATATAAGTTACCTATCAATGTCTGTAATTATAGTTCTGCACAATAATATGTCTTTATTCAAGCAAGATATCTTTTAGGTAGCTGTTTATCAGATTACCGTGTTTCGTTTAATGGGTCTTTTATTTATTGAAGAAAGAGAACATTAAACCTAATAGCACAAAAGGACTGAAAAGCTGGGTAAGTTTGAGGAAATGATATTCATTTGAGGTTAGGCTACTAGAACGGAATAATCGCATAATATACTAGACATCACAAAAGAAAGAAATCTCATTTTCATCAAGGTTAAATGACGTATAGCCATGAGCAAGTTTTGGATAACATTAAATGAAGGTGCAGTTCTGTTGATAACATTGAAATTTGTGAAATATCTAAAATATTATAAGAAGAAGTTGTGTTATATTTTGACCTTCGACCTGGCCCAAAAATACTATTCCAAGGTAATACACCGGAAGGAAGTGACACATTCCAACGGCCAGTAATCGAAAGAGATCGCGTGGGCGGATTAAGGCTTATAGTATGGGAAAAGGTGAAGGTCCCATTGTACCATTACAGTCATGCACCGGAAGAGAGTAACCTCTGAACTGCATGACAGTTATTTCCGCTTGATGACGATTAAACTTTCGATTTCAAAGATCCAGTAGGTGATCGGGTGGGCGTTGAGTTATTATTTAACTCAGTTGAGTTTGGGTCCCAGAGCAGTTGCCAGCAGACTCCCAGAGGGTTAGAGACGAGATGTGGTAGGGAAGGCCACACCCGACTGAGGGGGCCCTCGGAAAGCCCCGATGGAGTAGACCCCAACATCTGGAGAACAATAAAGACACAACGTGACGGTCATAACAGTGGAGTCAAAATATGTAGTTTATGTTCGGTCTCCAGCATCCTCTCACATGCTAATCTTTCGAACCCTTGCAACAAAGTGAGAGGTGAATATTTTTCTCAAGAAGTCTTCATGCGTCTTCCTTCCTGCATCTTAATTCTTCTTGCGTCTTCCTTCCTTCATGCGTCTTAATTATGGTGTCGTTGTGATGCTGAATGAACGTGTAAATAACTATATAACAGTTGATTCAGAGTTAGTTAACCTTATATATGTAAGATGCTACGTTGATATTAGCAAAAAAATCACTGAGGTAAATTCTGGTAGCAATTTACGAGAAATGGAGTGATTTCAAATGAAAAAGTTTTATCAAGAGGTAAGATAGGTTAGGAAAAGTAAGATTATTTTAAAGTGTGCTATTATGTACACGCTGTGAAAATAACGTCTTTCTCGTGACAGACATCGGAATGATTATATGTTTGAGAATCAGATACTGATGTATCAGTAATTCTGTTAAACAAAATTGTACTTTGCATATAGATTGCAGAGTTAACATTCACAGGCCAAATACTTCCCTCAATGTCCACTGAAACATGGATTTCGATACAGAGATGACCTGAATCCTTGCTCTGTGCTAGTTATAAATACTTCTCGGAAGGATAATTTGTTGTCTTGTTTTTACACTATTGTGAAGTATAGATGGTCAGATTGAGTTTATAACTCGCTCAGTGGTAGGATTTAGGACATTTGTGAATCGAAATCACATCTTCCCCGGACAGTACGTTCTACCACCCATATAAAGAAAAGAAACGTTTATTATGTACAACATCGAGTAAAAGCCATTAGTAGCGACTTGGACATCCGGAAGAAATGAATAGTTTAAGTGACAACGTACATGGAAAAATCTACTCAGAGAGCATAAAATTGGCTTCAACAAATATGGATTCAACGATAAAGAAGAATATTCGAAAACTCACTACAATCTGTATTCCCAAATTAAAAGGCCCAGCAGAAAAGATTCAAAAGATATATAGTCCATATGATATCCCGAAAAAATATTCACCAGTGGCATGACTTCGAAAATATCTCTTCGGATCCCCCCCCAGCAGAATAAAACATGATGAAGAATTGTGTGAATTCTATCCCTTGCTGTTGTGTTAAACTATATAAAGGCGAGACATACCGCCCACTAAGCGTAAGACTAGAGAAACATATAAAAGCCCTACGTAGAGGGGAGGTTTGAAATTCACGTATGGCTGACCATATAGGAAAGTAAAAGGGAAAACATCGGCCCTATTGGGATAAAGTTAAAGTAATAGATCAGAACATCAGAAAATGAGACATCTTAAAGAAGGGCTGCAAATGTTTGGCAACAGTGATCTGTGAAGCAGACGAAGTACAGTAATAAATATGATATGGTAACCAATAATCAAAAAGGCAAGAAAAATATGCATAAGGTAAAAATGTAATAATGATATAAGGTAAAAATGTACACAATAGTAATAAGTAGAATCTAATAGGTTAATACTTACATTAGGCTTGTATGTCCTAAAAAGGTACTCTGAATTGTCATGCAGGACATCCACCTTAAGGAAAATAGGATGTTTGGTTAAAGATCTTCTATATGAAATCATACAGTGGTTGCACGTTCATTCCCAACTGCAGGTAAATAACAAGGAACGAGTTCGTTAAGAAATACCTGAGGAAGGCGGAAGGATGCATCCGCCGGAATTTTGTTAATATAACGATAAAAGATGAAAACAATTGTCCGAATACACGAAATGAAATATATATATATAAACTGAACCGACTTCCATGTTAAAAAAAGGGTTAATTTTTTGCCAAAAACTGAAAGAAAAACAGACTTGAGAAACTTTAATATTTGTATTTATATTGTTTGTGTTTATTACCCAAACGACGCATTCGTGCTAGTTTTTAGATTTCAAGATTCTTCACAAGTAACAGTATTTGTCTTGCCACGAAAAATTTCAAGGATCCTTGCAGAAGGTTAGCTTTGGCATAACATAACCCATAAATGTTGATATGCTATTAAACAAAGAACAAAACCAAAGTAACCATGTATTAAGGGTTAAAAATCAACAGTTAAAGAAAGAAAGCAAGTAATCACGGCTAATTTGAAACACTATCCTCCTAGGGTTAACATATTCATCTCAAATGGAGACTACTCAGTAAACTTTCGTGACTACGGATAAATCTCTATTTGTCAGTTGAAGACACTAGGTTACCAGAAAATAATTTTCATTTAACGAATGGATATGCTACTTTATTTGTTTATGTTTAAACCCCTCTTAAACTAGTAGACAGATTCACTTACCTAGGAAGCAGCGTCGCATCAACCGAAAAGGACATCGACACGAGGTTAACGAAAGCATGGACAGCTATCAATAGGCTATCGATTATATGTAAATCAGACCAAACCGATAAAATGAAATGCAGTTTCTTCCAGGCAGCGGTCGCATCGATACTTCTATATGGGTGCACTACATGGACTCTAACTAAACGGCTAGAGAAGAAGCTAGACGGCAAGTACGCAAGAATGCTGCGAGCAATCTGGAACAAGTCTTGGCGGCAACACCCCACAAGATACCAACTGTACGGTCACCTGCCGCCTATTACGAAAACTATTCAAGTTAGACGAACCAGACTTGCAGGACACTATTGGAGATGCAGGGACGAACTTATAAGTGATGTACTCTTATAGACCCCCACACATGGCCGTGCAAAAGCAGGACGACCAGCACGAACATACATTCAGCAACTATGTGAGGATTCGGGATGTTGTCCTGAAGACCTGCCTGAGGCGATGAACGATAGGGAAATGTGGGTCAGGAATATCCGTGCTACCAGCACGACATGATGAAGATTATGATATCAATTAACTCAATCAGAACTTTGCTGCCCATTAGTTTAAAGTTGTGAAACATTGCGTCGAACTGATTTTTATGAGCTGATAAGAGAAGGATGGTTTATCAGTGTGTGACAAATTCTCCCGAATAACACCGCACAGATTGTCAATTCAGAGTTTTACCAAAACTAGAGAGCTCAGTATATTCTACTATTTTACCACTGTCTTTTATACCTAGCTGGAAAATTTTGTTATATTATCCGTCAAAAAGAAGGAAATAAGATAAAAACACAGTTTCAATCATATTCAGTGAGGTTAAACAAATCTTATTTTTGGATACATTGAACAAAATCTTAAAGGCATTGATTCTGGGCAATATTTATTTGTCTCTATAAAACTTTTATGCACGGATAATGCTTGATATCAAAATATTGTGTGATAATGTTTTCATGGAATGAGCATTCTTGAATTCGATATAGGTTTTAACAAATGATCAAGTCGCACGTATGTCTAGTCAAAAGAAATAAGCACCGAGAGAAATACCTAAGTTAAAAGGTAATAAAGTGCTAAATACATGAGATATTAAGTGGTTGGTTTCTTTGTTTTTAAAAATAATTTTTGTATCGGTGAAGAATCTTTTTAATCAACAAAATGTATATTATCCTAACCCACTTCAGTGCAATCTCGAAGAGCCGTTTGCAGAAACCGAGGTAGACTCGTTCTTGGTCATGTCGGAATTATTTTCATAATATATATATATATATATATATATATATGTGTGTGTGTGTGTGTGTGTGTGTGTGTGTGTCTGTGTGTGTGTGTAAAGGTAAGTGATAAAAAATGATACACCACGGAGTTATTTTAACTTGGGCTATACACTTAATTGTTTTAATTTAGAGACTAGATCAATTTCTAGTCCCAACTGCGAGGGAATGATAACTGCATTTTTCAGTTCATCGACGTTCTTGATATAATGGAGATAACCATGAAGTATTAATAAGAATCCTAAATTAACAGAAAATGTTGACAGTATCGAGGATTCCCTATGTAAGAGTGCTACAATCGATCGATGGTTAGTCTTGTATAAATTGCAATTTACGTCATGTATCATTTTCCACGATCCAAAAACGTAAAAACATCGCTACATCAAACCAGTATATACGTACAATTGGTTATCTACTTATCTCACATTTCCGCCTAGTGGCTGTTTACTCTCTATGCAACTCAAAGCTACATGAAGTTTGCAAGTTTGATACTTTTGGGGGTTTTATATAATCTGCTCTTATAGCATTGAGCACTCTTTTTTGCTAAATTTCCCTTATCTATCTATCTATCTATCTATCTGCATTCGTATATATGCATGTGATAGAACGTGTGTGAGTAATGTGGGTGTGTCTGTATGTGTGTGTTGTATCATATGTGTCGGCGTCTCTATGTCTTCCTTCGTACCATAAGGAATCGTGATTACTTTCTGTTGCTCTAACAACGTCTCATGCAATTGAGGGCCGTTTCAGTGAAAAACAATCAACACCTATTGTACAGTAGGGAACCTTTTTTTCACTAGCTTTTCCTGGTTTACAACGGAAGTCAGCAAAGAAAATCAAAGAAATAAACAACAAAAACAACCCTACCCCTTAAAAAAAATACTGCATATGTCCCTCTGCCTACCCTAAGATCTTTTCATTATGAAGATCGCTTCGGAATAAAGTTCTCTTACTCAACTGTCTGCTTCACAACAAGGTGTGTAATTTATTAACGAAGCTTTTTCACCGAATTCTATGCATTTGATTTTCTTTGATTTTTATATTTGCTTTGTTTTTTGCCTTTTTTTTTTTGTACAGTTAGTCACAGTATTTTTTTTATTTTGTTGATATTTTAAGGGGTTTATCTTCTGATAATTTCTGTCATTAATCATTACTTTTGATCTCTACTGAACACGATTTCGCCTTGTCCTTCTACAGCCAACAACACCCATACTGACAATTAAGTGTAATATTTTCTTTCTTTTTCATCGCTTCTTTTATTTCTTTTTCTCTGCTTGATGACATTAACTCTTTCTTTCTTTCTTTCTTTCTTAAATGCTTCTTTTTCTTATGCTCTCAATTACTGCTCGCCATAATTTCTTATTACCATTTGTTTGTCTTTCTTTCTTTTCTAGTTCGCAGTTTTTTCTTCAATATTCACTGCTTCTTCACAGCTTTTCTTTCTTCCATTCCTTTTCCTTTTTTCTCCTTTCATGTTGTATGTTTCTTTTTTTATTCGGTAACCTCCGTTTCTTTTTTCTTTCTTTCTTTCTAAATATGTTTTTCTTTTGTTTCGTATCATCCATTTTTACTTTCTTTTATAATTCTTGCTATTGATTCATTCTCTCATACGTTTTTCTTTCTTTCTTCAACAAATGTTTTCAGTGTGCTATGTTCCTCATGATTTGGTTATTTTTGGCAATATTTTAAATCTTAATTTTCCTTCCTTGTTTGATACCATATAATGAATTTCATTTGCATTGTTAATCATGTAATATCCACATACATTCACCTACTTTCACTTTCAGTTTCTTTTTGTTCATTGTCTTTTTTTCTGATAATTCCGAGAATTTCTCCATCGTTTCTTCCTATAATCTCCTTTAAAAATTCCTGAACAATGTTTTCTTTATACTTGATATTCTTTCTCACCATCATCCACACCGCAGCTTCCTTCACTTTTAGTCTTTTAGAAGTTAATTTGATACTAGGTCAATGCAAAATACCTTTGGAGAAAATCTTTTGTTCGTCTAAATTCTTCATGGCATTTTTCAGTTAACAATGTACTTCAGCTGGTTTTCAATGACCGGCACCAACTTTCAGATAAGTTGTCTATTCAGTTATAAAAGGAATGTTACTGTTTTGATTCAACGAATTCTTGTCGGAAGAACTGACTTTACAAGGAGTGTTGCACAGAACGAAATGAGTGTTAGTCTGAAGATGACAGCTATGGAGAATATGCGCCATGTCGAAAAACTTGACATGCCAGCTACATGATTGTTTTGTGCATCACATTTGCAACAAGTTGACAGGCGCTGTCATACTGTAGAATCTTGCATTTCTTGAACAGACAAAAGTTATTTAGTGGGTTAATGCGTCATTCAAAGGAAGAGATCACTCATTTTACCGTTGTGTAATAACAAGTTGTCTAAATCTACCAATCTCTTATTTAGAAAAAAATAAATCGTATTCTTATGAAAGTGAAATAGGTGAAAATATTTTACATATTCCTTTGAGATTGCTTTTTTTAACCTTAAAAGAAATTCTAAAATTGAAGATGTAGGCAAAAACTGATGGGCTGTTTAAAAGGGTTGAAATTATTATTATTAATCTTGTATTACTTCTTGCGATATTTTTACACCAGCGTTAGCTGACGGTCTTTTAGCTTGATGGTTTCTTTGGTTTCTTTGTTTAATGGCATATCAACCTTTGTAGGTTATTTAATGCCAAATACATTCTCCTAGAAGAACATAGCTGGGAGGATAAGGGGGTTCATACCTTTCCCAAGGGTATTTGCCCGAAAGTGAACGTAATAGCGCGACTGGAGTACGAACTCGCATATTACGATTCCGCAGTCCATCGCTTTAAACAATTCACCACGAGGACACCCCTCTTTTAGCTTAAGTCTTAGTAAGGGTAAGTCATCTTAGCTTGTGTCTTATTCTCCAGGACGGATTCAGGTTGGCGCAAATACGTGTTCGTAAGGTGAAATTTAAATTCCTTGCATAATTCCCAGTGGATCCCCTTCTCAACCCAGTCATTTCTAGTCTTATTTTCTTTTTGTGTTAGTTTGCAGCATTCACTTAATATGTAATTAATCGTTTCGTCTCGATGATCACATAATCTACACTTGCTATTCTTTTGTGTCCTATCTATTTTTGCTTTAATATAGTTGATCCGTATGACCTTGTATTATGCTTATAGAATAAAATCAGTTTCTCTCTCTTAAAGTTTCCTTTCAGTAACTATGTTCATGTTCTCCTGTAAGATCTTGTTTGTTAATCGACTGAAATATCCATACAGGTGTTTTTCTTCCGATTTCTGTTTTCTAGTAGTTGTTCCGTTGATCAGTATTGTGTCTGTGCTGTCACTAGTCAATATTATAAGTCTTTCTTTGCTTTTTTTATGTTGTTTTCGAAACTTTGTATGGATTCATACTCACTATATTTAATCCATATTAATATCATCATTATAGCTGACGGTCTTTCACAGGGGTTTGAGTGACTGCAAGTCTCCCCAAGTCTCCAGGATTCCTCTGAGTATTCTGGCTGTTTTCAATAATGCTGTTGTTTGGATGGTCTCCACTCGGCCGCCAACTTCCAAATCTTCCAGGCCCTTTAATAATCCATTAGTTACCGTGCCAAAAGCTCCAATCACAATCGGTATAATTGTCAGCTTCATGTTCCATAGTTTTTTCAATTCTCTAGCAAGGTCGAGGTACTTATCTCTCTTTTCACATCCATTCAGTTTTATTCTGTGGTCAGCCGGGACAGCAAAGTCAACAATTTTCTGATTTTCTTTTTATTTGTTGATTATTATAAGGTCTGGTCTACTGGCCGAGATTAGGTGATCCTTTTGTATATCAAAGTCCCATACGGGTTTGTGTGTATCATTTTCCTGGACAGATGCTTGGTTGTGCATATACCATTTGTTGGCATAGTCAAATTTAAATTTCTTGCACATTTCCCAGGGAATAAACTTGCCTACCCAGTCGTATCTAGCCTTGTACTCCTTCTGTGCTAATTTGCTGCTGTTATATTTTGACCTTCGGCCCGAGCAAAATGCCATTCAAGATGATGCTCCGCAAGGAAGTGGCACATTTCAATGGCAGTTATGTGATGAAATCGCGTGGGCCGAAATTGGCTGATGAAATGGGACGAGCTAAAAAATTCCCATGGTACACTCATGGACTGATGCACCGGAAGAGAGTGACCTGTGAACTGCATGACAGTTATTTTCGCTTGATGACGATTAAACATTCGATTTCAAAGATCGAGTGGGCATCGAACGATTATATAATTCAGTTGAGTTCGACGAGCCAGTGCAGTTGCAAGTTGAGGAGAGATCGGACGGAGTTCCAGGTCAGTTGGAGACGAGAAGTGGTAGGGAAAGCCACACCCGGCCGAGGGGGCCCCCGTGAACCCCGATGGAGTTTGGGGACCTGAGAACTTGCTGATAAGCTTTAGCAGATCCCCCAGCAGAGTGAGCCCCTATGCCTCCGGTTGAGCATCAAGATAACAAGAAAGACACAACGTGACGGCCATAAGAGTGAGGGGTCAAAATATTACAGTTTATGTTCGGTGTCCAGCTCCCTCTCACAGTAAAACCCCAACAACATTTTTGAACCCTTGCAATAAAGAGAGAGGTAAATATTTTATGAAGAAATCTTCCTGCGTCTGCTGTTCATTTCGTGCGTCTGTTTATCTATTGTGTCGTTGTGATGCTGTAGATGACAATATAACACTGCATTCCCCTATTATGTGATTGATGGTTTCATCTCTATCAACGCATAGTCTACATTTGCTATTTTGTTGCGTCTTATCAATCCTCGCTTTGATATGATTGGTTCTTATGGCGCTGTTTTGTCCTGCCATTAGGAGAGATTCTGCTTCTCTCTTAAAGTTTCCTTTTCTTAGCCATGTCCAGGTTTTGTCGTGTGAGATGTTGTTTATTCGTCGTTTAAAACACCCATGGAGTTGTTTTCCTTCCCATTTTTGTTTCCTGGTTTTTGTCATTCTGTCATCTATCGTGCTGTCAGTATCGTTACTGATGGCCGTAATCAGTCCTCTTTCGTGTTTTTCTATGTAGTCTTTAAGTCGTTGTGTGGATGTTTCAACACTGTCTTCGATGCAGGCAAGTCCTCTTCCTCCCTCTTTTCTTGGTACATATAGTCTTTCCACGTCGTCTCTGGGATGTAATACCGTGTGCATGGCCATTTGTTTTCTAGTCCATTTGTCTAAGTTCATCTCTGGTCTCTTCAAGCTGTCCTGGGTCCCAGAAGGTATCGGTTTTTTTCAAATCTCCAGTCCCTAAGCATTTTTTAAATGTACCAACGATGACTGCTATCACTGTCAATAATTCACAATTTCCTCAGCTCTCTGGAAATCACTATGTTTTTGTTCAGTTTTTCCCTTTCTTCTATTTTTCATACTGTAATCAGCTGAGACAGAGGATTCATTAAGTTCTCGTCTCCTGGATTGCATTAAATGTTCCGTTTGTATCTCAAAATTCCAGAGAATTTTGTTCATCTTATTTTATACTTCATATTCTAATTAATGTTAATACCACTTATCAGAATGGCCAAACTTCTGCCACTTGGATATTTCTCAGAAGATCACACTTTCAAACCAACTTGGAGGGCTATTGTATTTTCAATAGGAAAAACGCAATTAAAAAAGAAAAAACATTGTGTAGTCCTTATGCACAAATATAATAAAGTCGTCTATGTTAAAATGTTTCTTTCTACTATAAGAAACTTTCTAAAAATCCACTTTTCTTTCTTTAACCAAAATGTTCATTCCCAACTCGGCTGTAGAATACACCAACTGCATCTCTGCAGAGGGTTAAGACTCTTCCAAGTTCCCTGGATATGACACTAAACAATCTGATGGGGAGGCTTCAGTAACGCTAGAGCTTTGGGGAATGTGGAGTACCCCTTCACTGCAATCGCTCCCAGGCCCACTCTGGCCTGGAGTGGTAGAACCTGATAGGATCCTACCTCTTGTTCAAATAAAACTAGACTGTAATAACTCTAAATTGAATTATTTGAAATTATCAGTTTTTTTATTCAACTATGTTTAAACATAAATCCGTATTTAAACATATGACTAAATACGTGTAAACAAAAGACTGTACTTATCCTAAAGTGAATTGTTTGAAATTAGTGAAACCATTTAACTTTGTAGTCCCATTTACTTAAGTTTATTCGCACTTCACATGTGACGTTTGAAAATGTAGGAGGTATTTCTGCTGCACACACACACACACACACACACACACACATACACACACACACACACACACACATATATATATATATATATATATATATATATATATATATGCGCCTGTGCAGCCAAGATATTTGCCACGCAGCTTGATCACAAGGATTACCCATAAATTGTCTCTGATTGCTAACATAGAGCAGGATAGTTACAGGTCAGGTTTGTTAAAAATCTTATCTTCGAAATGTGCTTAAAAATCATATTTAATATATGTATAAAAAGGACCTGGCATAAATTACCTACAATGGTCCATAAGCTATAAAACCAAACCAAACCAAAACAAAACAAAAACAACTAAATATTCGTTAAATTCAAATGTTTCTTATATTCAGCTATCCAACTTTCTTGCAATTCTTTCTAATATTCTTCTCTCTCCCTCTCTCTCTCTCTCTTTCTCTCTCTCTCTCTCTCTCTCTCTCTCTCTCATGAGTTCTCTTAGGTTTTTGGTTTCTGCTCTTGGAAACTACCTCTTATTTTTTATTACTATGGATAGAATAGAAAAACGTGTTGTGTTATAAGTGAATGGCACTACAGTGAGTATAGATATGTATTCAAAACATGCTAGCTGCCGGAAGAAAGACAAGATGATGTGGTACAACATGTCGTTGCGTTGGTTTGGTTAAACAAGTTTACTTGATCAACAATCCCAGACAGAAAACAACAGTTAATCAAGACTTGGTGAGGTCACCAGAAACAGAGGTTAGGTGTTCTATGAATCCAAATAAAAGACAACGGATATCTCGATTGTCACTGTTCTTTCAGTAGCTGAGGTACGATGAGACAAGCCTTCACGTGTATAGTAGACGAAAGAAACTTTAAAAAATACGTGAAATAAGTCGATTCTTGCTAGAACGAAGATTGGTTGTTTGGTTGGTTGTGTCAAGCCTGGTAGGTTTTTTAAGAGCAAATCCTGTTCATGCAGGTTCTAAACGTTACTCTTAGTAGAAATGGAAAAGTAAGAATCCAGAAGCATCGTTCGTCTAAAATCGTTTTAACACTCGAGAGAGAAAGAAGTAAAGAAAAGAAACGAAGAACCGGAAGATAGAATAATTTAAAAAGAAAAAAAAAACATTGATCATGAGAATTAGGACACCAAGTGATCCTTTGAAGTAGCCTCATTAAATAAAGAAATTTATTTTGTGAGAAAATTTATGAGAGTGAGTGAAAATAAGGGAGAATGAGTGAGTCTTTAAGAAGAGTAGTCTACCTCACTATTACCCATTAAGAGAAATCATAGATACACGGAAAATTATTTAAAGAAAAGAAACTATCCTGCTGCGTGTTAGCAACCAGGGACAATCTATGGGTAATCCTTGTGATCAAGCTGCCTGGCAAATATCTAGGCTGCACAGGCATATATATATATATATATATATATATATCGTGCAGCAGAAATACCTCCTACATTTTAAATCGTCACATGTGAGGTGCGAATAAACTTAGGTGAGTTGTAATTGTTGATATATCTACCTAATGTCTTCTCATCTTTTTTTCAGATACGATCAGTTACAATCATGGTGTGAACAGATGCCACCCCGTGTTTGTTGTTGAAACGGTTCTTTTAAGACTGCTTAATCCGTAATTGCAACACAGATAAATCTTCGTACTCGTTACATGTTATATTTCTTGAAGACATTTCAGAATCTTAAAATTCTCCAACGTATTTCAGTGAATTGTTAAGGATATATATCAGTTTTTAGTTAGTCATAGATATCTCGGAATTTATTTTGATCAGATTTTATTAGGGATTGAAATGTCTCTTTTATAGATATCTCATATGTCTTACTCATATTGATAAGAGTAATACGATGAGACCAAATGTAAGGCTGGTAAACGAAAAGTAGCAACAAAACAGAAGACAAATACATCTTAGTCAAACACTTGCGTAAATGAAGGCAGCCCGTTTCAAATATCACTGCACAAATGAATCAATGAAGTAAAAAGATTTTCAACATCCACTGTGAAGAAAAGATTTTGTGAACCTGGCCTATATAACAGAATTGCTGTTATGAAACCTCTGGTAAAGAAGTAAAACAATGGTCAAGAAGCAAAAAAAAAGTACATGTTTTTTCCTGTTTCCTGGTGCCTTCTAATAGTATAAACCTCTATAGTCCATGCTCAGGACTTTAGAAGAAAAAGTCATTCAAATAAATTTTACAAAATATATCTTTTCATACAAAAATCAAACTGACACAGAAAGACTTGTATTTAAAATTTAAAAAATGAAGACTTTAGGGTTCCTAATTTTTTCACGATAATGAAACTTTTATGAATAGGAAAAAAAAAATTTGACGGTAGCCAAATATTTTGACTGGTAGTTTATATATGTGCGTGCATAATTCAGTATATATATATATATATATATATATATATATATATACTTACGCTTGTATATATGTATATATATAAGCATATATATGTATATATATGTACGAATATCCCCTAAAAGCACACATAAACAAATATATATATATATATATATATATAGATAGATAGATAGATATAGTAAATGGTAGATTTGGTGAATCTAACAAGATGATAAAATAAGTTAAAACATAGATAAATCAAATACTTACAACGGATATACTGGTGATATTTTTGTCTTTATTCACAAAACTTCAATTTCTGTGAATAAAGAAGAAATATCACCAGCATAACCGTTGTTAGTATTTGATTTATCCACTTTTCCACTTACATTATATATATATATATATATATATATATATGGGGGTGTTTACAAGCTAGGCTTTTTCATGTATTTTATGATTTGTGAGTGACGTCTGGTACATCGCTTTACACCATGTTAACATATTTGGAAATCTTATTTTTAATGGTCGGTTTTGGGTTAAAGAACTTTTCTGTTTTATCCGAGATTTTTGCCAAAATCTCGCTCTAAAGCCCGAGTTGTTGTATCTCATTTGAAGAGTAAAATGACCATTTACTTGGGGTTGCCAACATCTGCCAGAAATACCATGGACTGATGTCAGCAAATTTAGGAAAATAGGTGGTAGCTTCAGGCGTCAATAGTTAGGAGATAGATTTGAATACTCTGTTTATATCAGCCAGGCCTGTTGCCACTCAGGGCAAAAAAAAAAGATATGGGATACTTTCCTGGAGCGCAAATTATCAATAAATGGCTCGTTGTTTGCAGAGTTATATATATATATATATATATATATATATATATATATATATATATGGTAAGAAATGTGCTTTGGTAAGCAAGAAATATCATCCTTATCTCTTAGTTTAAATTAATACTGATTGACAGTAATCACAAATAAAATTAAACGTATTACTTGTCTGAATCGTTTGCTTTAAATATAAGCTACATTTAAGAATTTGAAAATTCTAATACACTTGTATTGTAAAAATTTCTATTCGCGATCATAAGTTGGGTACGTTAATGTCAACTTTAAAATCTATGATAACAAGTACTGACAAGAATGAAACATAATTAGACTATTGAATATATATTCGGAGGCGGCAAACAATTCCAGGAAAAGCACTGCATATTGTGTGGCTTTCTTTTTCATCAAATTAAAGAAGTTGATAGCTCTGCGTACTTGTTATCAAAAATTAATTCAATTTTTCTCCCAAAATTATCATAATCCATTATTATGGAAAGAAATTACACCGAATTGAACTTTTCGAAATACAAAGATATATTTTCTATGAAATAATCTTTTTTTTTTTTTTGGTAAATACTATATACCTTACTTATCAAGAACTCTCTCTCTCTCTCTCTCTCTCTCTCTCTCTCTCTCTCTCACACACACACACACACACACACACACACACACACACACACACACTCACACGAACACGCATGCGCACACATGTATATATATATATACTTTCTTTTAGAAAAAACAGAAACCGGTCACATTAGGATTATAAATTGATTTCCATCCTGTTATGGGATTTGATATAAATCAAACACAACAAAAAAACAAAAAAAATCTAACAGGACTTCTTCAGATCTTATGGATAAAATAATTCAGAATAGACACAGGAAAGAAGGGTGGGAGTGGATAGAAAAGGGGTGAAGAGTTTTCTCCTCATTTAGCCCACTTCCGTTCTTTTTAAAATTTTATTGTCGGTTGGAATTATAGTAAATTAATTTTTTATTTTTATTTTTTAAATTCTAAATTCATTTCGACTTAAAACTCCAGATACATTTCCAATTTAGATAAATACAACTTTCTTTAATAACTTTACGTATGGGTACAGTAATACTTATATTAAATTAAATTCAAAATTTAAAATAAAATTTTTAATTTCAAATTTTATTTTCGTGCCTATTAATTCAGTTACACTTCCATTGAAGAGTACGTACACATCACATGGTTTCTTCTTATTTTTTTTCTTATTCTTATTAATTTACCTTAAATCTCAATTTAATCCTATGTTTTTTGTTTTTTTTTATTTAAGCATTATCTATGATAATTTTTCTATAGTTTAATTATTTTCCTATGTCTACACTTAGCTATTAATTCACATCTTTGATTTAATAATATTTCAGGGTCTGGGTATATCATTATTTGTATTTTTTTCCTCTAGGAATAGATTACATCTACTATCAAAGCATTTTTGAGTATTTCAATTTTTCAATATGGACCATTGAATCTCAGGGGTTAAACCAATATTTTTCAAACTCCAAAAATGCTTAAATAGGGCTGTTTGGTGTTTCAGATGTTCATGGGAGAAAGAAAATTTATGATTCGCGTATCTAATTTTCCATTTCGTGGAGGAAATTCCGATATAAGTTTTTTTATCCTTAAGATTTTCTTTTGGGTAAATAATTCCTTGGTATATTACATTATTTAAGTTACATAATCCATTCATAGGACAATTATTTCGAGTTTTACAATTACATTCGTTTTGTTCACAAGTATTATTATTATTATTATTATTATTATTATTATTATTATTGTTGTTATTATTATTATTTGTTCGTTCCTGAAATTCCTTAATAATCTCTTTATCCTGATTATTGATTATTTGAAAAATATTTTTCGTGCTTGAGTAACTAATTGTTAACGTTTTTCCATTAAATATTCTATGTAGTATATTATCATGTTTAAAGTGCTTACCTATCTGTTTCAAAAATATTTACCCACATTTATACTAGCTAGTTTACAAAAAGGGGGGTTAAACCATATAATTTTTCTT
>OY757912.1:89533424-89540924 GCA_963585895.1 Sepioteuthis lessoniana
GTATGCATTCTGCAGTCGCTTCTAAGTGGGCATTGACGAAATTCTCATATTCGTCATTCTGATAGGTGTTTCTGTCTTCTCCTGCAGTGCATCGAATTTGTTTCTCGGTAATATTTATCTCTAATATCCCTGTTGTTAAGCATGGACCAGTCATAATGTATTTTGGTTGTTGTTCGGGCCGAATTCCTTCGTAGGCTTAGTCGTATCTTCGCCGTGACGATTCGGTGATCGGACGAAACACCCTCAAAAGAAGAATAGGCCTTGCAATTCAATGCACTATTATTCCATTTCTTATTTATAAAGACGTAGTCTATCTGAACTTTAGTATTGCGTAGGAGTAGGTACATAGTTTTCCCTTTCTTTTCTGAAATTTAGTATTGACGCCTGTTAATCTGTTTTCTAACTAGAAATCTGTTAGATATTCCCCATTTCTGCTTGACGAGTTGAGAGGACTAAATTTCTGGCTTAAGTTTTTAACAGTTTGGGCATTCATGTCCCAACCAGTGACAAGAACGTTGTGTTTAATGATGCTACAAACAAGGGAGGATAGCTTGGTATAGAAGGCGATGACGTCAGTTTCTTCACTAACATGGATAGGCCTATTGCAGGAGATGATTGTTGCGCTGGGGTTGCCATTAAAAGTTGCTACAATCATTCTCGGTTGTATTTTCCCGATTCTATTTAGGCATTTTAGGGCTCGCATTCCTATATGCATACCCATACTTCCTATCGGGGCATTAACAGAGTTTTTACATGTAGATGCAGAGAATAACCTTCATAATTTTTTGGTATTGTGATGTTTAATATCTTCGCTATGAACGTATCTGTGTTCTTGTATGCATATTGTGTCGATGCTATGATCTATCGCCAAAGCTGTCCGCTCTTGTAGATTGCCTATTCTATTTAAAGTTCTAACGTTGAATATCACTATTTGTAGTATTTTAGTAATTTTTGTTTTAGTTTGAGCTCTATAATTGATTTGTCAAATACTGAGGCTTCAACCTCAACAGGACGCGCCCTTTTTTACCCGCACAAAGGGTGAGGCGGTTTGTACAAGTGGTTGGAGTGTGTGTCAAGGTAATCGTTCGATGAGTGTGTTCTTATTCTCAACTATTGAGGCCACCCTTATAGATGAGCAGCAGTAGTTCACCGATCGAAGTTTTTGATCCTACCCGTTTAACTGTGGGATTCGTATGCCCAGGACCTGGTTAGGCGTAGCGTTAAACCGTCATAGGGCTTTTCGCTCGCCTTTACGTCCACCATATTGCTTACCATGACTTTTAAGAAAAAAGTCCTTACCCTACTGCCTGTATTAAGTTGTAACTTTGTAAAAGTCCACAATTACTTTGGGTTTTGTTTTTTAAATTTCATCAGACTCCTTATTTATGGTTCTTTGCATCCTAATAGGCATTATATTTTTACGCTAACCTAGGTTTTTAATTTCTAATAAAGTCCAAAAGTATAACCTTCTTTAACAAGTTTAAACTGTCACTTGGAAGTGCAGAATTAGTCTTTTTGCATTTAAAGCACAGATAATAAACGGCAGGGTTTTACAAAAAATAAAATCTTGCAAGCATTTCAAAATGACAATATAGTAAAAAACAAAATATCTAAACCTCAGTTATCCTGTGCCAAAGTTGGAGTCGATTTGCTAAGTATTTGGTTGTAAGCTTTCATTTTTTAAGTCTCATTCCGCCTATTCTAATGTCGCCTAGGCTTCTAAATCTTTCCTCTTTTTTATAGATATGCACGTGTTTTCTAGCACTTGGGAGGGGGTCATTCAATTATTCCGTTTCTTTTTTCTCTTTTTCTCCAAATATTTCGTCATTAACACGAAATTCCCAAATTATTCTAACCTTACTTTAACTTTGGTTTTCAATTTCTTTTTAAGTAAAAAATAAGCGCTAAACAATATAGTCTCTTTACATAAAATCAAAATTAAATTACCAGAAAATAGAAAACTTTTTGTATCAAACACCTTCGTAGATTCACCAAAAAATAATTTAAAATGATGCCAGTATACCAGACCAATGACTACTCTCAACACCAAATAAAAAATAAACTCATAGATTTAAAAAAAAAATAGACAGAGCGTAATCACACACACACACACACACACACACACACACACACATACATACACACACACACACAAATGCAAGTACTCATACAAGCACTTGTACACATATGCACACACAAGAACGTATAATCATCGTCTTTCTTAAAAATGCCTATGTACGATGAGAAATACATTCTCATACACATTAAATTCAGTCAGTATCATTCAAAATTCGTGTGTGTATACGAGTGCATGCATACATAAGAGTACATACATATATACGTCTGTGTACACACTGGTTCATACCTTTCGAAGAACAGTTGATATGATTGGTCTGAAAGTAAATGTAATAGCTTGACTGAAGTTTGAACTCGTTTACATTCGATATCACAATCCTGCGTGTTAACCACTACACGCCGGTGACTACACGTACGGATGAAATAGATCTAATCAAAAAAATATAACATGTATCGAGTAAGAAAAACATGCTCGACTAAAATTCAGTTGACAGCTATTCTATGCCAATATCATCATCATCATCATCATGTCGTGCAACAGGCATGGATATCCCTGACCCTCTCTGGCCACTTCTCCCTATCGTTCATCGCCTCTGGCAGGTCTTCAGGGCTACATCTCATATCCTCACATAGCTGCTGTATGTATGTTCCAGCTGGTCGTCCTGCATTTGCCCGGTCATATTTGGGGGTCCATTGGAGTATATCACTTATGAGCTCGTCCCTGCTTCTCCAGCAGTGTCCTGCATGTCTCCTTCGTCGGACTTGGATAGTTTTTGTGATGGGATGCAGGTGGCCGTATAGTTGGTGCCGTGTGGGGTGTTGCCTCAAGGACCTGTTCAATATTGCTCGCAAGATTCTTGTGTAATTAACATTTAGCTTCTTCTCCAGCCGTTTACTTAGCGTCCTAGTAGTGCATCCATACAGCAGCATCGATACGACCGCTGCCTGGAAGAAACTGCGTTTCATTTTATCGGTCAGGTCTGAAAGCGTTTCATTTCAATACCTAGATTTCATTTTACACGCATAACTTCAACATAGCAACCTACTGTCTTTTGTTGTGCATAAAGACAAAGAAAATAATCAAATAAAAAAGAAAAGTAATAATAACATGGAAAATATGAGAGGCAAATATTCAAATTGATGGCTACTTATTACCAGAGGGTACTGTGAGCAACATAAGGCTACGACTTAAAATCTGGCTAGGCTTTTTACATAATAAAAATATTCTTTGGTCGAAATGTGATCCAACGTTATATTCTTTTAAGTCTCCAGCGAGATTAAGATTCGCTATAAATGTTTGTTTTCCCGGCATTATAATCTGAAAACCATTTACTTGCAATAAAACTTTCTATGGCGAATGTGAAATATGCAAAAATAATTTCCCATCTCGGTTTGATGTGAATTTGTTTGGTTGCATTTGTAGCAATACCAATCGTGAAGTGATGTATACAAACCAAAGGTACTATTTACCAACCCCTCCGCTCGGGCAGGATATGACACAAGGTCAATTTTTAAGCGGAGTTTAACAGGTTTTGAATTCAGAGTTTTCCTTCTCCTAGACTAGTTGCCTCACCAAGGCTGAAGAACCTAGTTCATCCTACTATTTACCCATAGTTGGAGGGAGAATAAGGGGGTTCATACCTTTCCCAAGGGTATTTGCCCGAAAGTGAACGTAATAGCGCGACTGGAATACGAACTCGCGTTCTACGATTCCGCAGTTCATCGCTTTAACCATTACACCACGAGGACACCCCAAAGGTAGATTCTCTTTACAAAAAAGAAAACAAAAAGAGAGAGGATAGAAAAGAAAGATAATTTAACTTACAATGCTTTTTTTAACAACTGCCGCTGTTAATATTCGTTCTAATACTCTAAAGTAAACAATCCCAATAAAAATACAATAATTTCAAAGTAGATCAGATCATCAAATGACCGAGATTTCTATAACAAGGAATTCCAGTTTAAGATCACGTTAACAATGTTGAAGAATTCAATATTAAGTCCAACATTCCCATAGTGAAATTTTAATTTAAAATAAAGTCCAAGTTTTCCATCGAAAATTATTCGATTTAAATCCTAAAAATTCCACAGGAATTAATTCCATTTAAAGGTTAAGAATTCCATATTAAAGAAATAATTTGGATTAAAAATAAATCCAGAGTAAATAATTCCCCTTAAAGTCCTTGCGATTGACAAAAAATAATTCTATTTAAAATCTTACAAATCCATGATAAAGAATTTCATATAATAAAAATGGTCAATAAAGAATTCCATTTATATTCCTTATAATCCATTCTAAAGGATTCTATTTAAAGTTCAAGGAATCCATTATGAAGAATTCCAGTTAACGTTCAAGAAATCCATATCAAAGAATGCTCTTTATCCATAGTGAAATATATCAATTTCAATTCGACATAAAAAAAAGGAAGAATTATTTTCTCCGGGCGGTTTTCTGTTGATTAGGACATTGGAAGGTTTTCTGGATGGCGATATGATTTTCGAATATTTACAGTTTTCTTTACCCAGTAAATAACACAAGAAAAAACTAATTTTTGCTAGTCTATTTAGAAGATTAAAAAGAAAACTTGAGTTAGCTTTTATTACTTCATGTAGTCTCAATTGCGCTAGATACTTGATTGTTCCCAAAATTTATTAGTGACATACTTCATTTAAATGATTTCACAAGCAAGATAGATTAAGCAAATTTCAAAGACACTTTTCAAATAATCATAATCTTCTGCAAAAACGGTTATCGTCGTTGGAAAATGACTAATCGGGTATTATGCTGTGTGAAGTAATTTGAGTGGTAATTGATCATATTAATCATTGTATTGATAATTGATTATAATAATTATTCTATTATTTAGTTTGGTGAGGTTATGGACTGGTTACAAATCTTTTAGAGTAAGAGCACTTAGTCAAAAAAGGTCATAGGTTCGTATATGTACCGAATGAGCTATAAAAAAATAGTTCTTGGCAGGATATGGAACACAAACAAAAATGGTGTTGTCATCTGGTAAATAATTACAAGTTTATGATCGTATGAGGAAATAATTAGTAAGATGGTGCCACATGGAAATGTTTTAGACACGTGTCTTTGTAACAATGGCTGAATGAGATAATTTATAGATTATATAATAAAAGATGATGTTGAATTAGAGAAATGGCCATTTAAGCGAGTTGAGTTTGAAACCTGAAGAGAAAAGTTAGGTTAGACGTTGGCTGGGGCTGGGGCTGGGGTTGGTTGCTTCTTTGTGGCTGCGAGCAAGATTAGTACCTATATCCAGAGGCCTTCCTTTCTCTTCGTGTTTGTGTCGAATTGCTAGAATTGGAGACAGTCTGAATAAAGTTTTTTTTCGTATCATAATGACAAAGTCGTCTGTTCTTATTTTTAAATCTAGAACATTCAAGATGATACAATATAGCTGTTTTCATTGCATTGCTTGACAATGTGTGCAAAAGCATGAATGTGCCGCTTCTCCATGCAAAGTTAGATTAAATAGTTGACCAGACGGGGTTCTTTAGCCTTGATTAGACAGCCGCTGTAGGGTATGGAAACAAGTGGATTTCAAAACTGAGTGTATGTATTAAGTCACACTGAAAGTACTAATTCACTGATGATCATAAAAGTGAAGAATCAATGATTATATTTAGTACTTAGGTAGATGAACACTTAAGCAACACAACGTACAGTGTCGCGTATCAAAGCAAAGCTTAGAAAGTAACAACAGATAGAAGACTTCTAGTCGCTTAGTCTTGTAAGTTAAAAAACAAAGAACCAAATTTGATTTCAATCAAACATTACGAGGTATTTTTAGTGAGGTTTTACATTTCTGAATGCTAAATCTCTGAAAAACTGCTTTTTAACAGTATTGATTAAGATTACCTCTAAACGACTTCAGGAGACTAAAACGTCGTTGCTACATTCAAATTTGGCAGAACTGCAAGACGAATAACCTAAGTTTTGTTTCCTTCGGTCGCAAAATTGTTTTTTTCCCAACATTTATATGTTGTCGTTTCAGTGGAAATAAATAGGATACTTTACTTAGAGTGCAACACATCAGTATCATATTAAAACGGATACATTAAATCAGCACGTACTTATCCATATCTCGTGATCAGACCCAAAAGCTATATATATATATATATATATAATGCTGATACATATATATATATATATATATATATATATATATATATATATATATATATAATGCTGATACATATATATATATATATATATATATATAATGCTGATACATATATATATATATATATATAATGCTGATACATATATATATATATATATATAATGCTGATACATATATATATATATATATATAATGCTGATACATATATATATATATATATATATATAATGCTGATACATATATATATATATATATATATATATATATATATATATATATATATATATATATATATATATATATATAAAGCTGATTTATTTGCGACCTAGCAGAAAGTGTTTGAAGTTACGTCCGCTAAAGTATATATTAAATAACAAATGATTGACAGTATCAGTAAAATGCTCACGTTTAGCATTTTTATGAAGCCTTTGCTTGGCCAAGCATAGAGCTCTAACAGATTATCAGAACGTTTGTATAAAATTCTCGTTTGGTTGATCAAACATACCAGTGAAGGAAACAATCTTTTGTGAATGTTTATTTTTTTTTTAATTCTCTTTTGCATATGTCTCTTGTAAATGTCTGCCAATGTTATTTGCAGGTAGAAAATAGTATCAAAACACAAAAAGAGGATAAAAAGGAAACAAAAACAATAACTCGCTTTTCTGCCAATCTTTTTATACTTGTAGTAACATTCCAAATATAGATGAAAGAAAGGCGCTAAAGAGAATTGAAGTGAAATTTAGAACAAAAACAAAATAACAAAAAACAATTTTGGCAATAATTTCTGCGATAAATAATTTTATTTACACATTTTAGGCGTCTCACGTTGCGTAATATTTTTCGTGATACTCATGAAAACCATCCTTAGTGATTTTTCTTCACAGTACGTGCCTCATGCTTCTGCTTTCATGCCACAGCTAAAAGGTGCTCTTGAAATGCTTGCTATTCACACAGCTAAGCTTAGTTTGGCACGATTAGAAGAAAAGGCTTTGGTTGACTTTACTTCAAAAGAGGGTCCTTACTTTTCCTGAGGCTATTAACCCCAAAAATAACGTAATAGCATGACTGGAGTTCGAACTTGCTAACTACTATGTCGCAGTCTGGCACATTAGCTGCCACGCCACCGGACAACCCGCTAGATAAATAGGTGAAAATATAATGCACGAAAATTGCCTGTTAATATCGATTGTTAAGGCGAGTCAAAATTCTTAATGAGTCTAAATCTGAAAGTTATAGTGTCCCTGGGTTACTTATATGTTTGGGCTTGTGTCAC
>OY757912.1:89543424-89563424 GCA_963585895.1 Sepioteuthis lessoniana
TATACGGCCACCTGCCCCCTATCACGAAAACTTTTCAAGTTAGACGAACCAGACATGCAGGACACTGCTGGAGAAGCAGAGATGAACTGATAAGAGATGTACTCTTATGGATCCCCACACATGGCCGCGCAAAAGCAGGACGACCAGCTCGAACGTACATTCAGCAGCTATGTGAGGATACAGGATGTTGTCCTGAAGACCTACCTAGGGCGATGAACGATAGGGAGGAGTGGCGAGAGAGGGTCAGGGATATCCGTGCTACCAGCGCGATATGATGATTATGATATATATATATATATATATATATATATATAATTCATTAAATAATACTTTTTTAAAATTTGGTTGATTATTGCTTTATTATACCAAAACCTAGCTCCTTCAGTGGGGCGTATAATACACCGACTCTGACCCGGCAAAGGGTAAAGAACCCTTTTAAAAAGGTGGTTCATGGATATAGCATTAAACTTCATCTGATGATTAGATCCCAGTTATGGAGATCTGGGGAATTTGGAGTATCCCTCTATTCCCATTACTTCCAGGTCCTCTCACACTAGGAGTGGTAATATCAGTTAGAGTCCGATTCATGGGTCAATTAGACCGGCTTAAAATTAGTTCTTATTTGATAAGACCGTGGGCAAAATAAAAAAGGAAAAACATTACGAAGCCACAACAGAAAAATTATAAAATGAACGTAAAATGAAAGTTATTTTTCAAAATTTATCATAAAATAACCCAAGATGAGTTGGCAAACCGTTAAAGTCAATCGATCAATCAATAAATCGAATAAATTTATTCAACATTTTGTCGCTCACTATGTATCTCATATTTTGACCAATTCGGCTGGACTGCAAAATACACGATCTACATCTCTGCAGAGGGGTAAGACTCCCTCAAAGAGTGTCTTGGATATAAAACTAAATAACCTGATGACAGAACTCCAGTAATGTTGGAGCTTTGGCGAATTTGTAGTACCCCTTCATTGCCATCGCACCCAGGTCTGCTCTGGCCCGGAGTGGTAGCACCTGATAGGTTCCTACCTATAGGTTAGATAGAACTAAACGGCGTGCTAACATTTTATTGTGTATAAACAAAAACTCTACTTATGCTAAAGTTAATTTTTTTTAAATATAACTTTTTTGGTGTTTAAACTGTGTACTTATGCTAAAAAAATCTTTTTGAAATAGAACTATTTATATGTTTAAAAATAGAACTATTTATATGTTTAAAAATATATATATAAATAACCAACAATGTTTGATATGCATAAAACCAAACCAAACCAAACTAAAATTCGTATTTTTTCGAAGCAAATAAAAGGTTGTTCGCATTCTGCAATAGTTGTCATTTTTTTAATCACATATTTGTTTAGCACAAAGGCATTGATAATCCAAAAAACAAAACAAAAAAAAAAAATTCAGCTAATAGTGTTCGTTAACCATTACAACAATGATTCGCGAGTTACTTCATTTTTTCGGCCAGATGAACGTTGAAATGAAATGAATTCCCTTGAATGTCTCCAGACATGGCCGAAACAAAAAAAACCTCAATATCCATATTAGAAAGGAGCAATTTAAATCACTTCTGATGATTACCTATAGAGTGATTAAGTAACTAAGATGACACTTTTGTACAGCGAGATGGAAATAAAAAGAGGGATGGTGGGAAACAGATTACACACACACACACACAAAAAAAAATAAACAGTCTGAGTTAGATCATCTCGTATATTTTCACACGTTTCTAAGGATGACTGAAATGGATCTATATAATCAAAACTTTTCTAGGTAAGACTCTAACAATCCCTGAAAAGTTGTTTGAAACCAGGCCAAAAATAACCGAAATATTGACAAAAAGACGCAGTAAAAAATTAAAAAAAAGAACCTGGTTGCCATTCTCAAATCTATTATCAGTCATCTAAAAAGGAGGAAGGGAAATTTTTAAAAAAGAGAGAAGTTGACAAAATAATTAAATAAGAACGATGCGCTTCCATGCTGTAGCAACTTGAAAAAAACGTTATTTACGAAGCTTAGATTGGTTGTGACACAAGACCAGAAGCATCTGGGTATTCAATTATAATCACACACAATAATAAAAGGTTGGGTAATCTTGCTTGGTAACCAGTACACAACGTGAGGAGCTTTTACATCCTCAAAAAATAAAATGGCAACAAAATATGATCAATAATATCACAACCAGAACAGTGCATTTTAGAAGCATTAAGTAAATCAAGTACCCGGACGAATGTATATTATTCATGGAGAAGTTGCCCAGAATGTACCTTTCCATATAAATAAAGCTACAGAAATCAAATTGGAATAGTTCTTCAATGTCGAGTTTGATAAGATTACTTAACCGTTGGTAGAATTCGAAACTGTTTGTCAGAAAATAATGGATGGGTAGAAATTTGATGATGTAAGATGCATTTTCTTTTTTTGCAATCTGTTTATTTTATATTTACTTTTTTATTTATTAGCATTCAAGCTTCGTTGGTTATATAATGCCGAAGTCATCCTAAAAGAGTTCATGCCTTTCTCAAAAGTATTAACAGTAAGTGAGCTAAAGAACAGGATTAGAGATCGGTGCACTTGCATAATGTTTAGATTGTTCGCAGATAGTCAGAGAAACCGTGGTTTAATCTCAGGGCGAGTCATACCAAAGTCATACTCAAAAATGGTACTTGATGCACCTTTGCTTAACACGCCACAAAAGATTCGATCAAGGGTAACTGGAGCAATACAGGGAAAGTGTGGCGCCCTTAGTGTAGTAGCTATTGAAAAGGGAGCCTCCGAGTCGTCCTCGACTACGGTCGGCCAACTTACTTAATTTAAAAATCGAACTCGGTTATTACAATATCATAGTTCAATATCTTGACCCCGACGACACAAGGGAATATTCTTTTTTTAATCAGTATAAGAAACCATGAATTTACTAAGTATTTTATGGTTCTGAATGATAAATTTCTGGAAAAGTCTATATGTATATATATCATTATCATCATCAAGTCGGGTTGCTTGGACGGATTTCCTTGACTCTCGCCATTTGTCTCTACCATTAATCACCCTCGACAGGTATCCCAAACTACATCCTGTCAGTACAGGGCTGTTGTAGGTACGTTCTTCTGAGTCGGCAAACACTGGCACGGCCATTTGAAGGGGTCTAAAAGAAAACGTCACTTATGTGTTCATCTTGGCTTCTCCAAAAGTGCTCTGCATGTTTTGTTTGCTTATTTGGATTATTTTAGAGACAGAGCACCATTATTGATTCTTATTATTCGTAATATATGTTCATTTTAAGTCCTGCTGCAACACATATCTCTTTGAATATATAAATGTAGTATCTGTTAATCTAAAATGTTTTTTTCTAAAAGAAATATAGGAGAAAGCCGTGGAATAAAGACGCATGGCCGATTTTTGAATTTAATTTAAGGAAATGTAAGCAAGATTCGATCGAAGAAGACCCACACTGGAAATAGTGAGGAAAAAGAGAAAAAAAGTTGAACACTCGTAGGTGTTAATTTCTTCTATGGATAACCATTAACTATTGTTGTTGAAGCTCTAAATTTTCGATGTAACCACATGTTCTATTTTGTCGAAAATGCAATTATTCTTTTTGTTATTCTTATAAGTATTATAACTTCACTTTTACTCCTACAGTAACAAATGTCTGTCTGAATACTATAGTGTAGTATCTGTTAATTTAGGGTTAATTGTTTTGTAAAAGCAACACACGCACACACACACACACACACACAAGCGATACTGGCAAATACAAAAAACCAAGCCGAAACACTACTGCATAGTTTGGAACGAGCCTCCGCAGGCATTGGACTCCATGTCAATGCACACAGAACGGAATATATGTGCTATAATCAAACAGGTGACATCTCCACACTAGACGGAACCTCTCTGAAACTGGTAGACAAATTCACCTTCCGAGGAAGCAGTGTCTCATCAACCGAAAAAGACTTCGACACACGGCTAACGAAGGCATGGACAGCTATCGGTTGGCTATCTATCATATGGAAATCAGACCTGACCGATAAAATGAAACGTAGTTTCTTCAAGGCAGCGGTCGTATCGATACTGCTGTATTGATGCACTACTTGGACGCTTACAAATGGCTGGAGAAGAAGCTAGACGGCAATTACACAAGAATATTGAGAGCAATATTGAACAAGTCCTGGCGGCAACACCCAACAAGGCACCAACGATACGGCCACCTGCCTCCCATCACGAACACTATCCAAGTCAGACGAACCAGACCTGCAGGACACTGCTTAGAAGCAAGGACGAGCTCAGAAGGGATGTACTCCTATGGACCCCCACATATGGGCGTGCAAAAGCAGGACGACCAGCTTGAACATACATACAGCAGCTGTGTGAGGATACGGGATGTAGCCTTGAAGGCCTGCCAGAGGCAAGAGAGGGTCAGACATATCCGTGCTTGCGGCACGACATGATGATATATATATATATATATATATATATATATATATATATATATATATATATACAATCAGGTGTTGCTTAAAAGATTATAAATTTCTTCTTGCTTGCTCAAATACGCATGGGCAATATAATCCAGAAGAATTCTGGTCATGAGTTCCGCTAAATAAATATCTATCTACAACTTTACAAATGAGATGATGCCAAAAAATATGGTAGAGCGAGGATAAAAATGTGAATTAGCCAAAAATGAATAGATAACGTAAAATAGATAATAGAAGGAGGAGTATTAAGAGAGAGAGGGAGAGAGAGAGAAAGCGCGCGCGCGAGAGAGAGAGGATTGATTTTAAAGGTATTTTAACTCGTTTTGAGTTATTTCACGCCTAATGGTTAATGAATTACATTGTATGGTCATTTTTACGTCATTTAATTTAAGTTTTTCTTTTATTCTGCTGTTATACATCAGGTATTCCCATCGAATAAAAAATGATTAGCAACAGATATATAACTGACAGAATGAGCCCTAAGAATGAAGTGGTGATCCCAGATCTCAAGAACTGAAACGACAGCATCGAATGCAGTTTTGTATCATACCCAGACCCAAGATACCCATTTTGGAGGGGGGAATTCTTCACCTCTGTGAAGTATATGGTTTGCGTATGCTAAGCCCATTTATAAGGGATGACTGAATTTAAGTTCCACGTGTAGAAAAAAACCCAGCCAATTTAAATATAAAGGGATTTGACAAAACCATTTTTGAAACCTCATACTGAAACTTGAAAAAAAATGAACCTTTTTTTCCAATGCGTATTCAGCAATATTTTCAGAAGATTTTGCAAGGAACTTTTGCCAATATTTATAAAAGATGAAGAAAAAAAATTATTTGGGGAGTTACTTCGAATGTTCATATTTGTCGGTTTGGTTTCTTGCTTTTAATTGTTTAGTAATCTTCGGAGGTTATTTTATGTTAAAGTCATCTTTGTAGAACCGAAGTGGTAAAATTCAACCATTAGTTGGGAAGCATGGGATTCCATACCTTTCCCAAGGAAAAGACAATTGGTTATAGAGAATTCCTTAAATAGTTATTAGGCCTTATTTACAGAGTCTTAAATGTCTAATGTGCTAACAGAAGAAAAGCTTTTCGAATGTATAGGACAGAATCGTTGGGATAATAGGTTAGCATTACGACTCTTATTAAAGTCTTAATTTAGCACATCGTATATAAGATAGACATTAGCCTCTGGTCTCTGTGTAAGAAAGTACAAATTTACTAAATAACGTAGTAATAATCTATTGTTACTCATACTATCACTAAATGGCGTCGAGACACTGAATTTCTTCACAATGCACTCTCATAATTAAATATATAAGTAAATAAATGATAAATTATTTGATTCATTAAAAAATTAGTTAGGTTGTTTCAAAGATAAATTCAATATGATTCTCATCATTTTCATACTATAAAAAGGAAAGGAGAAAATACATTGTAAATCTTGCAATACAACTTTCAGCATGTATTGAACTAGAATTAAAACTGGAGAGGCGATGTCATCTGTGGAATAGAGTATATTTACCTCAAAGAATATCCTTTCGTAAATCTCGGTTTAAAGACAGAGCGTTTATTAAGAAAAGGAATCAATTTTCTTTTTGACTGAGTTTAATTAGTCTTCACGGTATGTCAATCCGTTGTGGGTTATTTTAAGCAAAGATGTTAAGTACTATCGATCATTTCATGTTGATATTTACTTTATCTACGATGTGTCTTTTGAAAACCCTCTTCAAACAGTAATAATATAACAATTTCCCGATGTAACACAAATAATGTGCACACAGTTGTATGGTTTCTATCAATTATTCCTATCTAATGCAGATGATCTTATGGTTTCAAATAATTATTTCCATCTATTAATTGTTATTTATATGATCAAAATTTTATGGTTTCAAGTCAATAATAATAATAATAATAATAATAATAATAATAATAATAATAATAAACTAAAGATATATTAAAGGGACTGAAGGACTTGGAAGTTGGATGACGATTGGAGACCATCCAAACTACAACATTATTGAGAACAGCCAGAATATTGAGAAGTGTCCTGGAGACTTGAGGAGACTTACTGTCACTCAAACTCCAGTGAAAACCAAAACTAAGACTGATGTGAAAACATTCCAATGAATGAGTAAATAAAAATATCAATAATAATAGACACGACTGGGTGATCAATTTTGAAACGAATCACCTAATCTCGGCCAAATGATTAAACCTAGTGATAGTCAACAAAAAGAGAACCTACCGAATAGTGGATTTTGCCGTTTCGGCTGGCCACCGAGTAAAACTGACGAAAGGCAAAAAGAAAGATAAATATCTAGACCTTGTGTACCATAGTCAGATACGGATATGGGAAACGTACATAGAATGTTCATAACATATATACACAGAATATAGGAATCCCGAAACACGAAAAACACGTAACGACTTCTTAGTTCAGGTACGAAACCTTTTATTACCTTTGAGTTAAAGGTTTCGAGATAAGGAAGAGAGATGCACAATCTTTCTATGATGACTTTTCCATCTGCCCCCATCTCGTGCGGCGCCCGTAGCATGCAAACTCGTCTGGCCCAGCGAGCCCCGAAAGTCGACCCTTCCCGTTCGGAGTCTAGTTCTCAACTAACTGACTTTTTCAAAATCCCCAAAATCCTCCGCGTGCGCTTCCGGTGAATGACGTCATTCACATCCACTGGTCAACCTTTCTATCTGGGATTTTTATTTTGACATCTGTGAACGATATATCCTCCGCGCGCGCACGTTAACACCTGTGTCCAAGTTTGCACCTTACTAACCCATTTGCTGAACCAAAAGATTCTCAGCCTAACTAAACCCAAAGACAAGATATATAAAACGAAATCCATCGGCCATAATATTACACTTGCTACAGAACTGAAAGACCTATGAAATAGGTAAGTGACGGTCATAATAATTGTGATTGGTGTCTTATCTACAGCCACCAAAGGATCGGTACAGAGACTGCTGGACTTGGAAAAAAGAGGACGAGTGAAGACGTCCAAAGTACAGGATTGTTAAGATCGGCTAGATTACTGAGAAAAGTCGTTAAGACTTCAAAAGACTTGTTGTCACTCTGACTCTAATGGTAAGCCATCAGCTAACGCTGACGTGAAAGATTCTCAGATGAGTATAATAATAATAATAATAATAATAATAATGCAGTCACAATTATACCAATTGTAATTGGTTAATTTGGAACAGTAACTAAGAGATTACTAAAGGGACTAGAGGACTTGAAGGTTGGCGGACGAGTGGAGACCAGCATTGTTGAGAACTGCCAGAATACTAAAAAGAGTCCTGGAGACTTGGGGAGGCTTGCTGTCACTTAGACTTCAGTGAAAAACCATTGGCTATCGCTGGTGTGACAAGCTCTAATGAGTGAATAAGTCATCGGCTAACACTGGTGTGAAAAACTCTCAAATTATTAAAATAATGATAATCACCATCTTTCTAAAGAAATTTAACTCTTAGTAGCTATTGTGCAAACAAATAAATTACCGTTATATGATATCAAGAATTCGTCGCGAATCTGAATAATTTTTAATATAAATAATTGACCTATACATCGGTCTCTAACAGGTATTACAAGAGTGGTCTGGAAGAAATGTCACCAGGGAGAAACTGTACACTCTTCTGATCTCCGCAAATGGAGTCATCATCCAGTGAAAGTTATTTTCTTACCTATAACACGACATTTTTTGGTGGGGTGGGTAGAGTTACTCCTCTGTTGGTGATACAAAGAGTATTATCAACAACAATGACAGGAAAAAATTTTTTGAATATAGATCATATATTTAAGCATATGAACACTCCAAAAAAGCACACACACACACACACACACACACACACACACACACACACACACACAAAGAACATGTACATACGTATATATATATATATATGTATGTATGTATGTGTGTGTGTGTGTGTGTGTGTGTGTGCGACATCTTGTGAATCTGTGTAAAAATAATTTAGTAATTCCTTTGTGGTTCTAATTGATAAATTTCAGTAAATGTGTTTTTACTAATTTGATTGAATTAAATAATATATAGATGAATAAAAAAAGTTCCTCATTCTTTTAAGTTTCTTCTGCCTGTTTAAATGCTTATGAGCAGTACGCGACAGAAGAATATATATATATATATATATATATATATATATATATATATATAAATATATATATATATATATATATATATAAGAGTAATGTTTTGCTCTATAAAGGTTTCGATTTCACAACTTAGACAACTTTGAAGTAGAGAATTAGCTTATCAGATATCAACAACCCTCGGCATTCTTTCTTCAGCGGAGCATGATATGAGTTGTCTTTATCCAATCTCTCAGACATTTGCATATGACATCGAATCTCTCCGTCTCGTCTTATCAGTTAGTATCCTATCATCGTCGGCGAGCAAGCCGGATGACTTCAAAAACGAATAATTAATCTCCTTTTGTGTCTTTTTATCTACAAGCTCAAAGGCACGAGGGTTGAAAGTTCTAGATCAAAGATTCGTGCCATTCTGCTATCTGTGTGCACAAAGCTAAGACACCCTGTTTTGTTCTCTTACATGTTAGTTTCTATGCTTTACTCACACTTTCAGTAATTGTTAAATCATTGCATGGGTTATTGCCCCTGTCTAATAGAATCCGTTCAAACTTTTCTATGATGGATATATCTTGATGCTTAAGATTCGGTAACTGATGTCCCGTGATTTTTGTTTTCTGATGTTTTCCATATGTGAAAACGAGTTTAGTTTCTTTGGATATTTTTTTTCTCTTTCCATCAAAATTAAATTTATAAGTCAGATGACCGAGTGGTCATTTCACTAGCAACGATTAATCCATGTTTGAGTCCGTATTCTCTGCCAGTTTTTATGACATCTTATATGTTAAATCGAATGTAAATTTAATATCTTTATTTATTTTATCTCTCATAACAAAGCTATTAGATTATTTATTTACTAAGCTTGACCTAAATATGGCACACAGGCATCAGATAGCTTACAGTAGGCGCTGTTGATTAAGGGATCACTCACATCATTGCCGAACAAGCTTATCTTTGCTGAAATTCAGAGATCAAGAATGAAACAAATCAGCAGTCCATTTGTCCAAATAAATGCATTGTTATAATTATTTACAATTTCCACGAAAAATATATTGGCATGTGTTGTTTTGTATTAATTTTTAAATTCAGGTTCTATTAGGCAATCTTTTTTTTTTCAGAAAAAATAAAATGAAATCAAATTAAAATGGTAGGTACTATTTACCAACCCCTCCGCTCGGGCAGGATATGACACAAGGTCAATTTTTAAGCGGAGTTTAACAGGTTTGAATTCAGAGTTTTTCCTTCTCCTAGACTAGTTGCCTCACCAAGGCTGAAGAACCTAGTCCGTCCTACTATTTATCCATAGCTGGAGGGAGAATAATTGGATTCATACCTTTCCCAAGGGTATTTGCCTGAAAGTGAACGTAATAGCGCGACTGGAGTACGAGTTCATCGCTTTAACCATTACACCACGAGGACACCCTTAAAATGGTAGGTAAATATTTTAATATAAGAAAAATGCACAAAAAAATCATGAGCCGGTCGAAATTAAAACTAACAAGTGAATTGAATATCTGAAATGAAATAAGGTTGGACGTAAAATTAGTGTCAAATTATTCATAAGACAAATCTTTTAAATAGAACATCAGAACTCAAAAAAGGTTGGACACGAAATCAGTGTCGGCAGCAACACCCCACAAGACACCAACTGTACGGCCACCTGCCCCCTATCACGAAATCTATTCAAGTTAGGCGAACCAGACATGCAGGACATTGCTGGAGAAGCAGAGATGAACTCATAAGAGATGTACTCTTATGGATCCCCACACACGGCCGCGCAAAAGCAGGACGACCAGCACGAACGTACATTCAGCAGCTATGTGAGGATACAGGTTGTTGTCCTGAAGACCTACCTAGGGCGATGAACGATAGGGAGGAGTGGCGAGAGAGGGTCAGGGATATCCGTGCTGCCAGCACGATATGATGATGATGATGACGAATAAAAATATCAAATGCTCTTAATTATCACCTCATATAACACCACTTTTAAAATCATCTTTATCATACATCAAAAGTCATATTAAAAACAGAATTATCTACTTTGAAAATATACGTTCTGACAAAATTACTATATGTAAATTATCCGGAGATTTAAGCTAATCCTTATATTTGTAACCTAGAAAAATTTAGATCAAGATCCATTTGCACTGATTTCTAAGTGTTAAATTGCATCCAATGCGTTTTAGACAATTTATAGGCGTATTTTCTGTGAGATACGTTATCTTGACGTCTGAGAAAAGACATTTTCCAAAGCAGTTGTCTATATATATATATATATATGTGTGTGTGTGTGTGTGTGTGTGTGTGTGTGTGTGTGTGTGTGTGTGTGTGTGTTTACCTATATAATCTTTAGAATTACAGAGTGCCAAATAATTTAGAAAAACAACAATATAAGGAAAAACATTGCTATTCAGTATATTTTCACCAGCAGTTGTTTACGTGTTCAACAAAGAAATACAGTAAAACAGATTAATAAAACAATCTTCTGTCTTGAGGAAAGTCTCGGATCTGACCGTAATCCAGGATAAGGTGGGCAATAATAACTTTCACATCCATTGTAATGATTCTTAACGATTCCTACGTATTGTATGGCTGAAGATTACTTCGAACGAATCACGAGTTCTACTCGCTGTTCATCATGTATAACTTTTATCTCACTTCCCCGTGCAACCATACATTTTATACGACAAGATGACCCTGATTGGTTTGCAAAGATTGTAGTTTATGGTATCCTGAACATACTGGATGAACTATGCAGATCTCATATCCTCTGGCAATTAGATTTTGAGTTTTCTTTAGAAAAGTATATTTAAAAAAAACATCGACTAAAGACAAAATAAACAGTAGGCTGGGCCAGTTTAAAATTAAATTACTTTTTGAATATTTGCTTTACAGAGAGTGTAAACAAATATAGATTCTCTGTTCAAAATATTACTTAGTTGGGATTGGAGCTTCTTTTTGATACCAACTGATCAAAATATTCTGAAGCACAATCACGTCACATTATTTGTAAATTCAACGTTTGATAGTTAAATTGACGCGTGTGGATTTACTGTCATGCCTTTTGACACCGCCTGACTGATTTTTTGAAAGTATCAATTTGAATTACTTTTTTCATTTTTGGGTAATATTAGGTGGGACACCTGATCCCCTGCTTAATCCATTTCCTTTGAAGTGACTCTCCTAAATGGCTTAGAACTCTTAACAACATTTGAGATTTAGATATACAAATTACCATTCGGAATAAGGGGTAACTAATAAACAAATGTGAAACCCATTACGTAAAATAAATAAACTCTTACAGTCATTTGAAGAACACTTGAACAGGAATATTAATGAAATAGGAAACCAATCTGATTTAATGACCAAAAGAAAATCATTACAAATAATACCTTTTTGGGAGCTCAGTTAGTGGGTGGCTGTTACCGAACCAAGTCCTCAGGGAATAGCCGAATCAGAAGGAATTCCGTCAACCGAGCGTAAAATTTTCTGTTGCCGATTAAATTCTTATTAAAAGCCAAAATGTCTCTCCCTCTTCGTCTGTTTGTTTGAGGGTTTTTCAGTTTGTCTCACTTCTACTTCACAACCGAAATAAATAGCAGTATAAAACATTCACACATTTCGCATTCGTGTTATTTCTTTATATGAAGTATATGTTCCTTTTTCGTCAAAAATGATAGATATTTCGTTTGATTTTCAAGCAGAACTAGAGGCTGAAATCCCCCCCATCAAAAAAATTATACACCCATACTCAAACCCTGGATTGAAAATAGCAGCGATGAGAAGTGACCACATGCGTCATAGATTCTGTACCCGATCCGATACATACTTGATTTCACATTTGGCTATCCCTTTTTTTAATAGGCTGGTTTGGATTATTCACTCAATACATCTGTACAGTCCATGACAGCTTAGAATATTTTTTTATCCTTGGTCACTTAAAAGCTGATATTTGACGGAAGATTTACAACTTAACAACGTTTTAAATTATAGTATAGACTTAAATTACTTTCTTAAAAAATGATCGTTTTGCTTCAATTGCTATTGTAAACAAAAAAAAAAAAAATGAAGTCATTAAGTACCATTTAAAACAACCAAATGAACTGAGTTTCATTTATCTTTAAAATTTTTCGTGGAGTTGCGATAGGTAATTCATTACACATTTTTACTGTTGATTCCTTAGGTTAATCTGTTGTAAACCTTATACTCTAATACACAGAATTTTCTACCTGGAATATTTACAAGGATTTAAATTTTAGGCCAAATTGGCTATATATAAAATTACTCATCTAAATTTAACATTCTCAGAAGTAAAAAACTCTGAACTGGTACAGGGGTTTGCTTTCCATGAGCAAAAGACGATTAACTTTGATTAACTTCCAAAGCTTCATATTTTTTATTCCAACAAAATTCATTAGATAGTGCAATGAATAAAACAGAAAATTAGTTGTTATTTAAGTGCCCTCAAGGTTAAAATCTTTTTTAGTCTTTATATGTTTCAGATGAGATTAACTACTCTATAAAATTAAAAACAAAACTTAAATATAATTACGATAAAAACAACATATTCATGCTAACCAATCACATACAGCTTACACACACTGTTTTTTAATGGGATATTTCTCCTCTACAGGGAATTCAGTAAGTGTATTTTGGATTTCACTGAAAGGGTATTACATTTCAGAAGATATTTTGAGTGAAAATTTCATTTTGATATGTAAAGGACATCTTTTTGTTTATCAGACACACAGTACACATAATTCTGGTTTGGGTTCTTTGTTTTATGGCATATAAACCTTCGTCTGTTATTCAATTCCCAATCCACCTTTGTAGAAGAAAATTAGTGGTAATATTCAACCCACAACTGGAGGGTGTGTTCATACCTTTTCCATGGGTATTTGTACAAAAGTTAATGAACTTGTGCAACTGGAGTTCGAACTCACTTACTTCGAGTCTGCTGTCACAGACATTAGGCATTACACTAAAGGGGGATCGCCGCAAGAATCTACTGGAATATCTAGAATTTTAGTTCAGTACGTGCACTGTACCAAAATAAGCCTTGCATAAATGTGCACTGCCTTCAGCTGATGAGGCTTAT
Source organism: Sepioteuthis lessoniana (assembly GCA_963585895.1). Taxonomy (NCBI): domain Eukaryota; kingdom Metazoa; phylum Mollusca; class Cephalopoda; order Myopsida; family Loliginidae; genus Sepioteuthis; species Sepioteuthis lessoniana. Next base: position 89,557,143 of record OY757912.1, read on the forward strand.
CATTTTCTGGAAGGCTAGGCAGATGGTGTTCGTTTGGCAGAAGATGTGGAATTGCTGAGAGCCGCCAAGTTTCATTTATCTTATCTAATCTGATAGAATCCATGAAGTAATGTAAGACTTATCGCCACAGACTACGGATTAGGCAATTCAAAATCAAATTTTTGATGAGATTGCTAACGTACACTTAGAATTGATGCGTTTACAGAAGGGGTAGTTATCAATTCAGGGAAATAAATCGGAGAATTTGGTTCTAGTTCTGGCTGAGAGAGTTTGAGTTCCATTTGCACCAATTCCATTATATAAGACATGAATGACCCTGGAAAAGGAAACAAGGAACCCTAAGCAATAATCTAGGACTCAGGTTACTAACGAATGCCACCGAATGTTCTTGGAAAAGCATATGTTCATTATCTTTGGCTATGTCTTGGCATGCCACAATGCTTGAAAAAGAAGATATTCTAAAAGTTGTCCAGGTAAATCAGTCTCCCATATATCCAAAATAGTATTAGTAGTAGTAGTTGTTGTCGTAGTAGTAGCTGTTTTCCAGCCTCGTTCGATTGTTGGGTGACCAACATTTTGGCAGATGCGAAACACAAGACTGTCTGTACACCAGATCAGACATGCACTGAGTAAGAACAGTATTTCACAAATGAAACATCGAAGTAATATGAATTCCAGTGAAATTCTCTGTTAGCAATTGATATGTAATAAGTGAATGCAACAAACTAATGTAATAAATACAAAAGTTGGCATAACTTGATTGGAAAGATGATTCACTAAGAATTGCATGAGGGATCCAAATGTGGTCATGCTGATAACTGATAATTATCAAAACAAGATTCTGTCCGACAAAGTAATAGGCATAAAATTCTCTGGGATTTTGTAGTACAAATAGAAAACCAAATCCTGACCAGAAGATGAGACTTTATCTTAATCAACGAGAAAAAAATATCTAGTGGATTTTCCACTCAATCGGTCTAAAGAAACCAAATAAAAGAAAATAAAAATGATGGATCAAGCTAGAGAGTTGAGAAAGTTTGCAGACATCAAGGTAATCGTTTTACTTATTGAAACTGAAGACTTTGGAAAGGTCTCCCAATGCCTGAAAAAGAAATAGGGGAAACTGATCATCAGAAGCTAAATCCAGACAATTACATACTATGGCAGTTTTAAGATGAGCTCAAATCTATGAAAGAGTTTTTGAGATATAAATAGACTAGTGTGAGACACTGGATTGGTAGATACCGTTCAAAAAGGGTTTATTACTCAGGGGGAAATAACTTGATATAGATTTTACAAGATTACAAGAAAAAACCTTTGTAACATATTGACCTCCGACCCGGCCGAGCGGTCAAAAAAGAAATGCGCCTGTGTAAATAACAGGTGCATCCGGTCGAAGATATCAGGGGATAACCTTGACTGTGGACGGGTTGAATTGAGTGCAGAAGCGACGCTCACTGAAGCAGGTTTACGTCAAACAATTATATAACCCGGTGCTATAGGAAGTTCGAGTTGGTTGGAGATCAGAGTTTGGAGTCAGTTGTTGCAGTTCGAAGCAGTGAAAACCAGACCCAGCAGAGAGCTGGGCTCCCAGGGACCCCGGTTAAGCAGCCCCGCAGGATGAGAAAGAAGTGCTGCTCTAGCAAGAAGAGCTGGGGGTCAATATGTGGCAGTCTTTGTTCAGTCTCCAACTCACCTCTCACATATAACTCTTTTGCAACCCTTTCGAATAAAGTGAGAGGTATGTTTTTTCAACAACTGTGTCCGTTCGTCATTATTGTGTTGACTATGTTTCTGCATGCATATGAGTATGTTACATTTTGCGAATGTGTAATAAATAGTGTGATGGATATTCGACGGGAAGAATAGAAAGAATCATGTTTGTTTATCTATCACAATATTTATGTCATGAAAAATTTTTGTTATGAAAAAACATTATACAATGTGTTTTGATCAAAGGAAATTGTTAACATGGAGAATTAATTCGGTGACGAAAGAGAAATACGAAAACAAAGCGGTGTCACGAACTATAGAAGGCAAATAAAAAGAAGTAAAAATATTTATCTTGTCAGAGAACTGAATAAGCTGGCTAACAGCTAGGTAACGGTTTTACTGATTACAACTGAAGCCTTTGAAAAGGTCTCCCAATGCCTGAAAAAGAAATAAGGGAAATTTAAGATCTGAGGATGAATCGAGACCATCCATACTATGGCAGTTTTAAGATCAGCACGAATGTAGAAAACAGTTTTGGAAAACAGTGAAGAGACTTGTTGCCACTATCCTTTAAGGGAAAAACAACCAGTTAGAGAAGGTGTGTAAAAGCTTGCAAGGTATATAGTCCCTCAAAGTCATAAAATTTATAACAGAAGTGGAATTAAAAACAGAAAACAAACTTTAGCTGAGATGAAATTCCGAAGACATCAAAGGAAATGCGCTTTTCCCCTTGCTGTTTGTAACAGCAAAGATGCTCTTGAATTACATATTTAGTAAGAGCACTAGGGATTATAAATTTTCAAAATAAGAAAAGATTAATTACTTTAAGTAATGGATGACATCAAGCTGTTAGTTAAAAATAATTAGTTGAGAGTCTGATACAAATAATAAGATTATATAGCCAGGTCATAGTAATGAAATTAGTCAAAAAATGTGCCGTGCTCAGATGAAAAGTTGAAAAAGACAAATAACCGAATGAATAGAACAGGCAAATCAACAAAGAGAAAGAAGGCTCGGAAACAAGGAAATGTACAAGTCGGTGGGAATATTGAAACCATCAAACAAGGACAGTCCCTATTGTATGATAGTGAGGATATTTCTTGAAATGAAGAAGAGAGAAACTCAGACAAACTGACCAGAGGAAAAAAAAACAAACTTGATGACGATGCACAAGGCCTTACATTCAGGAAAAGACATCAAATATTTGTATCAAGAAAAGAGGAGAAAGAAGGATTGCCTGCATTGATGATATCGTGAATGCATCATTGCGAGGACTTAAAGACTTAATAAAAAAGAGCAAAGATAGAGTATTTAAAGAAGTCAGCAACTGCACTGACAACATAAGGACAAATAGAATAACAAGAAAATCTAGGAAACGAAAATAGGAAGAAAAACTGTATGGATTTTCCAAGCGAAAAGATGGCAAAATCTCACGTGACAAGCCTGGAAATGGCAGCAAAAAAAATAGAGAGAAGTGAAATATCTTCTTATAATAACATAAAACAACGCAATAAGGACCAATTCTTTTAAATCAAAAATCGATAATGTGCAACAAAATATCAAGTGTAGGATATGTAGTAACAGGGAAAATGATTAATCACATAATAAAGAAAATTTGCAAACAAACCCACAAGTAATATAAACTAAACCTTACTGGGTGAGGAAAGTGATCTACAGAGAAGTGTGCAAGGGTCAGAAATTTAACAATAATACCAAGCAATATACGCACTAACTAGAACCCATCCAAGAGAACGTGACATATAAAATTCTTCGAGATTTTGAGATACTAGTTAACTACTTGAGCCCGTTCCTAGTGGTAACTAAGAAAAAAGAGAGCTTGCTCTTTAGTGGATTTTGCCGTCCCAGAAACTACAGACTGAAAATCGAAGAAAGCGAAAAAAAAAAATGAAAAGAGAGACCAGTACGTAGAACTTTAGAGAGAACTAAAGATGTGGTGTCTGAGGGTTAAAGTGATAGCAATTTTGATTGGCGAATTTAAACGGTCCCCGAGGGCTTGAAAAAAAGACTGAAAAAACTGGAAATATGATGACTAACTGAGTCTACTACAACATTGAATACAGAGATGAGACCTGGATGTCTAAGGGTATTTGCTATTATTCAGACTCCATTGAAATAACACCAACTAAAGCTGCTAACAAAATGAAAAATGAGGAAAAATGACAACTAGGCGTTTGCTTTGATGATACAATAGTATTTTGTCTAATCAATCAAGGGAAATCTCATTTCAAGGGAGGACATTTTTTAAAATATATAAAACCCTTAAAAAGGCCACATACAGAATATTGTTCTAAGGCATGTGGGCTGTAGTGTGGAGAAATAGACAGTGAAGTGTAATTTTAAGATTGGATACCATATCAACAAGAATGACTAAAATAATAAAAAAGAAGAAAAATGTCGTAGTTACAGGTTGAGAGTGGAGAAATTAAGATAATTATTTTACAAGAAATTAGAATGTGGGTGATTTAATTGAATCTTTCAAAATCATTAATGAAATTTCTAATTATGGTAGACACTTTTTTTAATATTTCCCCTCGAAGGTGAAATTTACTGTCAAGGCAGATTTCAAGACCTAAGTCTACGAACCAAGTGAATTTTCTTGCATATAGAGTAATATAATTTAGGAACAAATTGCCTAATCAGATCAAAAACAACAGAAATGTAAAACAAATAAGATTAAATGGAATGATTACAGAGATAATAAGGAGTAAAATAATTCAAGGAGGCACCTTCGTGAACTATCGGACGAAATACTTAACAGCATTTGATCTTTGTACATTCGTAAATACACACACACACACACACACACACACACACACACACACACACACATATATATATATATATATATATATATATATATATAGAGAGAGAGAGAGAGAGGGGGGGATTGATACCAAGATTTACAAGGCTTCTCCATACCATCAAATTAAGTTTCGAATCATACCCAAGAAAATCATTTTACTGATGTGGTTTCACATACCTCAACAGGTAATACAGTCAGAATATTCTAAACCTCATTGATAGAGCGCAATGAAGAAGAGATTTATTGAAAAGCAAAGTCGACACTATAGCGTTTCGGTTCTAATGAACCATCATCAGGGCTGTAAGGGTTGATATTAGTGATGTTAAATTAACGATGAATGTTTGATAATACAAAAACCTAGGGCAAATCTGTATATCTGTATAAGCATATCTTTCCTAGGTTTTTGTATTTTTGTACTTTTATTTATCTATCATTGATTTAACATCACTAATTATCATCCCCCAAAGTCCTAAACCAACCACAATTTCAAGGATTCCTACAATCCGTCGAATCATCAAACATCTTGAAACAATACTATTGTTTGCAGTTTTTTTAAAAGCTTTTGACTTCATACACAGAGGAAAAACGGAGAAAATACTACAAGCATATGTTCTCAAAAAAAAGTACAACTTACAGCTACAAAGATGCTCTATAAAAAAGGAAAGCAATGGTTTTTTCTGATGGTAACATCAACATCTTGGATATTTTCGCAGCAGTCTTGATAGGAGGAACTTTAGTGCCATATATGTAAATAATTTGCCCCGACTAAGCACTTAAGAATCCAAGATTCTGATAAAAATACTTTTACATTTTAAAAAAGCAAGAAGCAGACAATATACTGCAGAAATTATGACAGACAGACTATGTAGATGATCTTAAACTTCTCGAAAATACACCCACCTAAGATGAATTCCGGTTGCATAGGCTTGCCTTTACGTGAATGCGAATAAAACATAGTCCATGTGTCTTAAAGAAGTGTCAGACGTCTTAAATTAGTTGTCAACTGATGTCAACATACGTCTAGCGAGGGTGTTTACTGCAATTGTCAGGTTATCGATGATATGGAAATATGTTCACCTGATGAAATAAAACTGGATTTCTACCTTGCTATGGTTGAGTCAATACTACTCTATGGATGCACTACATAGATGCTTACGAAACGCATGGAGGAAAAGTTAGATGGATACTACACGAGAATGCTAAGAAGCTGTTTTTGACCATTTTTAGCAACAGCCACAAAATAGGAGCTATACGGCTTCTCATCTCTCATCTTACAAACCATCCTAGTAAGACGAAGAAGACAGGCGATATACACCAGGAGAAGCAAAGAAAAACTCATTTGTGACTTTCTTTAACGGACATCTACACATGAGAGAGCAGTGTTGATGGATGAGCAATGACTTACATTAATACACTTTGTGATGACACTGAATGTAGTTAGGAGGACCTACCAGTAGCGATAAATGATAGAAGCGAATGGCGTACGATAGAGTCAAAGAACCCCTCGCTGAGAATGATAATGTATTTTTCACATAATATAATTATTATGAATGTAAATTATATATATATATATATATATATATATATATGCGTGTGTGTATGTGTGTGTGTGAGTGCGTGTGTGTATCATTATTTTATTATTATATATGTAAATTATATATAGGAGTGTGTGAGGATTATGCTATTAGACTATTATTATATACTTAAATAATACATGAATGTTTTCTGTGGGCATTATATTACAT